>JAKSZT010053882.1:2296569-2550718 GCA_026826555.1 Tolypeutes matacus
CCTTTTGTGTCTGGCTTGCTTCACTCAACATAATGTCCTCCAGGTTCATCCATGTTGCCATATGCTTTATAACTTCATTTCTTCTTACAGCTGCATAATATTCCATCGTGTGAATAGACCACAGTTTGTTTATCCATTCATCTGTTGATGGACACCTGGGTTGTTTCCAACTTTTGGCAATGGTGAATAATGTGGCTATGAACATCAGTGTGCAGATGTCTGTTTGTGTCACTGCTCTCAGTTCTTCTGGGTATATACCCAGTAGTGGTATTGCAGGGTCACGTGGCAAGTCTATATTCAACTTCTTTAGGAACTGCCAAACAGTCCTCCATAGTGGTTGTACCATCCTGCATTCCCACCAACAGTGAAGAAGTGTTCCTATCTCTCCACATCCTCTCCAACACTTGTAGTTCTCTGTCTTTTTAATAGTTAGCCTATATCTTTTGATTGGGGAGTTTGAGCCATTCACATTCAATGATATTATTGTAAGTGCATTATTTCCTTCCACCATTTCATTCTTTGGTTTTCATATGTCATATCTTGTTTTTGTCTGTATTTTACTCTTTTGGTTATCCTTTCTGCTATTCTTTCTTCTATATGCTCCAAACCTCTTTCTCCTGTCTTTTTCTTTCAGGCTGTAAGGCTTCCTTTAATATTTCCTGCAAAGGTAGAGTCTTTTTTTTTGAACTCTCTTAGTTTCTGTTTTTTTTTGAGTGTTTTAAACTCACCTTCATATTTGAAAGACAATTTTGCTGGATAAAGAATTCTCGGCTCTCAGTTTTTCTCTTTCAGCATCTTATTGTATCATTCCACTGTCTTCTCACCTACATGGTTTCTGATGAGAAATAAGCACTAAGTCTTACTGGGCATCTCTTGTATGTGATGGTTTCCTTCTCCCTTGCTGCTCTCAGAATTTGCTCTTTATCTTTGACGTTTGACATTCTGAGTAGTATGTGTCTTGATTGAACTAAGTCTAATCACGTTTATTCTGTTTGGGGTACACTGCTCTTCTTGGGCATGTAAATTCATTTCTTTCATGAGAGTTGGGAAATTTTCGGCCATAATTTCCTCAAATACTTTTTCTACCCCTTATCCCTTCTCTTCTCCTTCTGGAACCCCCATGACATGTATGCTGTTGCATTTTGTGTTATCATTCAACTCCCTGAGCCCCTGCTCTATTTTTTCTTTTCTTTTCTCTCTTCAATTTCAGCTGTTCTGTCTTCAGTATCCCTTATTCTTTCTTCAGTCATTTTGAATCTGCTGTTGTATGCCTCTAATGTGTTTTTGATCTCACTTATCATGTCTTTCATTCTCATGAGCTCTGTTACTTTTTAATTCAAGTTTTCAAATTCTTCTTTGTGTTTGCTCAGTGTCTTCTTGATGTCCTTTATCTCTTTAGCCATATTATCTTTCAACTCATTAATTTGATTTTGGAAATTTGTGTGCATCTTGTTGATTATTTATCATCTCAAATCTTGTGTCTTTTATGGGGCTTTGATATATTCCTTTGGGGGGGAGCATTTCTCCCATTTTCTTAGTATGGCTTGTAATTATTTGATGATGTTGAGGCATCTGAATAGGGTGGTGAGTTTACTCAGATGCTCAATTTCTCTTTTGTAGGGTTTTAGTGGCAGGAGGCTATGCATTACTGCTGTTCTTTGATGCTTGGTTCAGCCTGTTCTGGGGTCTTTAGGATTGTGCCTGTTAGTTGCTCAAATCTGGGCCCTAAACCCAGTAATGGTTTGCAGACCCACTTCCTAGGGCCTTGCAGAGGGAGGCTGTAAAGGCCAGAAAAAGCATCTCTTATTTACTTTTAATTTCCTCATGTGCACTTCCTAGATGCTCCAGCAGATGGCACAATTTGGCAGCCCTCTCAGCTCAATGCCTGGTTGGAGTATGTATACTGCAACATGGACTGGATCAATGTGACAGAGGTTCCTGCCTGGAGGTTAAGAGCCTTAAAATTCAAACTTTCTCAGAGGCAGTTCTCCAACCTTTGCTGGCAGCCCCCACCTTTTTCCTGTGTACGAAATAATTCCACTCCCCTCTGCTTCCTTAAGAACTCCTCCGTCCATTCCGGTAAACAGAAGAGTTTGAGAGGATCAGTACTCTTTAGTTCTGCATCTCTTTAGTCTAGAGTTGGCTTCCAAAGCAAACAATGGTGTGGCCCCACCCAGCCTGGAAGGGGTGGTAGGACACAGCAGACCCAATTTGTGGGTCAAAAGCTGAGACAGCCTCAGGCTGTGTCCCTCTCTCTCCCCTTTCCTGGGAAGGTGGATCCCTGGGGCCCCCTTTGTCTGTAGCCACCACCCCTGAGGCCTGAGAATTCAAAAGTGTCTATAGTGTGTGTGGGGGGTGCCAGCATTTGCAGCTGCTGCTTTTAACTCACAGTTTTACCATCGCAATTCTTTCCCTTTGTCCTTTTGTCCTCTGGGCATTGTCCAACCTGCTCTTCATCTCCTAAACCCTAGAAGATTTTTTTCCAGGCTGTTTCTACCTGTCCTCTAGCTATTTTTCTGGAAGAGAAGAAAGTCCCATGTCTTTCTAGTCCACCAGCTTCCTGGAAGTCATCTGCACTACTCTTTATTACTTATTTTTTTCTCTTTTATAGAAAGCCAGTGATAAAATTACAGTCACTGAAAGAAAAAGTATACCCACGTCCATAGCCAAATGTATTCTTAGAGAGCTAAAGGAGAGTAACCTGTTTTGAAAGGTAAGATCATGTATATCAATTTAATAATGTGAGGTAATAGTGTTGTGAAAAGTCCAGGGGAGGAGAATTATATATGGGAGAAATAGAAAACAGCTGAGACTTGAAAGATGGTTATAGGATTTAGACACTGAAAACAGGGCAACATCATTTCAAAAATAGAGAATAGTCTTGTTTGGGGGAAGAGTAGCTAAATTTGGAATATTAAAATGTAGTTTTTTGAAAGCCTACTTGGCATAAATACACATTATCTCATTTAATCATCACAACCTTGCAACTTAATTGTTTCCTATTTTTACAAGTGAATTTAAGAGGTAGAAAGCTTAACTTGTCAAATTAATGTAACTGGTGAAGTTAGTCTTCAAATCCAGATGTGTCTGACTCTAGCCCTTGATTTTCTACAACATCATCCTATAACTGGCACAGGATACATGAACAGGAGGTAGTAACAGAGAAGGCTGGAAAGAGATTGGGACCAACTGGGCCTTGAATACAAGCTAAGGAGATTAGACTTCATTTAGTAGACAGTTGGAGGCTACTGAAGACAGTTGAAGTGAATTAAGATTGGAAATATAATATTTATTTAAAAGGATATTGCCATAGACAAGGAAGTGATGAGGATATAAATTCAGAGAAATAAATGGTTTTTAGATAACAGAGTCCAATTTCTTAGAAAGATTTAATTTATGTAAAGACTGAAAAATTGCCATGTATTTGGCAATTGGTCTTTGGTAATCTTTGGAAGCACACTATTAGTAGAATGGTGAAGGCAGAATCCATACTGCAAGGGTTTGAAGAATAAGTAGGAGATGAGAAAATGGAAACATCAAGTGTAGATGTTTTTCTACACTATTTTTTCAAGATTATTGATGACAAAAGAAGGAAAGAGTGCAGTAGATAGCTAGCCTTCTGGATCAAGAGTGGGTTTTATGGAAGAGGACTTAAGCATATTTATAGGCTAAGAGGAAATGCCAGTAAGCGAAAGCCATTAAAAATATAGGTAAGAACTGGAAAAATGATGGAGTCAGGTTGAATGAGAGCTCTGGATCCTCTTTTTGACTCACTTTTTAAATGTTGTTTACCCTAAGGTTGATTCTTGATTTACTTCTCTATTCACTCAACACTCTCCAAGAGTGATTCCATTAACTTCCTTCTTATTGCAATAACTTACAAATCTGTATCTACACTCCAGATCTCCAAATCAAACTAAATATCTAGGCACCTACTGTGCATCTCCACTGGGATTGCCCTTGGCAATGAAAATAAATATGTCCAGAACTCACTTTGTAGTTCTCCTGTAATAACTTATCTTGGTTTGTGGCATGACCAATTTGGTAGGCTGAATAATGCCTCCCCCAAAGATGACCCTATCTTAATCCCTATATGTTACCTTAAATAGCAAAAGGAATTTTGCAGATGTGAATGAGATAAGGATCTTGACTAGGGAGATCTTCCTGATAATTACTTTGGGCGGGCCCAAGTCATCACAAGGGTCCTTAAAAGAGGTAGGCAGAAGAGCAGAATCAGAGAACAATGGAAGTAGAGTCAATGAAAGAGATGTGACAATCCTATGCTGCTGGCTTTGAAGATGGAAGAAAGGGCCACAAACCAAAGCAGGAGACCTCAGGAAACTGGAAAAGGCAAAAACAGATTCTCCTCTAGAGCTTCCTGAAGGACCCAGCCCTTACGATACCTTGATTTTAGCTTTGTAAGACTCATTTTGACCTCCAGAAATTTAAAATAATAAATTATGTTGTTTTAAGCCACTGTTTGTGGTAATTTGTTACAGCAAGAGTAGGACACTAAGAAACAATCAACCAATATCATAAATTAGAAATCTGAAGATTATCTCCAACTCTTCTTTCTCTTTGATTAACCACTTATAAATGACTGACTATGTCTTGGTATTCTATTTTCAAAATCTCTTTTTTTTCTCACTGTTCTTGCTTTAAAGTCCTGAACAGTTGTAGCTTCATGGAGTGGCTAGAAGTTCGTGGGGGTGGAGGTGGGGTGGGGGTGGGGACAGTGGAAGAATGTTTTTTTTCTCCCTCCAAAACTATCATAACTAAACATATAAACTAAGTAAGCACACTATGTTTGCTATGCAAATTAACTCCTCTAACCACCTCTCACCTTTTAATCAGATTGCTGTCCCCAGCCCTTCTTGTATAGAAATTCTGGAACTGCCATTGTACTTGAAGTGTTTGAATAGTCCAATAATTGGTCTCCCTGCCCCTAGTCTCAGCCTCCCTTCCTACAGATCAGTCTTCAAATGGGCTGATGATTCTTTTCATACTGCAAGTCTGAACTTTACTGGTTGTGTATCACCCATGGTGTAAATTTCAAATCCTTAATATGGCCTACAAAGTCTTTCAAGCTTTCTCTTCTAGGCTTCATCTCCTTCTACTATCTGGTTGCCATATCATCCTTTGGTGATTACTAAATTGCCTCTAGGCACTGGATACATGCTGTTTGTGTCTCCTTTGGTTTTAGTCATCTCCCTCTGCCTAGGTTACACTTCTTCAAGAGAAAGATCCAGATTTGGTGGCCAGGGAAGGCCTCTCTGAGGAGGTGATATTTATATTTGGATCTAGAGGTAAGAAGGAGCCATAGGAAGATCCAAGTAAAGAGGTTTTCAGGCAGAGCGCATAGTTATTACAAAGGCCCTAAGGCAGAAATGAACTTGAAGATGTTCAAGAAACAGAAATAAATGTCTTTGTGGTGGATTAGTGTTCTAATCCACAGGGAGTAGTAACATGAGATGGGGTTGGGAGAGAGATTCTGGAGCCAGATCATGTAGGGCTTTTTAAAAAGGGACATTGAGTTTGAATTTTATCCCAATTGTACTGGGAAGATTTTGTAGAATCTTAAGCAGGGGTAATATGATCAATTTTACATTTTTAAAAGATCACTTAGGCTTCTGTGTCAAGATTATAGTGTAGGAGGGAAGAGTGGAAACTGGAAGACTAGTTAGACTCTATTTTCAGTTTTCTAGGTAAGAGATGATGGTGGCTATACCTAGGTTATAAATGGAGGAGTTGAAAAGAAGTGGACATATTTGGGATACGTTTTGGAGATAAAACAGAAAGGATTTGCTAATAGGTTTGTGAGGGAAAGAAAAGAATCACAAATAAATCCTAGATTTCTAGGTTAAGCAACTGGGTAGAGCAACAGAGGCCATTAACCAGATGGGGACCTCAGGGGAAGCAGCAGATTGGCAGGCAGAAGGGGAGTTAGATCAATCTTCTGTTTTGTCTGTTAAGTTTGAGATGCCATATGGAGATGTCAAGAAGACAGCTAAATATAGGAAGAGACTGGGAGCTCAGAGGAGAGGCCAAAACTGAAGATAAAGATTTGGAAGTCATTGGCATATTCATAACATTTGGTCTTACAGAACTGGATAAAATCTTAGAGGGAAAGTATACAGCTACTGTATTATTCTCCAGGGCAGCCATTAAAAAGTACCACAAATTGGGTGGCTTAAAGCAACAGAAATTTATTCTCCCATGGTTCTGGAGGCTAGAAGTCCCAAATCAAGGTGTTAGTGGGGCCATGCTCCCTCTGAAGCCTCTCGGGAGGCTTCTAGGGGCTGCAGGTGTTCCTTGGCTTGTGGCAGCATAACTCCAATCTCTACCTCTGTCTTCATAGCTGTCTTCTCCCTTGGGCCTCTCTTTTTACCATGGCATTCTCTCTGTGCCTGTTTCCAATCCCCTTCTTCTTATAAGGACACCAATCATTGGATTAGGGACCACCCTAATTGAGTGTGATCTCATCTTAATTACATTTGCAAAGACCCTATTTTTACATAAGGTCACATTCACAGGACTTCACCCTATTTTTGGGAGGGAATGCAATTCCACCCCCAAGAGCTAGGAAAAAGAAGGATAGTCAGGACAAAGAAATGGTTTACCTCCGGAAATAGTTAACTCACTGCTACTAAGTTGTTCAGGCAGAGACCATATGACTATCAGCCAGGGTTGTTTGCTAATGAATTTGCTAATGAATTCTCAGTTTCCATCGGAATCTAAAATGTAATGATTCCGAAAGATCCAAGTGACGTTTTGGTAATCAGAATTAGCCTGTAATGAGTTCCACCTTGTAGATGCAGCTGTCTCAAAATTTATTATTTTAGATGCAGATTTTATTTTTCTTTCTAGGGCAGGCAAATGTTGCTCATTGCCACTGAAAGCTGTTGTTAATAGCATGCTTTCATTTCCCTCCAGGTGTTTCTCATTCATTTTTCCATCCTTTTCTATTTCCCCTTTCCTTTCCATTTTTAATTCTTTATATTTATCCTCTCTATGTTTATACAATTTTTCTTTGTCAGGGATTCTCATAGGCATTACTTAGCCCAGCAGATGACACTCAGAATGAGAAACTACTGATTCTTCAACGGTTTTAAATATAATGACACTTAAAAACACCCAAAATGTCCTATTTGGGGGTTTTTATTATCAATAATTCCAAACCACAACTATCAGTTAATTTATTTGTATATCTTTAAGTAAAGCTCTCCAATGCCTCAGCAACATACAATCAGGAAAGCACCTCTGCTTCAGGCAGAATCCATATTGGCTTGGTCTTTAATTTATCTAGTCTGTCTTGTTTTTCATTGCATACAATCTCCTATCTTTGTGCCTGTTACAGTGTTTTTACATATTAAGATGCTCAGTAATTTGTTTAGTGAACGAACAAATGCATTTCTATCCTAATCAGACTAATACCTAAAATCAAACAGTAAATTGGAGTTAGTGCAAGCTAGTAATATAGAATCTATATCACAAACTCTACAGAAGAGGTCACATTGGAGATTTTATTTTATAAGATCCTCAGTAGTACTGATTAGCTAGATTGACATATTCAGATTATGTGAAAACTTGGTTCATTGATAAATTGGATGTAGTACTTGACTTTCATTGCACTCAATTTTTGAGAATCTGGAGTCAAATTTATCACTGTTAACTCAAATAGTGAATTATTGAATATAATAAATATCATTACTTAGTGAAGATTTATGTATATTCTGAATTGTGTTTTGGAATTCAACTTTATACAATACTATAGATATATAGTCTCAGAATTCTCAAAGAGGAAAGAACACATTATTACATAAAACAATGTCTTTGTCTAGATAAACTTAAGTTGTCTCATGTGGTATTACCTTGAGCACTAACATGTGAGCTGTATAGAGTAGAACCACTAGTAATTTTCTGGTACATAATAATGTACATAGTAGGTAAAAATTTATTGACTAAATAATAAGGGTATAAAAGAGTGAGCAGATAAGTCAGGATTCGTTATCTATATATAACCACTATGCATATTCATTTAAGAAAAAAGAAGTATTATAATTTCCAAAAGATAAAATTTTCTTTTTTTGGTGAAAAATATAATATGAGATTATTACCTCCATATCAGTGCCAGGTTACAACTTCTATCTTGAACATAGTCTTTTGTTTTCTTCAGAAGCAATTCCACAAAGTCAGGATTACCTTTTCTGGCAAAAACCCAGTACAGAATTGTATTCACACATATTTCAGTAAATTCAAGATTAAAATTTAGTTCAAAACGGTATCCTGATTTTTCCACAAATGCAATATAATCTGTGAGTAGTGTGTCAAACCCATCCAAGTCGACGTACCTCAGAATTTTTGCCAGTGTTCTATAAATTCTAGGTTCATAACAGTGATATCCCCACTGACCCAAAAACTGCAAGGAGGGTCTTTTAACAATTTTGTCAATGAGATTGCAGAATATATTGCTTCTTGGACAAGAAGTCTTCCGACATAACTTAGAAGATTTACTCATTGCTACTTAAGGCAGCAAAATAGAATAAAAATCACAGGAAGTCATGCTGTAAACCTTCATTCACATATTTTGGTAATGTGGTAGGTAGGCTTCACTCCACAAACTTGAAGTGCCCTTTAAACTGTAGTCAGAAAAAAATGTCATGTAAAATGTGACCATAAAGTACTGGATGACATCACAATAGATGGAGATCTGTCATCAGCATAGGTCAGAAATTTGGGATATTATTATATGTAAGTGGTGACATTTTAAGGGAGACATATTGGACAGAAATGGCGTGTGTGAGAGTTAGGATAATATATTTTTAACTTTCTAAGAATTCAGCTCAAGCTAGTATGTATATTTATTGAGTGCTGAAAGCACATTCTATGTGTTAGATTAAATAATATTAATAAACAGATTGATTAATCTTTTCAGGCTTTCATAATACATAACGATAGCTAGAGTGAAAAATTTGAGAACTTTTCTCATGTTCTCTGAGTAATGCATGTTCTCATTTAATCATCGCAAATTTCTGTTATTTTCTTATTTTATAGTTGAGGCACCTAAAACTTAGATAAATAACTTGCCAATAGCCACTATCTTAATTCCCAGAGAGAAAGGATGTCATACAATTTTAAATAAAGATTGGAAGCCTAGTTTCACAGTTTTGAATTTTATAAAGATTATTTCTTTATAAATTAGGCAGAAAATATACATTTTGGGCATTAAATATACTTCAAGCTTCATATGACTTTGTTGCCCCAGTTAAATAAATGTGAAATATGATTGTTTCATATTATACAGTAGTTAATGCTTCAGCCAATCACAGAGTGATCAGTCTAAAATATAACAACCATTTGGTGTATTTGTTAGCATTTTTAAAGGTACTTAAATGTTTTCTTTTTCCCTTTGCATATATTTTCTTTAAATCATTTGATTGATCTCTTTGGTAAGGGGAAATTATAGCTTCTGTTTTACTCTAATATACTTCTAGTAATATTACATTTAATTTTGTAAACTATAAACCTCCTTGTCCCTAAAGTAGCATGAAGACCTAATAACTATGCTCTTTCTGAAAACCAAGATTTTTATTGTTTTCCTCCACTTTTTTTTCTTCACTCCACCTCAAAAATGCATTTTAAATTGAACTATTTTAATTGAGTTCTTAATAATAAGATATATAAAGGTTGTAAAATACTGAAACATTATAGAGATGGCAAAAATCTTCCCAGAGATAATGTTAACAGTTTTATGTATAGCTTTTCAAATATTTTTATGCTTATGTACCTAAATATATTATTACATGCTTTTTTCTTTTTACATAAATGGGATAATATAAATAACTGTTTCTGTGATCTGCTTTTTATTTGTGTGGCAATATGTCATTGGAACCTTTGTATGACCATGTATGATAATAGCTAACTTTTAAGAACTACTTTCTAGGTAACAGGTATGGTTTTAAGTATTTTATATATTAACTCTTTTAATCCTTACAACAGCTCCACTTCACAGATAAGGAAGCTGAGATACAGAATTTACATGATTTGTCCAAGATCCCAAGATCATATGTCTAGTAAGTGGTATAGCTGGCATTTGAACCCAGGCAGTATGGTGCTAGAGGCTTCACCTCTACTCTCTCCTGCTTCTCCAAAAATAGAGAGCTTCCTGTATTAGTCAGCCAGAGGGGTGCTGATGCAAAGTACTAGAAATCTGTTGGCTTTTATAAAGGGTATTTATTTGGGGTGAAGCTTACAGTTACAAGGCCCTAAAGAGTCCAACTCAAGGTATCATAAGGGGTACTTCCTCACCAAAATCTGTTGCCACGTGTTGAAGCAAGATGGTGGGCTACGTCTGCGGGATTCAGCTTTCCTCTTCCTCTTAAGGCTCCGTGGGCCCAGCTTCTTTTGTGTATCTCAGCTGTAGGCTGGCATAGGGCTCAGCTGCTCTGTTCTCTTCAGCTGCAAACTATCAGGCTAAAGGTTCATCTCTCTGGGTCACAGGATCAAAGCTGACAAAGTTCTTTCCTCTGGCATCTATGGCGCTCTCTCTATTGCCTTCTATCTTCTTTGTGTACCTACTTCTGTGTGATGTCTGTTTATATAGCCCACCGAGGGGGTGGGGACTCAACCCTGAATGCCCTAATGATGTGGTCGAATCAAAGCCCTAATCTTGATTTAATCAAGTAAATGTAAAACCTTTGAATTTAAATCAATCAAAGGGTATCATGCCCAGAGGAACATAATTACAGATGTTTATAGATTACAAACATAATCTATATCTCTTTTTGGAATTCATAAATAATATCAAACTGTCATACTATCTTTCTGTTTTTAAGGGCTGGTTTATAAATAGAGCTCATGAAACCAGAGCTATGCAATAATACTTCAAAACAAAAGATAAACAGAATAGTGGATTAATCTAGCATTTGGGAAAAAGTGTTCCAGAAAATACACTAAAATGATAACAATGTACATCTCTGGATTTATAAATTTGAGTGATTTTTAAAAGGTTTTCCTTATTATTTTATTTATGATTTGAATATCAGTGAGCAGTATTTTTCATAATCAGAAAAACCAACAAAGTCATTTTCACTTTGAATATAATAACCAGAACATATTGTCAATATTGGTGCCTCATTAGTTCTTAAGCTTTTTAAAAAATTATAGTCACTAATAATGGTAAACATAAAAAATAAAGTTCAATAGGCAATCTACTGATTAATCTAATTATAATAGCTAATATTTATTGAGATCTTATGTCCTAGGACTGTACTAGACATGTTCTCTCTATATATGCATCTTCTCATTCAATCCTCCTAATCCTCTATTATTATCCTTCTCTGAGGTTTAGGTTTGTTAAGCAACGTGCCAGAGTTATACAGCTAGTGAGCAGCAATAATGCCAACCAAGGCTGACTCCATGGTCCATGTCCTTTCTGCCGTTGTGTTTTTCCCATTGCCTTCAGATTTTGGCATAGCTGTAACATCTGTGCCACAGAGTGTGGCTTATAAATCTCCTGCTCATGGGAACACCTCAGTAAAATCATTAGAAGTCTAAGAGCACTACTTATTTATTAAATCGATTTAATAAATGTCTTCACGGAAAGAAAAATGTTACATCCATATTTCATACCTTACAGTAATTATATACCAATGATTGAGAAACTGTGACATTCAACCAAATATCTTACTTGTTCTTTTCTGTATTTAGGATTGAATAACATAGGCATAGATTGCATGTTGGTTTCTAAGTACTGTGAGTAGGCCAAAAGTTACATAGGTCCCAAATATACCTTCTATTAGGACCCACTGCCTGAAGTATTCCTATTCTGCTGTTACTTTAGGATATAGTCTTTAAGGTATTATCTAGAAGGCTTACACTTAAAACCATTATCATTCATCAGTCTCTAAAATGAATTCATTTTTATTAGATGCCTAAGCCTTGTAACTTGGCTAGGCCCAAGGCCCCTACATTTTGTTAAAGGAAAGTCCTAGAGCAAATGATTAAGGACTGGGAAAATATGAAGGGTGTCGTGTAACAGCATTGGGCAACAGAGAGGCGACAAAGACAAATTTTGCCAGAGATGAGTTCTGAAGGTAAGTCATAGGTGAGTGATGTGTTTGTATAATCTTGGAAAACTGTAAAGACGAATGTTAATAGGTAAGAATGATCTTTCAACAGAGTAAATAGTACAGTATCTATGTAGTTATATAAAATAATTAAGTTTGCAAAAATTCTATCTAGTCTATTAAGTTTATATTAACCCTTTTCCCAGGATTTACCAGTCTCAATATCATTCATCTCTAGTGTTGCTTCACATATTAAAAAGAAGATAAAAAGTAAAAACAGAATTGAGAGAAGAGGAATTTCTGAGTTTTAAAGTACTGGTAGGATCAGTGTATATTTCCAAAGGCAGAGTGGAAAGTACATGTATATATGATGTCTTAAATATATATTTAATAGCTTGGTGTCAGGTTTAAAGATTATCTTTAAAACCAGAGCAAACTGAATTTTCCAATCTGAATTTTTACTGTTATATTTATGAATTGAGGTAACTCTTGGGAAACACTTAGATTCATGATTTTTGCTCCCTCAGAACTTTGGCTCTTGGCATCCACTTTTCCTTTGTCCCTAGAGCTGACTAGCTCAATCTCTCAGTTCCTCATTTTCCTATTTGTAAAAGAGGAATGTGATTAGCCTTACTCAAAATTTTAAGCAAGGCAATTTTAAGTCATGAATCTCTGGCCAAATTACATCTGAGTTGTCCTTGGGGACAGGACAGACTAGGGAGGCAGACACCATCTAATATCAAGTATCACAGTTACGTTTTTTAAATGAACATACAGATGGTTTATATTAGGCGTATTAGGAATAGTTATGATTACTTACAGAATAATTGAAGTACATATATGAAATTTTTCATCCTTTGAAATCCAACATCTAATCCCTCTAATTTATACTTGAAAGTTTCCCCATGACAGATGCTCTGGGACTATGAGGACCTAAGGGCTACTTACAGACTTGCCTGTCACCTTCCATTTAGCTATGCATGGCTCTTTCAGCTTAATTTATAAGGTGGAAAGTATCATCCAGACTTCACTTTCGTATGTAGAAATCATATGGCCTTTCACCCAGCTAAGAATATAAGATTCTTAGTTTTCCCTTCCCCAATGAAATGTCACCTCTGCCACATCTGTGTTTTATGTGAAGAATAGTTTTTCTTTATTCAATAACATGGGACATCAGTACTTTAGGGAATTCATATGTGATCTGACTGGGACCTAGCACTTAACCAATGGTCAGTTGAGAGCTGATATTTGAGAGAGCGAAAAATGAAAGGGACAAATTAATTCTATATTTCTCTAGGCTATCCTAACCTTTTCCTGCATTCTTAGATTATCAGGAATCAAAGTTTCCAGACCTTCTGATAAGCCACTGGCATTTGGGTACTTTTGATAATGGACACTGACTAGCATAATGGGCAATATCTTTTAAAAATTGAGATATAGTTCTCATGCCAAAAAATTCACCCTAAAAAGTGTACTGAGTAATCTGGGTAATGGTTTTTTTTTTTTTTTTTTTTCTGTATTAGAGAAGTTGTAGGTTTATGGAACAATTATGCATAAAATATAGGACTCTTAAATACCACCCTATTATTACCAACTTGCATTGGTGTGTAACATTTGTTTCAATTGATGATAGCACACTTTTAAAATTGTACTATTAACTAAAGTCCATGGTTTAACTTAGGGCTCACTGTATGTATAGTGTAATTCCATGGATTCTTTTTTTTTTTTTTTTCAATTTTCATTCTGTTACCATATATACAATCTAACATTTCCCCTTTTAATCACATTCAGATATATATATGTCAGTGCTGTTAATTACATTCACAATGTTATAATCACCACCATCCATTAGCAAAACATTTCAATCATTCCAAACAGGAAACCTGTACATTTTAAGCCTTAACTTCCCATTCCCCATTCACATCATGTCACCAGCAACCTATATTATAGATTCTGACTCTATGAGTTTTCTTATTCTAATTATTTCAAATTAGTGAAATCATGTAATATTTGTCCTTTTGTATCTCTCTTAGTTCACCCAACATGATGTCTTCAAGGTTCGTACATGTTGTCACCTGTATCAGTATTTCATTCCTTTTTACGGCTGAATAATATTCCATTGTATGGATATGTCACATTTTGTTTATCCATTCATTAATTGTTGGGCACTTAAGTTCCTTCCATCTTTTGGCAATTGTGAATAATGTCCCTATGAACATTGGTGTGCAAATATCTGAATCCCTGTTTTCAGTTCTTTTGGATATATACCTAATAGAGGGATTGCTGGTAATTGTGTACTTAGCTTTCTGAGGAATTGCCAAACTGTCTTCACAGTGACTGTGCCATTTTACATTGCCACTAGCAGTGAATGGTGTTCCCATTTCTCTCCATCCTCTCCAACACTTGTTATTTTCCATTTTTTAAAATAGCAGTCATTGTAATGGGTGTGAAATAGTATCTCATGTGGTTTCGATTTGCATTTCCATGATGGCTAATGATGTTGAACATCTTTTCATGTGCCCTTTGACCATTTATATATCTTCTTTGGAGAGATACCTATTCAAGTATTTTGCCCATTTTTTAATTGGTTGGTTCATGTTTTTGTTGTTAAGTTGAAGATTTCTTTATACAGTCTGCATATTAAACCTTATCAGATATGTGGTTTCCAAATATTTTCTCCTGCTGTAGGTTCTCATTTCACTTTCATGGTAAGTCCTTTGAAGAACAAATGTTTTTAATTTTGATGAAGTCCTATTTATCTATTTTTGCTTTTAATGGTTGGCTTTGGGTATAAAGTCTAAGAAACCATCACCTAACACAAGTTCCTGAAGATGCTTACCTACATTTTATTCTAGGAGTTTGATAGCATCAGTTCTTATATTTAGGTCTTTGCTTCATTTTAAGTTGAGTTTTGTTTAAAGTGTGAGGTAGGGGTCCTCCTTTTTTTTTTTTTTTTTTTTTTGACAAATGGATATCCAGTTTTCCCAGCACCATTTGTTGAAGAGACAACTCTTTCCTCATTGAGTGGACTTGGTACCCTTGTCAAAAATTAATCTACTTTGGGAGAGCAGATGTAGGTCAAGTAGTTGAATTCCTGCTTCCCACATATGAGGTCCTGGGTTCAATCCCCAGTACCTCCTAAAAAAATTAATCTACCTTAGATGTGACGGTATTTTTGAACTATCAATTCAATTCCATTGGACTGTATATCTGTCCTTGTGCCAGTACCATGCTGTTATTTATTTATTTATTTATTTATAAAAACTATTTATTTCTGCTCCTTTCATACATCTTATTGTTCAGGAAACTATCTTATATACATATCTGAAACAATGTACTATCACACACTCTGTTTAAAGGCAAAGCACCATAGGTAAAGCCAATCAGCTGTCCAGTGTCCTCAAATTATAGGATCTCACTTCCTGATTTTACATTAATTTCTGAAAATTAGTAATGCCATCTCCAAAAACCCTTAAAGGAATTGTAAAATATCACTTTATTCAATATTATAGTTGTAGAAATGGAGTATATTTCCTTCTAGAAATGAAAAATTAAGAAGAAAATGCCACTTAACATCATTGGTATGCCAGCACAGTTCAGCAGGAAAAAATACTGTGATAAGATTGTCTCTCTGATATTACCCAGAAGAAATTCTAGTCTAAGCTTTAATAAGCTTCCTGTGTTTTCACTAGATGCTTCTTCCTCTGTCATGTTCATTCTTTTCCAAATTTCATATTAGGGGATAGGGACAGTCTTTAAAATGTCATTAACAGGAGCAAATTCAGTATACATTGATTTCTTCTCAAAAGGCACTCTAACCCATCAGATAGCCTGGCAGTTTCATTCTCATAAATACTCTAGCCATGAATAACTCAATAGGACACAGAAGAACCCAATGAATAGAAGAAGAAATCTATCGAGTTTTGGAATGTTTGATGCATTGGATTGGTCCAGGATTATGAATCCTAAGCCTCCCATTGTAAACAGGAAGCTAGATGCAAGTCCTTCCGTAATATATTGTCCATTTACTCTGTAGGCCAGTAAGCTACTGACCTCTGATGCCCATGTTCATAAAGCCAACATTTGGAGGTTCAGCAATAACATCATAAATTATTCCTCTAGCAATGAGGAAGTAAGATACCACCACCATAGTGTACACCATCACGGCCAATGGCATGTGTACCCAGGGCAGCTTCAGCTTCAGGTTGGGACATTTGAGCACTAAGAATGGGACTCAGTACAAAGTCTCCATGTTGATGGCAGCAAGGGCAGCTCTTGATCCATGCTGTTTTGATTACTTTGGTTTTGTAATAAGTTTTAAGATATGGAAGTGTGAGTCCTCCAACTTCATTCTTCTTCTTCAAGATAATTTTAGCTATTCCGGCTTCCCTTCCCCTGCCATATAAATTTTGATGATTGGCTTTTCCATTTCGGCAAAGAACATTGTTGGAATTTTGATTGGGATTGCATTAAATCTATAAATTGCTTTAGGTATTATTGACATCTTAATGATATTTAGTTTTCCAATCCATGAACACTGAATATCCTTCCATTTATTTGTCTTCTTTGATTTCTTTTAGCAATGTTTTGTAGTGTTCTGTGTACAAGTCCTTTATATACTTGATTAGAAAGCATCAATTCTTTGTTTTTAAAAGAAAAATGATAGCTCTAATTCATCTATATGCACAGAACATTCTAGGGTCACAAGTGGGGACAGCCAGGTGACTGCTTCCTCTCTGGCCAGGGCCTGGTGGGGATGAGTAGGCCAGATGCCCATGTACTGTAGGCTGGGCACAAGGGTGGGAGTGATAGACCATGGGCACTGAGACACTGCAGCATGTACAAGACCAGCTACTGGGGCATCGGCTGTCCTGGATGTGCAAGTCCGGCTGATCTTCTGGAATAGGGGGAGGGTCTTTACATCAGATTCTGTGGCTGGCTGGGGCTACTTTGTGGAGAAGATGAGGGTGATGATGAGGCTGTAAAGGCCCATCACCTTGCCAAAGATGAGGAGCAGGATCATGCCTATGAAGAGCCAAGGCTGGTGGGTAGAGCTGGGCAGTGCCTTACACGCTGGCATCCCCCAAGATGCCAGTGGCAAAGCTAGCTGTTAGGCTACTCAGGCTTCTCAGGCCCCTCAGGCCCACTCTAAGGTCAGCACCCAGTTGCAGGAAACTCCTGAAGAAGGTGATGTTCTTTGTCAGTGAATTGGCAATAAGGATGGCCACCACAGGCCATAGATGGCGATGATGCCAGCCATGACCACAGGGATGATGGACTTCATGATAAGCTCAAGCTGCATGACAGACAAGGCCACAATGCCATGTTGCTCTTGAGGCTGAAGGTGGCACCTGGGCAATGTTTTTGACTAGAGTTTTATAAAAATACTCAAACTTTTAAAAAGGATATTCTTCTATTATCCTATTCCCTGCCATCCTCTAAAAGGGTTTGATATTTATTAGTAATTCAATAAAGGTATGTCTATAACAAGTTTAAAAATATTATCCAAGTACAATTTTTTGCTATTAAATGGAATAACTTGGAAATATTGGCAGTTGTCAAAAATTATTTTGGGATGGGTTTCCAATGACCAAGATGGCAATACAGATGTTCTAGAGTACCATTCCCCACAGGATCTTTGAACAAATAGCAAAACTGGCAGAGCCATCTTCCTCAAAATTCCAGAAAACAGTTAAGGGTTTAGTAACTTTGTGAGTGCCATAGCTTTAAGAGTGGTAAGAGGGAAGTGGGTATAGCACAGTGGTTGAACACGTGAGGGCATGCTTCACATGTATGAGGTCCTGGGTTCAATCCTTGGTACCTCCTAAAAAGAGAGAAAGAGAGAGGAAACTTTATGGTGCTCTTGATAGTCCCTCCTGTATCACCTCCCCTGTGAGGTATGGAACCAGCCTGTGCTCCCACTGTGGATTCCTGGCATTGTTCTGGCAGGAGCTGAGTAACTCCTCAGTGCATACTAGGGTGCCTATATGTCAGTGCTAATCAATTGGGTGGCAGCCTGAAAGACTCAACTGGGAAACTCCTCTTGGCTAGTCCATCTAGAACTTGCCCTGCAGGTAGAAGCTGCTTGCTGACCGATAAAGCAGTAAAAGAAACAATTTCTTAGGGAGTACAGGGAGCATTCAAATTCCTGTAAATGGAAGAATTCACAAGGCCACAATCAAGCACAAACACAGGGCAAGACAATGACTGAGAAAAGGCATAGAGACCCCTGCACTTCACATTCTTGACAGACTGATATTCTTGAAAGGAGGCCTTTACTCTGAAAGAGAGTACAGACCAATGCACAACCAATTTGCAAAAACTGTGAAAGGTTTTTGTTTTTGTTAGTTCCTGGCACTCAAGAAAATCTGTCATATCATTAACTGGATACATATTTAAGAAACAGACATCTCAGGAACTAAATCCCAGAATTAACACTTTACAATATTAAAATGTACAGTGTGCAACAAAAGATTACAAGACAAACAGAGAAACAGGAAATGATGGACCATCCAAAGGAACAGGGTAAAAACCCAGAAACCATCAATGAAGAAGACAAGACTATGAACATATTGGAAAAATACCTTAAAAAACGTGATCCTAAATATGATCAAGGAGATGAAGGGAGACACAGAGACAGAATGAAAGGATATCAGGAAAATAATAAATTAACAATATGAGAACTCAATAGTTGAAAAAAAATTTTGAGGAGGTACTGGGGAATGAACCCATACATGAGAAGCAGGCACTAAACCACTGAGCTATACCTGCTCCCAAGAGTTGAAGTTTTAAGAAGGAACCAAGGAGAAATACTGGAGTTGAAGACTACCATAACAGAAATGGAACTGTCCCTTGAGAGATTCATCAGCAGATTGGAGCTAACAGAAGAAAGACTAGGTGAACTTGAAGACAAAACAATTGAAATGATTCAGGCTGAGGAGCAGAAAGAAAAAAAGAATTAAAAAAAGAAAGAAAAAAAAAGCCAACAGAGCCTAAGAGACCTCTGGCATACCATCAAATATTCCAATATATACATTTAGGATTCTCAGAAGGAGAAGAAAGAGAGAAGGAATGTGGCAGTTTGATATTTATGAATTCCAAAAAGAGATATTGATTATGTTTGTGAACTGGTCTGCTCCTCTGGGTGTGATACCCTTTGACTGATTTAAATTCAAAGGTTTTATGTTTACCTGATTAAGTCAAGATTAGGGCTTTGATTTGACCATGTCATTAGGGCATGCAGGGTTGAGTCCCCACCCCCTTGGTGGGCTATATAAATGGACACTCAATCAAGAACAAAGGAGAAGATACACAGGAATAGATAGAGCTCCATAGATGCCAGAGAAGAGAATTTTGTCAGCTTTGTTCTGTGGCCCCGAGAAGAGAGATGAGCCATTCATCTGATAGTTTGAAGCTGAAAAGAACAGAGCAGTTGAGCCCTATGCCAGCATACAGCTGAGATATACAGAAAAGGCTGGGCCCATGGAGCCTTAAGAGGAAGGAGGAAGGCTGAACCCTGCAGACTTCACCCGCCATCTTTCTTCAACACGAGGCAATAGGCATATGGTGAGAAAGTACCTCTTATGGTACCTTGAGCTGGACTCTTTAGGGCCTTGTAACTGTAAGCTTCTACACCAAATAAATCTTATAAAAGCTGACAGATTTCCGGTACTTTGCATCAGTACCCCTTTGGCTGACTAATACAGAATTTGGTACCAGAGAGTGGGGTCATTCTTTTGCAATTACCAAAAATGCTGGAATGGTTTTATAAATGGGTAAGGGGTATTTTTTGGAGAAATAGTGAGATGCTGACAGAAAAGGTCTAGATTGCTTTGAAGAGACTGTTGGTAGGAATATGGACACTAAAGAGGCTTTTGATGAGGGCTTAGAGGAAATGATGAAACTATTATTGGAATCTGAAGGAAAAGTGATCTGTGTTTTAAAGTTGCAGAGAACTCAGCAAGATTAACTCTATGTTTTATGGAAGGCAGAATTGCAAAACTACAAGACTGGACATTTAGCCAGGACATTTACAAACTAAATTTGGAAAATGCAGCCTGGCATCTCCTTGCAGTTTTTAGCAAAATGTTAGAGGAAAGAGATAAACTGATAACTGAATTGTTGGGCAAAAAGAAAACAGAAACTGATTCCAGAAACTCCAAGCCCCTGGAAATCAAGCCCCCAAACAATAGTGCCCCATTTGAGGAATTAACTAAACTTGGAACTTGTAAGTCAGAATTGAAAATGCAGTTATCCAGGAAAGACTTGTGGAATGTTTTACTGTCTGATGGCTTGGACCCCTGCTTCCTACATGCTAAACCAACAAGCTTTTTGAGAGAGCTGTATGAACAAAACCATCATCAGCCTGGACTAAAAGGGACATGGAGGGGGAGAGATGGAAGAGAAATCAGCTTTAAGAGGAAAACCATGGAAGCTGAGGTCTGGAATTAAGACATCTCCTTGGGCCAAGAGAAGGATCCCACCCACATGTTTAGAGAGGATCATTTTTCCCTGGCAGTTGAAGAGTATGGATGATCTAGCTCACTGTCCAAGGAGAGTTTTGCCATCCAAGGCTACAGAGAGGGTGGAGCACATTCCCCAAGGGTTGGGGAGAGTTAGGTAGACACCCCATTGGTCTGAGAGATTTGGGTCTGTCCCCCATAGATTAGAGAAGGCGAGGTCACCAACTCATTGGTCTGAGAGGGTTGGGCCTGTATGCCAGAAATTAGGGAGAATGTTGCCTCCACCTTACTGTACTAAGGGGATTGAGACTCTAAACCAAAGATTGGGTAAAATGTGGCAATCACCCCAACGTTCTTGGAGTGTGAGGTCTGGAGCTCGGTCACCACCCAGATACTTGATGAGGGTGGAACCAAGAAAGTGGCCATTGGGCAAGCCTGTGGAAAGGGTGGGTCCCCTTGAGGACCCAGGAAGAAGAAACCATCATCTTAAGAATAACTCTCAGACTTTGAAATCTAATGAAATGTGCATTGCAGGTTTTCAGAACTGTAGGGAACCAGTGACTCATGTTTCCCTGCCAATTTCTCCTTATGGTAATGTAAATATTTATCCTTCGTCTGTCCCTTTGTATATGAAAGCAGATAAATTGTTTTGTTTCACAGGTCTACAGCCAGATGGGAATTTGGTCCAAGACAAACTGTGTTTCTTTAAACTGATTGTGATGTGATTTTGTATTTAACAATGTTACTGATTTAAGGTTTTTTTTTGTTTGTTTGTTTTGTTTTTTAATATTATAATTTTTTTTTTTTGGAATTCAGAGAGTGGAGTGTGGCAGTTTGATACTATTTATGAATTCCAAAAAGAAATGTTTGATTATGTTTGTAAACTGGTCTGTTCCTCTGGGTGTTATACCCTTTGATGATAGAAAAAAAAAACATACCATGCATTTTGTGTCATATGTGTTACTAGAATCAAATTTAAAAAAAAATCCATGATACTACATGGCACAAACAGTGCAGCATGGGTTAGACCGTGGACTATAGTTAATAGTACAATTATAAAGATATGCTTCATCAATTATAACAAATGTACCACACCATTTCAAGATGTTAATAATGTGGTGATATATAGGAATCTTGTATTTTATGAATGGTTTTTCTGCAAACCCACAACTTCTCTAGTTAAAAAAAAAACCCACATAATTAATAACCAACACACAGCTAGGATAACTATACAAAAATCAGATAAAATAGACTTTGTCAAAAATTCTTATGAGGGACAAAGAATGTCTCTATATACTTATAAAGGGGTCAATTCAATGAGAAGATATAACAATTTTAAATATATATGTACCTAATGGCAGATCCCCAAAATACATGAAGCAAATATTGACAGATTTGAAGGGAGAAATAGATGGTTCTACATTAATAGTAGGACCCTTCAATATACCACTTTTAAAAATAGATTGAACATCTAGATAGATCAATAAGTAGAAGACTTTAATGATACCATAAGCTGACTAGACCTAACACACACATATAGAACACTTCATCCAACAACAGCAGAATATAAGTTCTCTAGGGCACATGTATCATTTACCAGGATAGGCCATATGTTCAGTCACAAAACACATCTCAATAAATTAAAAAAATATTGAAACCATACAATTTATCTTCTCCAACCACAATGGAATGAAGCTAGAAACCAATAACAGAAGGAGAATTGGAAAATTCACAAATATGTGGAAATTAAACAACACACTCAAATAAGCAATGAGCCAAAGAAGAAATCACAAGGGAAATTTGGAAATATCTTGAGACAAATGAAATGGAAACCCAACATACCAAAACTTACAGAATACAGTGAAGGAAGGCAGTGCTGAGAGAAATATGTAGCTCTCAATACTCACTTTAAAAAAGAAGAAAGGTCTCAAATCAAAGATCTACCTCACAACCAGAAGACCTAGTAAAAGAAGGGCAAACTAAAATCAAGGTGAGCAAAAGGTAGGAAATAACAAAGATTAGATTGGAGAAAAATAAAATAAAGAATTTTAAAAAGCAATAGCATGAATCAACATAACCAAGAGTTGATTCTTTGAAAAGATCAATAAAATCAACAAGCCTTTAGCTACACTGACCAAAAAAAAAAAAAAAAAGAGATGATGCAAACAACTGAAATCAGAATAGTTATTCATTATTGGAGAGAATGTAAAATGGTGCAACCATTCTGGAAAACAGTTGGGCATTTCCTCAGAAAATTAAGTATAGAATTACCATATGACCCAGCAACCCCACTTCTAGACATATATACATACCCCAAGGAATTGAAAGAAGGCTCTCAAACAGAAATTTGCACACCAATGTACATAGAGGCGTTATTCACAATAGCCAAGAAATGGAAGCAACTAGTGTGTTCATCCAAAGATGAATGGATAAATAAAATGTGGTATATGCACTCAGTGGAATATTATTCAGCCACAAAAAGGAAGGAAGGTTCTGATATACTCAACCACATGGATGAACTTTGAAAACATGTTGAATGAAATAAGCCAGACACAAAAAACAAATATTATATGATATCACTGTCATGAAATAAGTATATTTATAGGGTCAGAAACTAGAATACAGGTTTCCAGGGCCTAGTATGGGGTAGGAAATGGGGAATTAATGCTTAATTGGTACATAATTTCTGTTTGGGGTGATGGAAAAATTTTGATAATGGATGGTAGACAACATTGGGAATATAATTAACATCACTGAATTATATATTTGAATTTGGTTATAAGGGGGGAATTTTAAGCTGTATATATATATATATATATTTTTTTTTTTTAGAATAAAAAGACAACATAGTCCCGTCTAACAAAAACAGTGAACCTTAATGTGAACTATGGACTATAGTTAAGAGTACAATTATAATAATATTCTTTCATCAATTGTATCAGAGGTACCACAGTAATGCAATGGGGGTGTGTAGCAGTTTGTTGTTATTTATGAATTCCAAAAAGAGATATTTGATTATGTTTGTAAACTGATCTATTCCTCTGGGCATGATACCCTTTGATTTTATTAGATTCAGCTGAGATGTCTTTGATTAAATTATACTAAGATTAGGGCTTTGATTTGACCCTGTCATTAGGGCATGCAGGGTTGAGTCCCTAACCCCTTGGTGGGTTGATAAAACAGCTCTTGCACAGAGTTAGACAGTTGAAATAGATACACAGAGAAGATACACAGAGGATCCTGCAGCCCTGGGGAGGGGAATGAGCCTGATAGTTTACAACTGACCTTGTGAAGAGAATAGAGTAGCTGAGTCGGGAAAGAAATGAGCCTCAGAGGAAGAGAGGCGAGCTTTATGCCAACCTACAGCTGAGATTGGAAGAAGGTGGGACCATGGAGCCTTATGAGGAAAAAGGAAGGCTGAACCCTTGCAGACATCACCTGCCGTCTTGCATCAACATGTGGCAACAGACTTTGAGTGAGAAAGTACCTCTTATGGTACCTTGAGTTGGACTTTTTAGGGCCTTGTAACTGTAAGCTTCTTCCCCAAATAAACACCCTTTATAAAAGCCAACAGAGTTCTGGTACTTTGCATCAGCACCCCTTTGGCTGACTAATACACGGGGGCATATGGGAACTATGTATTTTTGCATGATTTTTCTGTGAACTTAAAACTTTTTAAATAAAAAATGATATGTTAAATATTAAAATCAAAGACCCCCCCCCCCCCAGCAATTTACAAAACCTATGTATTTAAAAATTGTTGAAAGCAAGATAATTTAATATTTTTACATAATGGTTAGGCTAGTGACTTAACAAGCTTTGTTATCCACTGTTTTAGGTAACCTTCATGAAACTAAAGGCAGTAAGTGGAGCCAGGCAAGCACCACCGGAGGCTTCTACTTACACAGGCAACACAGGTAACATACAGGTCTCCAGCTTTTAGAGTCTCAGGTTGTTTATCATGAGGGAAAACAGAATTGCACAATAACTTGAATCTATTTTACAATGTATAATAACTGATACTGATGTTTATGAACATAATTATGTTGCACAGGATCTTTTTGACAAGTAGGCATGTATATAATTATTTTTATGTATTGTTGCTTTAGTTTCCTAGCAACCAAAACAAATCCCATGCAATGAGTTGGCTTAAATAATGGGAATCCATTGGCTCACATTTTGAGGTTCGAAGTCCAAAATCAAGGTGTCATCAGGCAACGCTTGCTCCCAGAAGACTGACATTCTGGGATGGCTGCCAGTGACCATTGGTCCTTGGCTTTTCTGTCACATGGCAATGCACATGGCAGCTTCCTCTGGCTTCTCTTTTATCTTCCTGAGTTGACTTTCAGCTTCTCGCTTTTTCTCCAGCTTTCTCTCTCTCTGTGGCCCTCCCTTTCAGGCCTTCACTAATAGGAGTAAGACCAATCCTGATTCAGCTGGGCCACACCTTACCTGAAATAACTTCATCAAAAGGTCTTGGTTACAAGAGTTCATACCCATAGGAATGATTAAGGATTGTTTTTCTGGTGTTCATGGGTCTAAAGCACCAAAATTGTTAATTTATTGATTATAAAATTATTCTCTATCAAAGTTAAAGTAATGGAAACTCACCTGTATTCCCACCACCCACAGATTACTATAAGCATTTTTGGGGGTGTATGTGTACTTTTTGGTCATTGGGATTTCATTATATGTACTGTTTCATAACCTATCTTTTTAAAAAAGACTAACTTATTATGAAAGTTTTTCCATTTCTCTAAATATTTTTCCAGCAACTCATATATGATTGCTGTATTGTATTTTTATTATTAAGATATACCAGAAGTTATTTGCTAAATCCCCTATTGTTGGACACTTAGGTAGATTTCAATTGTTGACTACCAAAAACAAAGTTACTGTGAACATACTTTTAATTTAGCTGTTTGTACCTTCTTTAACAATTTCTTTAGGATCAATTTCTAGAAATTAAATAACTAAGTCACAGCAAAGGCATAATTTTAAAGTTATTCAATTGCCCTCCAAAAAATTTCTACCAACAGATACTCCTATTAGAAGTATATGAGGGTACCTGTCATACTGAATCTTAACCAACTCTGGGCATTAATTATTATTATTATTTTTTTAAGATTTTATTTATTTATTCATTTATCCCCCCCTTGCTGCTTGTGCTTGCTGGGTCAGCTAACCACGCCGTGCAGGCGGGCTTGCCTTCACCAGGAGGCCCTGGGAACCGAACCCAGGGCCTCCCATATGGTAAACGGGAGCCCTACTGATTGAGCCACAGCCGCTTCCCTTAATTATTTTTGAATGTTTCTCCAGTTTTGTAGGGGGAAAATGCATCTTTTTTGGCATTTATTTGAGTACTAATGACAGAATATTTTCAGATATTTATTGACATAGGAATTTATTGTTTTGTGAACTGCTTATTCATAACCTTCCTCTTTTTTTTGTTTGGGTATATGTCTTTTATATATTTTTTAATTTTTAACAAATTTTTACTTTTTTCTTCTTTATTTTGTACATTTAATAATTGAAAATATAAACAATTAAAAACTAAAAAGTAAACACAGGTTGTCTTTTATTTTTCACATTGATTTTAAGGATGTTTATTTTTTGTTAGTCATATGAGATATCAACTTTTCCAAATTTGTTTAAGTTTTTAAAATCTTTATTATTATATTTTTTAAGAAATACTGGGGATTGAACCCGGGACCTTGTACACAAGAAGCAGGCGCTCAACCATTGAGCTACATCTGCTCCCAAAAAATGTTTTTGAGATATGTAATTGTTAAAATGTTTTCAAATTTAGTTTGTCAACATTTTCTTTTTAGCATTTTGTTGTTTTTATACTTATAAAGCCCAATCCCTATATCCCTCAAAATTATATGACTATCATCTATACTATATACTAGATTCAATGTGTTTTCATTTTATATATCCAAATCTTTTTAGTGCTTTTGGAATTAATTTGTATGATGTAGAGATCTAACTTTATTTCCAACAAATTCACCTTTGCCATCCTTTCATCCCTAAAAGACTACCTTTATCATGTACTACATATATGGATTGTAGGAATGAATATTTCTGGACTTTATTCCATTAGATTTCCCTATTTATGTCTTCTTGGGTTAATACTTCACAAAATAGTTTTCCTTTTTTATGATATCTTTTAATAATTGACTGTTGAAATTTTCTTCTTTCTTTGGTTGATATTTTAAAATTATTTTTGCATATTATTCATATGCAATCAAGTTTCCCAAAGTTAATAGAGAGTGCACTTGGTACATGAGTTAATGTAGAGAGAATAAACATCTTTTCAATATTGATTCTTTCTGTCTAGACACATGAGATGGCCATTCATTTATTCAAGTTTCTTTTTTAGTTTCCTTGGTTTTAAAAGTTTCATTGTTTTCTTCATATAAGTCCTTAATACATTTCTTAAAACATTTATTCATATATATATTATATTATTCTTTGTATTCTTAATGAGATTTTTGCATTATATCTTCTAACCATCATTGTAGGAATAAAGGAAAGCTCTTGAATTTTGTTTGTTTTTTGTTACCAGAAATCTTACTAGACTCTCTTATTAGTTTTTCTTTTTATAATAATAAACTTTATTTTTAGAGAAGTTTTAGATTTACAGTAAACTACACTGAAAGTATAAGGAAATCCCACATAACTCCCCCACACACATACAGTTTCTCCTATTACTAACAAGTTACATTAATGTGGTACATTTATTACAATTGATGAGCCAATATTATAGCATTGCCACTAACCAAAGTCTATAGTTTACATAATGGTTTACACTTTGTGCTGTACAGTTTTATAGGCTTTGACAAATGTGTAATGTCATGTGTTCATCATTGCAATATCATACAGAATAATTTCATTGTCCTAAAAATGCCCTATGTTCCACCTATTCACCCCTCCCGCTCCCTTCTGAACCCCTGGCAACCACTATCATTATATCAATGTCACAGGTTCTTCCCTTAACACAAGATAATAGCGACAATAACAATAAACCTACTTTAGTCTGTGGTTTGACTCCCCATTATGTTTGTTCATTCCTCAGTCTTGAGGGATTTGGGATGGTGTCCACTCCCGAGTGCTTCAGGCTAAGAGAGGACTTAGATATTGTGGGGCATATAGAAGAAATTGTTTTGCTTGTGTTATAGATACTCCTTGGTTTGGGGGATGGGTCTTGTCCATCATCATCGTTATGTGGGCTGTCCAGGACAAACCCGAAGAAGTGGAAAGTAGTTGTTGACTTCAACTCTGCTGGGATTCAGGGCTCAATCTGCTTATGAACAATCCAAAGATTTATTCTTATTAGTTTTAATATTTTCTTTTCCAATTTCTTCTCTTCCATTTTTAGTTGGACCACAATTTCATGTGAAAATAAAGATAATTTTGACTCGATGTATAATAGGTGTACATTACATTTCTAGTTCTTGCCTTATTAATTGTACTGGCCAGATATTTCAAGGCAGTGTTAAGTAATTGTTGCTAGTGGTCTTCCTTGCCTTGCTTTAAAGTAAGTGTCTCGACTGACCATGGCATCTTCCTCCTCCATGGCAAATGTTGATCATGACACTGTTTCCTGATGAGCCTCAGGGATTCTTCTCAACACAGCACTTCAGGCAGCCCCTATGAGTGAAAATGGCATGGACAATCCTCTATGCCATCCCCTTCTCTTGCTTTAATGTTTCACTATTAAATATAGTCTTAGCAAGTCCTAGTTAACTGTGAATTTTTATCAGAAACTTGCTAAATTTTATCAAATGTCCTTTTCTGTGTGTCTATTGATATGATCACATGGATTTTCTTCTTTGATCCATTTAGATATTACTATATTTCCTAAATCTTCTACCATCTTTAAGTTCCTGAGATAAACTTTTTGTGGTCAAGGTATATTATTCTTTTAATATTCTTTCATAATGGAGTTGATAGAATTCCACTTGGTATTTTTGCTGCTATGTTGATAAGTGAGATTAGTATGTTTTCTGAGATTTCTTTTTGTACTGCACTTGTCAGGTTTTGGTATGAAGATTATGCTGGCTTCATAAAATGATATTTGTTCTTTGAAAGTTTGAAGAAAATTTCATAGAGATAATATTGAAAACAACAAAAAAATTCCCCTGATTGTTGGAATAGTTTTCCTTATGTCTTTTAAAAAAAAAATCATTTATGTATTGCCAGGGTATTATTGATTTAACTGAGATTTTAAAATATGTTTATAAAAGTTTATACATAGTGATCTCTAACAATTATAAAATTTCCTTAATATCTGTTATGTTCCTTCTCAGTCTTAATTTTGAGTATTTGGATTTGAATTTCTGGGAAATTGTTTATTTCTTTGGATTTCTCACCCAAGGCTTATTTTTCCATTCATTCATGAATTCATTCATTCATGAATTCATTCATTCATGAATTCACTCATTCAACATAAATGGTTCAAGTCCTTATTATATACAGATCACTATATTGGACACTAGATGTTTAGTGGTGAAATGGTCAGACATAGACCCTGCCCTTGTGGAGCTGCAATTTAGTGGGGATGAGAGGCAGTGAACGAGTAATTATAGATGTGATGAGTGTTAGGGTGTTACAGGAGCATATAAAAGACAGATTCAACCCATCTTGGTGTTAAAGCCAGCCTCAGAAGAAATAATGTTTGACCTGAGACCTCAAAAGGATTTAGTCAGTGTTGGTATGAAGAGGAGGGTTGAGGGAACAGCTTGTGGGAAGGTCCTGAGGCAGAAAAAGAAAACCGAAGAGATTAGTATGGCTGGCACATAAATTCTGTTTTCTTTCACTAATATTTTGATTTCTGCTTTTATCAATATTGTTTCTTTTTCCTGTTCTCCTTAGGTTTAATTTTTTTAGAAAACTTCTTGACTGCTATTTTTTCTTTCCTTTATTATCTTTTTAGTTTAGTTTAAAAATAAGAAATATTCAATATTATAGTTTCCTTTGAGTATCACTTTGGCTGCAATCCATAATTTTTAATTTGAGATGTTTTCATTATTTTCTAAAGTGTGTCTATATGAAGTTTTGATTTCCTATTTGAACTAAGAGATACTGAGCAAATAATTTAAGGTAAAAAGTGTGTGGGAGCAGGCGTAGCTCAAATGATAGATTGCCTGCTCCCATGTAAGAGGTTCCGATTTCAATCCCCAGTGCTTCCAGAAAAAAAAAACAAAAAAAGAAGAAGAAGGAAAAGTGTGAGAAAGTATCACTGGCCTAACTACTTGGGGATGTTATGTGGATCTTTAGCTGAATCTACTGAAAAGAGGAGAGATCCTCGCTTTGAAAATATTTTATCTGAGAAGGCTTTAATTGTTTTCATAGATTTTGTTTCTAGATTTTAAAAACTTTTTGTCTTGTCTCCCTTAGGTTATCATTAAATATGGATCTTTATTGTTGCCATCCAAAATAATTACTGAACGAATAAATCTTACCTCCATTCTTTTCATTACATTAATTCACATACATGCTATCTAATAATTATACCAATTATTAGATAACTTTATGGTTTTTTAGATTTTTCAGAGAAAAGCTTAACTGTGGACTATTCTATAAACATGGACCGTTTTTCCTATAGTAAGTAATACTAAAATTCTTTTGCCTTTCTAATATAGATGAAAAGAGATAACTTCACTGACTTTTCTTTTAGAATTCAGTGTGAAGCTAGCTTTAAGCTATCTTTAAATACAACTTAACGTGACATGCCTGCCTGAGGCAACTGACATTTCAAATTGTGATTCCTTTCACTCCAAAAAGTAGAAGTTCTCCTCTTTCCTGTAGTTGAAACTATTTAAATGCAGTTAATTTAACAGGTCAGAATTCACTTGTGTCTCTTCAGATTCTTTCATTTGCATTACAAGTCACTTAAAGTAAAAAGGGAGCAATGGCTAAAAGATACTGAAGAAAGACTAGAGCATAACATTATTACTATAAAGTCTTTTATTTTTGAATATCTGATCATCTAGGCAGATGGGATGAATGCCTGTTGGTCAAAATAATTTCAATGGAAATCAATAAATTTTTTTGGAGGGGGGAAGGGAGTTTAAACTATTCACTAGAACAAAATTTTCAATCACTCTTTTTTTTTTTTTTTTTAAAGATTTTATTTATTTATTCATTTATACCCCCTTGCTGCTTGTGCTCACTGGGTCAGCTAACCACGCCGTGCGGGCGGGCTTGCCTTCACCAGGAGGCCCCAGAAACCGAACCCGGGGCCTCCCATATGGTAAACGGGAGCCCTACTGATTGAGCCACAGCCGCTTCCCTCAATCACTCTTAGTACCTCAGTAGCACCATTTATAAATCACATTATGATTGATAATTCCTCCCTGTTTTCCATACCAGGTAGTAAAAGAAGTAAACCTAATCGAAGCAGGCTAGTAAATCAGGGAATCAATAGATGGATATGGAACCTGGTTGGAAACTCACGTGGCCACGAATACCCCACAAGATGACTGCTGGAAGACCCTTGTGAGAACCACCATTCAGAACAGGATTTCCTCCAGAATCAAGGAGAAGCCCTGGATATTCTCCAGGTGCCTTATCATTGGGCCCTCACAGGGGATTGATGGGTGGGATAATCAGTCAAAGCTGGGATTCGTCCCTCAACATTTGCAAAGGGGCGCAGAATAATGAATGGTTTAAAAAGCAAGCGCCAAATCCAAATCGGCCCTTTCCTCCTTTTTCTCCGTTGCCCTGTTCTAGCCATGTTTTCCCCCTGTTCTTGCCTCCTTTCCCCATGCCTTGATCAGCACACAAGTAAAGCTGAGGATCTGTAATCTGTAATAGGGAATTGTAGTCGGTAAATCAGCCCTCTTTGTCTCTTTTCAGCCCTTTCCTCTCTACCTGGGACCCATAATCTGTTATTTTCTCCCATTTCTCTTCTCTCAGTTCCTTAATATATATTCCTGGCCTAACTAAACTGGCTTGCTCTTAAAGTCATTTTTTGTAGCTTAGTCAAGAACCTAGAGAAAATCCAACAACATACTGAGTCTTGGTTATTTGGTCTCAGGCAATTATTCTGTTCATCAGCATCACTGATTCAAACCAAACATTGTATATTTCCCAAATAGTCTTTATCTAAACTTTGTTCCAAAACAAAATATTTTCTTCTGTTAAAATAATCTCTAGTGAACTTTTCATTATTAGAACCCAGAATTTTTTTGTTCTGTTCTGTTGCAACAAAAATAAAATTGGACTATTTCTCAGTGGAATCTGGAAAGAGCCCTGAAAGGGGCTTAGAAAACTCAGGTTCCACTATGGCTTTGACACTACAACCTGTGCAATGTAAAACTAGCAACTTAACTCCTTTTTATCTAAGCTTTCCACCCCCTGACTCAAAGCATGCCTTTCTTCCCTTCCACTCATTTACAAAATAGTGACTGGAGCAGAAAGGTTTAAGGTCCCTTTTAGCACTAATAACCTATCGACTACACTGGTGTTCTCTCTGAGAAGGAACCCTAAGTAGAGCTTCCTTATCACTTTTGTTAGGCTCACCAGACCTGAGTTACCAGATTCACATGAACTGGCCTTAAGGGAAGAAGGGTAGTAGGCTGGTGAATCCATCAGTTTTCCACTTTTCCTACCTCTGAACTTGCCAACAGTCTAGTATTTTCATCTGTGTCTACATTTCACTTTATCCATTTTAAGCCAAAGACTGGTTCAATTATCTCACATTGAAACCCCCATCTCCCAACATATTTTAATACAGTCCCAAAGCCCTGGTCTAACTAATGGGTATTTACACTCGAAAGTTCTACTATAATCACAAACCCAAATGTCTAAAATAGAGCTCATAATCTTTCTCCATCAACTTGCCACCACCTCTTAGTTTCTTATATTTTGAGAAACAGGTGATTTGATCAGCTGTGAAATGTTTCCCAAGTATATGATTACTAGTAATAAAGTATCCACATTTGAGGCTAATTTACTCTGAAAAAAAAAATATATATATATATATATATATATATTCTCACTCTCTAATATTATCTTATGTCTTCCTGAGTAGGAAAGAAGTAGAATTGTAGTCAACTCATTGGAAAATGAGCAAAACTTGGGGAACATCTGTGGAAATGTGTCACAAGTGAACTTCATCCATAATACTTTATGACAGAAAAAAAAGAACGCAGTATTGGCCATCGTGAGAGTTGGACATGTCAGAAGTTCAGAAAAGAAATCTAAGAAATTGATTTAGATTTAGGATATTGGCTTGGAAGAGGATGTATGTAATAGTTGAAGCTGGCAAACTTTCTACACATTCCTAATCATCTCTTCGAGTCTGCACAATTATTTCAAACCAGCTTTACTTTCTTTAACTATCTTTATATACTATCATGTCACCCATCATTCTTAGATGATCTTCTACTTCTCAGTGGAAATAGAGGCAGCTAGAAGGGAACTTCCTTAACTGGTCCTGACACACTTACACTTACTGGCATCTGCACCCATCCTTACCTTTTTCTCTTAACCTTCCAGTAGGCAACCTGCCTCCTGTTTAAGGATTTTCTTCTCAAACTTATCTCTTCAGTATCTCTGTTCCAAGTATCATTTTTCTTTTGTGTCTTCAAACTTTCTCTTTTATTCAAGTCTCTTTAATCTCAAAAACAACAACAAATCCTACCTACCTCAACTCTACATTTTTTTATCTCCTATCTCTTCTTTCTTTACCCCTGAAAGTGCATCCTATTTATGTTTATACTGCCTCTTTTTCAATTCAGACCTCAATCAACTGCAGTTTGGCTGTTGCCACACAACTGAAACTGCTCTTGACAAGATCTTAAATGCTCCCTTTGTTGCTAAATTCATGGACACTTCTCGGTTCTTCTCTTATATGATTAAATGTTTCATTGGATTTTTATTTTAACCACTTCTGTCTTCTTCAAACTACTTCCTTCCTTGATTCCCATCATATTTCATTTTCCAGGCATTTCCTCTTTTTTGAATGATCAGCCTTCTTAGAAGGCCTTTCTTCCTTTACTCACCTATAAATAGTTCTTTCTTTCTTTTTTTTTTTTTTAGGGCACCGGGGATTGAACCCAGGACCTCATACATGGGAAGCAGGCACTCAACCAACCGAGCAACACCAGCTCCCTCACCCATAAATTTTGATGTCTCTTATGATTAATTTATCTTTCTCTTCTCACTACACATGCTTATCTACTTTTTAAAACATGTCTTTATAAAGCCTGAAACTTTAGTGTATGTCAATGCAAATAATGAAATCAGAAAATGAGAAAGAGCTAGACTGCTGTAGGTCATAACTTTGCTCGTGCCCATTTCTCCTGTTCCTTTATTGCCTCATTAATTTTGGTAACTTTTTAAAGTTTATGTTTTTAAGAAAAAAATTGATTAAACACTTAATACTTGGTTGTTTAGTTGGTTATTGATGAAGGTGGATGTTTACATGAGATTTCTTTAGCTCCATCTAGTCAGACTTAATCACTGAAAAAATTAAAATGATAATCTGAAGCATTTTGCTATAACATACTTGAAAAAAAAAATCAGTTGTATTGATATATATTAATAAAGCATACAATCCATCCAAAATGGTATTTTGTATAATCACATAGTTATGCACTCATCACTTCAGTCATTGTAAGAGCATTTTCATTATTCCAATAATAATAGTAAAAGAAAAAAAAAAAAAAAACAGCTGAACAAACAAAACTCATCACCTCTCAATCTCTGTTTCCCCTGATGTACATAGTTGCTATTCTGTTTGTTTCTCTAGTTTATTTATATTTATATTTTGTAAAAATAATCTTATATATGCAATATCACTCATATTCATATTTCACTGGAGGTTTCACTATGTTATACAGTCCCATGTTACATTTTCCAGCTTTCCTTCTAGTAATATACATGTTCTTAGACTTTTCCTTTCAACCATTGTCATACTCATATAATAGCACTGCTAGTTACAAACACTATGATGTGCTTTCACCATTTCTATTCATTTCCAAAGATTTACAAAGAACAGTTTTACCAGTTCTTCATAGATAAACCCTCAGCTTTCCATCCTCTAACCTCACTCTATTTTCTGGTGATGTATATTCTATTTATAAGCTCCATGAGTTTACACAATATATTTAGTTAATAGTTGCACAATCATACAGTATTTGTCCTTTTGCGTCTGGCTTGCTTCACTCAACATAATGTCCTCCAGGTCATGCATGTTGTCATATGCTTCACGACTTCATTTCTTCTTACAGGTGCATAATATTCCATCATGTGTATAAACCACAATTTGTTTATCCATTCATCAGTTGAAGGACACCTGGGTTATTTCCATCTTTTGGCAGTTGTGATTAATGATGCTATAAATATTGATGTGCAGATGTCTGTTCGTTTCACTGCTTTCACTTCTTCTGGGTATATACCTAGTAATGGTGTTGCCAAGTCACATGGCAAGTCTATATTCAACTTCTTTAGGAACTGCCAAACAGTCCTCCACAGTGGCTGTACCATTCTACATTCCCACCAACAGTGAATAAGCATTCCTATCTCTCTATATCCTCTCCAACACTTGTAGTTTTCTGACTTTTTATTTTTAAAAAAAATTTTTTATTTTTTTCCGACTTTTTAATAGTGCCCATTCTAATAGGTGTGCAATGATATTTCATTGTAGTTTTGATTTGCATTTCCCTAATCACTAGTGACGTTGAACATTTTTTCATGTGTTTTTCTTTTTTTTTTTTTGGGGGGGGGGGCATTTGTATTTCTTCTTTGAACAAAGGTCTATTCAAGTCTTTTGCACATTTTTTAAATTGGGTAGTGTGTCTTTTATTGCTGAGTTGCAGTATCTCTTTATATATCATGGATATTAAACCCTTAGTGGATACGTGATTTCCAAATATTTTCTCCCATTGAATTGGCTGCCTTTTCACCCTTTTGACAAAGTCCTTTGAGGTACAAAAGAGTTTAATTTTGAGGAGGCCCTATTTTTCTATTTTTCCTTTTGTTGCTTGTGCTTTGGATATAAGATCCAAGAAACCATCATCTACCACAAGATCTTGAAGATGGTTGCTTACATTTTCTTCTAGTAGTTTTATGGTCCTGGCTTTTATATTTAGGTCTTTGATCTATTTTGAGTTGATTCTTGCATAGGAAGTGTGGTAGGGGTCCTCTTTCATTCTTTTGGTTTTGGTATCCAGTTCTCCCAGCACCATTTGTTGAAGAGACTGTTTTGTCCTCATAACATGAACTTGGTAGGTTTGTCAAAAACCAGTTGACCATAGAGGTGAGGCTTAATTTCTGGACTCTCAGTTCTATTTCACTGATCAATGTGTCTGTCTTTATGCCAATATCATGCTGTTTTGACCACTGTAGCTTTGTAATATGTTTCAAGGTCATGCATAAAGTCCTCCCACATGGCTCTTTTTTTTTTAGGATGCTTTTAGCTATTCGGGTGCACTTTCCCTTCCAAATAAATTTGGTAATTGTCTTTTCTATTTCTGTAAAGTAAGTGGTTAGAATTTTGATTGGTATTATATTGAATCTATAAATCAGTTTGGATAGGATTGACATCTTCACTCTATTTAATCTTCCAATCCATGAACACGGAATGTCTTTTCACTTGTTTAGGCCTTCATAGATTTATTTTAGCACTGTTTTTTAGTTTTCTGCATATAGATCCTGTACTTCTTTGGTTAAGTTGACTCCTAGGTATTTGCATCTTTTTGTTGTTATTGTAAATGGAATTTTCCCCCTGATTTCCTCCTCAGATTGTTCAATACTAGTGTACAGAAATATTTGTGATTTTTGCATGTTGATCTTGTATTCGGCCACTTTGTTGAAGTTGTTTATTAGCTCAAGTATCTTTGTTATAGACATTTCAGAATTTTCTAAATAAAGAATCATGTCATCTGTCTTGCTAATTGCTCAAGCTAGAACTTCTAGCACAATGTTGAATAACTGTGGTGACAATGGACATCCTTGTCTTGTTCGTGATCATAGAGGGAAAGCTTTCAACCTTTTCCCATTGAGTATGATGTTGACTATGGGTTTTTCATATATGCCTTTTATCATACTAAGGAATTTTCCTTCTATTCCTATCTTTTGAAGTGTTTTTATCAAGAAAGTATGCTGGATTTTGTTTAATGCCTTTTCTGCATTGATAGAGATAATCATGTGGTTATTTACTTCCACCATTTTTTTCTTTGGCTTTCATATGTCACATCTAATTTTCATCTATCTTTTTACTCTCTTTCTTATCCTTTCTGCTAGTCCTCTCTTCTACACTCTCCTCCAAGCCTCTTTTTCCTGTCTTAATATTTGGGGCTCTAAGGCTCCCTTTAATGCTTCCTGCAAAGGTGGATTCTTTTTTTTTTGCTTGTTGTCTATTCATTGTTTTTGCAAGTTGGTTGTCTGTTTGTTTTCTTTAGAGGGCACTGAGAACTGAGCTCAGGACCTCCCATGTGGAAGGTGGGTACTCAACTGCTTGAGCCACATCTGCTCCCCAAAGTGGATTCTTTTTTATGACCTCTCTTAGTTTATGTTTATTTGTGAATATTTTAAACTCACCTTCATATTTGAGGGACAATTTTGCTGGATGAAGAATTCTCAGCTGGCAGTTTTCCTCTTTCCATATCCTAATTATATCATACCACTGTCTTCTTGCCTCCATGGTTTCTGATAAGAAATCCACACTAAGTCTTATTGGGCATCCTTTGCCTCTCCCTTGCTGCTCTCAGAATTTTCTCTTTATCTTTGGTGTTTGACATTCTGAGTAGTATGTGTCTTGGAGTAGGTCTTTTCATTTTTATTCTGAATGGGGTATGCTGCACTTCTTAGACATGTAGATTCACTTCTTTAATGAGAGTTGGGAAATTTTCAGCTATTATTTCTTCATATATTCTTTCTGCCCCTTTTCCCTTCTCTTCTTCTGGAACTTCCATGACATGTATGTTTTTGTGCTTCATGTTACCATTTAACCCCCTGAGCCCCTGCTCAATTTTTTCCATTCTTTTCTCTCAATTTCAGCTGTTCTGTCTTCTGCATCACTTATTCTTTTTTCTGTCATTTCAAGTCTGCTGTTGTATGCCTGTAAATTGCTTTTGATCTCACCTCTTGTGTCTTTCATTTCCATATACTCTGTTATTTTTCATGTTTTCAAATTCTTTGTGTCACCAAGTGTCTTCTTGATTCCCATATCTCATTAGCCATATTGTCTTTTTTTTTTTTTTCAGGAAGTACCAGGGATTTAACCTGGGACCTAGTACATGGGAAGAAGGCACTCAACCAACTGAACTACACTCACTCCCCACAGCCCTGTTGTCTTTTAACTCATTGATTTGATTTAGTAATTTTATATGAACCTTGTTGATTAGTTGTCTCAAATCCTATGTCTCATCTGGAGTTTGATATATTCCTTTGCTTGGACCATTCCATTTTCTTAGGATGGCTTGTAATTTATTGCTGATGTCTAGGCATCTGATTATGATGGTGAGTTTATGCTGATGCTCAATTTCCCTCTCTTGCATAGGGATTTAGTGGTGGGAGGCTACATGTTACTGCTGTTCTTTGAGTCTTGGTTCAACCTGTTCTAGGCCTTTAGGATTGTCCTTGTTAGTTGCTCAAATCTGGGCCATGGGCCCAGTAAAGTGTTGCAGACCCACTTCCAAGGGCCTTTGGGAAGGAGGCTGTAAAGGCCAGAAAAAGCCTCTCTTACTTATTTACTTTTTATTTTCTCACATGCACTCCCTTGTTTCACCAGCAGATGGTGCTCTTCAACAGCACTCTCAGTTCAAACCCTGGTTGGAGTGTGTTCACTGCAACACCTACCACAACTATGTGACAGAGGATAAAACTTTCTCTGAAGCTGTTCTGCAACCTTTGCCAGCAGTCCCTTCTTTTCCCAGGTAAGAAATTATTCCACTCCCCTCTGTGTCCTCAACAACCAGTCCTGGTCAGTAGGGAGGGTGTTTGTGAGAGTTGGATCTCTTTAGTCCCTTTCTGGCTCACAGAGCAAACAATGGTTTGGTTCCACTCAGCATGTAAGGGTTCATGGGACACAGCAGACCAAATTTATTGGCCAAAAACTGAATCAGCATTAGCATGCATCCTTCTCTCTTCCCTTTCTTGGTGAGGTAGATCCCTGAAGCCCCCTCTGTCCATAGCCACTGGTCAGAGGCCAGGAAATTCAAAGCTGTCTGCTCCAAAGGTAGGGGATGGGTGCCAGCAGCTGCAACTTTAACTCACATTTTTTGCTGTCGAGATTATTTTCCTTTGCCCCTCTCTCTTTTGAGTGGTGTCCAGCCTTCCCCTGGTGTCCTAAACCCTAGAACATTTTTTCCAGAGCATTTCTGCCTCTCCTCCAGCTATTTTCCTGGGAGAGAAGTGAGTCCTGTGTCTCTCTAATCTGCCATCTTCCCAGAATTCTGTTTTTCTTGGGTAATCTCATTTTCTCTCATGTCTTCTAGAATCATCTATGTGGTACAGATCACCCAGAATATATGTCTCCAGTCCCATCCTCTTCTCAGTTCCAATCACATATGTGCAACTGCCTGTTGTACATTTTCTCTAGAATGCCTCACAAGCACTTGGATTAAAAATTGAACTCATCAGTTCTTATTCCTAAACTTTCACCTTCTTCTATATTATTTTCTTTCTTAGTGAGTAGCACTACTACCAAGTCAGTTACCCAAGTGAAAGAGCTTAGTGTCATCCATAACATCTCCAATTCCCTCAGCCCCACCTTCAATTTGTCCCATGTACTATACTTCTTCATAGTGTCTTACAAATTCATCCCCTTTACTCCAACATCACTTGAACTGATATAGATCAGGCTCTTATATTTTCTTCCTGGATTCTTTGATTACTACATTTTGTTCAATCCATAACATTCTCCACATTGTTACTAGTCTGATTTTCCAGAATGCACTCTGGTTATGTTATTCCATTGAAGATCTTTCAGAGCCTCAGTATAGCCTTCAAGATAAAAGTCCAAACTCTTTATGTCCCTTGTCTAGCCACAGTTCTCACTATTTCATGCCTGGAAACCCCATCCATGCTGAAATATTTGTATCTGCTTCAATGTGCCATGCTACTTCCTTTTCCTGGAAAACCTTCCCTGCTCCTCTTGATGGATCTTCTATATGCTCTCATAGAATTATGTGCCTACCTCTATTGTGGCAACCTGTATAAGATATTTTTTAAACCTTTTTTGTGACAACATTTACATAACATAAAAATTTTAATTTAACTGATTTTTAAGTATTGTAGCCCTTGGGCAGTTTGATGTAATTATGAATTCCAAAAATAGATATTGGATTATGCTTGTAAACTGATCTGTTCATCTGGGCATGATTAAGTTATAATTGGGGCTTTGACTGGGCCACGTCAGTAGGACATTGAGCCTCACCCCTTGGTGGGTAGGGAATTGAAGATAAAAGGCAAAGCAAAGGACAGAGGGAGCAGTTTTGATGTTGGAGAGAAGACCCCAGGATAGAGATGAGCCATTCGCCTAATAGTCTACAGCTGACCTTGTGAAGGAAACAGAGGAGCTAAGCCTGGAGAGAAACATAGCCCTGGGAAGAGAGGAACCCAAGAAGCCTGAACCCTGGCAAACGTCAGCAGCTGTCTTGCTACAACACATGATAATGGACTTTGGTGAGGGAAGAAACTTATGCTTTATGGCCTGGTAACTGTGGACTTCTACCCCAAATAAATATCCTTTATAAAGACCAACCAATCTCTGGTATTTTGCATTAGCACCCCTTTGGCTGACTAATACAAGTATACAATTCAGTGGCATTAATTACATTCATAATGTTATGTGACCATCACTACTAGCTATTTCCAAGTTTTTTTCATCACCTTAAACAGAACCTCTGTACCCATTAAGTGATAACTCCCAATTTCCTCCTTCCCCCAGGCCCTGATAGCCTATAGTCTACTTTCTGTCTCTATGAATTTGCTTATTCTGGATATTTCATATAAGTGGAATCATACAATATTTGTACTTTTGTGTTTGGCTTATTTCATTTAGCATAATTTTTCAAGATTCATCTATGTTGTAGCATGTATCAGAACATTATTCCTTTTTTTTTTTTAGATGAATAATATTTCATTGTATGTTTAAACTACTTTTGGTTTATCCATTCATTTATTGATGGATACTTGGGTTGTTTCTACCTTTTGGCCATTGTGAATAATGCTGCTATGATCATTGACATACAAATATCTGGGTCCCTGTTTTTGATTCTTTTGGATATATACTTAAGAATGGAATTTCTGGATGTAGGGTAAACAGTTTTGTTTGTGTAAACCTTGCCTCCCTTGCTTGTTATAACTTATTTCCCCTTTCATTCCTGTTGGAATGAAGGAATGTCTCATCATTCATCTTATATGAACAGGAAGTATCGAATGCATAGAGCATGACCAATACACAGGGCTGATAACAGAAAGAAACAGGTATGGGGCAAAGATAGCCATATTAGTTAGATATAGAAACTCAGTCTTGTGACCACAAAGACCATGGGAAAGAACGTTAAGAAAGGCTAATACCTCCCAATTCCTGTGATTTATTTTGCTCCTGGCATTGTGCCTTCTTGGTTCTCTTCCTGTATATACTACTGCATATCCCCACATAAATAGCAAAGTGTGACTTGGGGTCCAGCTACTGTCCTGGACCACGTCTCCTTATGTAAGCTTCCCTAAATAAACATTTGTATGATTCATCTGTGTCTTCCCAAGGCATTCCTTAGGCTCCAGAGCAAGGGCGGTGCTTGCCAAAGGAGTGCTGATGCAAAATACCAGAAATCTGTTGGCTTTTATAAAAGGGTATTTATTTGGGTTAGAAGCTTACAGTTACCAGGCCATAAAGTGTAAGTTACTTCCCTCACCAAAATCTGTTTCCACGTGTTGGAGCAAGTTGGCTGCCAATGTCTGCAAGGGTTCAGGCTTCCTCTTCCTCTTAATGGTCCATGGCCCCAGCTTCTTCCAATATCAGCTATAGGCTGGAATAAGTCTTGTCTCTCTCCTGGGGCTCATTTCTCTCCAGGCTCAGCTGCTCTGGTCTCTCCACAAGGTCAGCTGTTGACTATCAGGCTCTCTCTCTTTAGGGGGCTTCTGCCATATCTATGGAGCCGTTTCTCTTCCTCTGTGTTCTTTTCCTGTGTGTTTCCTTCCCAGGACTCCAGCATCAAAAAACTCAAAACTCCACTCTCTGCTCTGCTGTGTGGTTTTCTCAATGTCTTACTGACATGACTTTAATCATAATTTAATCAAGCAAAAGTGAAACCTCTGTATCCAATACAATCTAATATACCTAGAGGAACAGACCAGTTTTCAGGCATAATCCAATATCTATTTTTGGAATTCATAAACAATATCAAACTGCTACAGGTGCTAACACACTGGGACTTGAGGCTGTGTTTCTACAGTAGCACACTGGGTCATATGGTAATTCTTTTTAACTTTTTGAATAACCCATACATAAAATTTTATATTTTGTCTGACTTCTCTGCTGAAGTAAGTCTCCATGTTATTTTTTTGTTTTTTGTTTTTGTATTCCCAGAAATTAGACAGTGTTTTTCACATTATCCACTCAAAAATATTTTTGAATGAATAAAGTCATGGATGTAGATGAGATTGCCTTGAAACATTTTGTAGAATGATAAGAGGTGTCTAAGAGTAGATCCTTTGGAGAAAACAAACACTTAAGAGGTAGGCAGAGGAAGAGACTTAATAACAGACCAAAAGTGGCCAAAGAGTAGGAGAAGAATCAGGAAAGCACAGTAATACTTGTTTATATATCCCAGCTGCCTGGGAAAGAAATGAATTACACCTACTATCCTGACTTCTGTCCAGTTTAGCATTATTCCAGGTTTTTCATTTTTTAACGAGGAATTTTTATTAAAAGCATTGTTAAGTTAAGCTGGGATGTGTTTAGTAGATGTAGTGGATGCTGAGGTGTGCCTCCTTGCTTCCCCCAAGGACAGACACACACATTTCACTAGCTGCTGGGAGTGGTTGCCAGACAACAGCTATCAGCTAAATCCTCCAAATGCTTAAAATATAAATCAGTTAGCTTAATTCCAAGACTTATCCTCAGATAGTTTTATTGTTTTATCTAATCATTGACAAATGAGATCCCAATCTAATGACTAATAAATGTGGAGGAGTAAATGCCTGGCCTCTCCTCAATTTAGAACAATCTGAAGAGTCATCCCAGTTCCAGAGCCCCCCATAGCATTAGCCAAAGTTGTTCTTGTGGCTGCATTTCTCCTCAGCCTCTTTCTCTGCCAATTACTGCTTCTTTTACCTCTACCAGGTATTTTGATCCCAAGAACACTCTTCTATAAACTTCTTTTTTTTTTTTTTTTTTACCGGGAGGTCCCGGGGATCGAACCCGGGTCCCTCCATATGGGAGACGGATGCCCAACCAGTTGAGCCACATCCGACCCTCTTCTATAAACTTCTATGCACCATTCTCCTTCTCTAAACCTGCTTCTCTAAACCTGACCTGTGTCAGTAGATCTCCACCATTTACTTCCAGCAACTGCCATGGTTACATATAGTAGTATTTGAGAAACATGTGTAGTTATAAGTTTTCTCACTTGAACTTATGGTTAAATCTGAAAGATGGCCAATGACAACTTGAATCTGTGTCTTGACCCTTTCTTGGTGCAACAAACCAATACCAACCTTTCAAATACAGCATAATGGCACTCATTGATAAAATGAAGATGCATGTATATTGAATAATGCACTCATTTTAATACATGGTTAAAACTTTTTGTCTGGGGAAGCGGCTGTGGCTCAATCAGTAGGGCTCCCTTTTACCATATGGGAGGCCCCGGGTTCGGTTCCCGAGGCCTCCTGGTGAAGGCAAGCCCGCCCGCACGGCGTGGTTTGCTGACCCAGCGAGCACAAGCAGCAAGGGGGGGATAAATGAATAAATAAATAAAAATCTTTAAAAAAAAAACTTTTTGTCTGTTGCCTAGAAACAGGTAATTCCTTTTGGTCTCAGGTAGTAGTAGAAGAAGCATTTGACCATGATGCTCCTACCAAACTTGGTGTTCCAGCTATTTGTGATGTGGCTTATGCTGTAATTTAAAAGATGTACAAAGTCACCAGGCCACAATTATACAGAGTCAGTGGGAAACAAGAGAAATTATTGTTTGGATGTACATGTAGTATGTGTAGAAAATAGAGCCTGAGCAGTCCTGTTTTAGAGCATATATAATATATTGAATGCTCTTGTTACATCTGTTTTATTTATTGTATGATGTAACTATTTTATTGTTTGATTACAGTAGTATATTTTCCAATGTATTTCAGCAGTAATAATCTAAATGAAGTAATGCTTTATTTAATAAAATATTAAATACAGAATTTTGGTTCTCAAAGAAATGGATAATGAGCAGCATGTATTTTGCATAAAATGTTGGTCAACATTACAAGCCACATGAGGGCCATATTGGGTCACTTGAAAATCAGAAGACACAAATCTGCTGAAGCATCAGCAGCATATATTTCAAAATGTAATAATTATTTGAAGAAGACTGTGTCCAAAGCTGAATTAACACATATACTTTCAGAATAGCATTTACATATCATTCTGGAAAGCATGATTTCTTTTTTTTTTTAAGATTTATTTATTTATTTCTCCCTCCCAACCCCTCGTTGTTTTGTGCTCGCTGTCTGCTCTCTGTGTTATTCTGTGTCTGCTTGTTTTCTCTTTAGGCAGCACCAGGAACCCATCCTGGGACCTTCTGGAGTGGAGAGAGGTGCTGAATCTTTTGTGCCACCTCAGCACCCTGGTCTGCTGCATCTCCCATTATTGTCTCTCTTCTGTGTCTCTTTTTGTTGCGTCATCTTGCTGTGCCAGCTCTCCGCACGGGCCAGCACTCCTGCCGGGGTCAGCACTCCTGCACAGGCCAGCACTCCGCGTGGGCCAGCTCTCCACTCAGGCCAGCCTGACATTCGGACCAGCTTGCTTTTCACCAGGAGGCCCTGGGAATTGAATCCTGGACCTCCTATATGGCAGACAGGAGCCCAATCACTTGAGCCTCAACTGCTTCCTGAAAGCATGATTTTTTTCATTTAGATCAAAAAATAATTTTTCTGAAATAATTTCCTGCTCATTTTTAAAACTCCAAGTTTTCTTGTGCAAATGTGAAAACTAAAGTAATAGTTCACTTTATTAGTGACATAGTATTAGAGACAGAAATGTCTAAGAAACTATTAAAGGATTAAATTATTAAAGGATGTGGCTATATTGTCTTCATTACAAGAACTTCAAAAATAGTTAAATATTTGCCAATTTTGTACTAGCATAATCAAATGCTTCAAATATAAAATCAGTTAATCCCAACAATGGTTTGTTGTTTTCATCCAATTCATGGAATCAAAGAAAAGCTTTTGGAAATTTATTATCTCAAAGATGAAATATCTAATATTGTGGATGTTTTAAGTTTACCAATAGAGTTCCTCATGACAGATAAAATTTCTGAGTTTTACAATGATAATGGGAAAAGAGATTTTATCACAAAGCACAGCCTTTTGGTAAAAAACAATGTTCTTACTAAATAAAAAAACCTGTGGAGCAGAAATATATTTGGAATTGGTTGTAGAACACATGTGATATATAATTTTATCTAAACAAAGCTCTGATAGTCTACCAATCGAAATTAAAGCTGTAGTTGTCAATTGTAGATACACAAACACAGGGCAACTGACAAATTATTGTGATGAAGCCCATGTTGAATTAAAAAATATTTTTCAGCATGGCAGTGTGCCTTCTCTCTCAGGTTTCCATCACCAATCAGACTTGAGAAATGCTTGAACCTTTAACAACTATTTTGTAAATCAATCTCAGTGTCCCAAAATGAAATTAAATTTTTTAGGTAAACAGGTCCTCTAAATTTTTGTTGTATTTGTTCAAAATGAGTTTAAAATCTTTAATGTAAATATTCAATGAATATAGCACCAGAAACCACCAGCTTTTGAAGCTTTTAGAAAATTGCAAATACTGAAAACAAAGCTTGCACAATGGGAGATGTTAAGCTTTGTCTTCACAAACAAAGTACTGACAAAATTAAATAAAGACAGATCAGTGTGTGATGTTTGATTTTCACATTTTCAATTCCACTTTGTAAAATCTCAACTTGTAGGGACTTTTAAATAGATATTTATATTCTGTCTGAAATGAATAAAATTTGGAAGACTACAGTTTTGTAGCATCTACATTTGGAGAATCATTGAAAATAATCATAGACAATTTATTTGATGAAAGGTACTTTGGTAGAAAAGAGATATTATTTGTGGAAATATTTGGGCTGAAATAGTTACACCTTGGTTGTGGTGGCAAAAAAGATGTTGGAAACAACATCTTTCCAAAGCCTAGGTCTCACCAACGTCCATCTTCTTCTTTACTTGGAATTAGAATTGTATCACAGTCTAACAGCACTACCAGCTTTCTCCAGATCTTTTCCCATTTTTTTTCTCACAGGCTTTCCCTAATAAAATCCTTCCTCATTTAATCCTGTCTTGGTGTCTGCTTCTCAGGGGGCCACTGGAACTAAGACAATATTTAATTTAAAAAAATAGAATTGACAATATCCTCCATTTAATAGAATTTGCTCTGAACTTATCGGGTATCTCAGTGTCTCTAGAGAGTATTCTCAATTAATAATAATATGACTTACATAGAAGAGTCAACTGAAGGTGCCAACAACTTCAAACTTCTTAACCATAAAATAAATATTTATTGCCCAAACCAGGAAACACTTGAGAATGAAATGCAGTGCTAAAAATTTTATTATATATTTATAGATAGACCAAGAGTTCTATCCAAAAATTCTTTCAAAATTTAAATTTTCCCTAAAAATATAGAAACAAAATTGTGAAAAATCTTTATATTATCTGAATATTAAAAATTAAAAGAAGAATGATAATACTTCATGCATAATCATATTCCTTAATAATTTCTGAAAAACTACCTGTCTCTAATATCATGTCATGGATCATTTCTAATTCATAAATATTTATTCAGTTCAATGCTCCCCAGTCTCCTGAGGGTCTGTAGTTGTGCCTCATGGACCTCTGCAGGGTTAGGTAGATACCAAGCAGGATGTGTTCTGAGACCTGCTTCCTCAGGCTTGAACTGGAGCAGCCCACTTCCTGTGTTTTTGTGTTGTTCTTGTGCATACATTTTCTTTTGCAAAATAAATGTTGCTAAAAATGCTTGAAAGCAACTGGTCTACTGTTCGCTTGTACTTAAGTACGAAAAAAAAAGTATCTAAGAAGTATACTGCCATTTAAACTTTCAACCTTTGTAAAAGAGGCTAGCTTTTTGGATCCCTCTCTCCCTTTCCTTTTTCTTTAAAAAGAATAGTAAAGTTTATTTCAAAATGATAATGTAGTGGTAATGAAAAGAAAATATGTATCCATTAAAATCAATATACAGAGAATTATGGTGATATTATGCTCTGTTTGAAGAAAATGGCAAAACTGAAAATATCACAGACCTTTATGTTTTAAAATTATGTCAAATTCTAATTGCCAAATGTGTTTAAAAGAAGAGAAGATCTGACCATATAGCTATAATTAATCAAAAGAAATATAATCACAATTAAAATGTTATAGGGTGTCAGTAACTAATGTGAGACTATATTAGATTTTATCATTAAAAGGAATATGTGCTATATTAATTATATCATAGCTGTGACTTAAATCTCTATGTAAAGGACATTTATAATACTACATTTTGAAAAATAATGTGTACTGTTTTATAAAAGATTTTAATTTATAGAGTGGCATTTTAGTATTAAAAAGCTATACCACAAGAGTTTAAGAAACCAATATGAACAATATTCTATATTTTGTCAAATACATATATGCATATGTATGAATTAAAATAATTTGTAAGATATATATACACCAAAATGTTAATGCTGGCTATCTCTTTCTAGTGTGATTAAGGGTGATTTTTATTTTCTTTGTCATTTTACTTGTTTTCTAAAAGTTTTCCCAATGCACATGTGCTTCTTTTGTAATTAGGGAAGCAAAACCAAACTAATTTTAATTTTGAAATCAGTATTGTAATTTTTTTCATCATATTGTGGGTATAAAAACTAGTAGAAAAATAAAATAAAATAAAAATAAAAACTAGTAGAGTTGTGAGTGAAATAATCAACAGAGGTTCCTAGTCCAGGCTGAGAAATAAGAGAGGTCAGGAAAGGGTCACATTGGGAGAAAATGGCACTAAATATCGCCATTGCCAAAGACCAGGTGAAGGGGGGGAGTGAAGGTATGAGAGAATAAGGCAGATAGGAAGTTGTGGTCAGAGAGTGGGATGATGACATTTAAGATATCTGGGTGGAAAAGTTCCTACTGAAGACAAGATCCATGCTACAGCTTGGAAATAGAGTTATGGTTATAGGAATGAAAGAGCCCAGGAATTTTATGACTACGATATTATATGAATTGTCCATGTTGATGTTGGTATGATGATTGCAGAAGTTAGGGCAGAGGAAGAATGTGAATAAAATTCTATACTCTTCAATAATAAAGATGAGCTATAAAAAGGTCTACAGACAATAGCAACGAGGAGGGCTAAAGAACATTGTAGTGGAATAGCTTGAGCTTATTAGAAGAGTGAATAGTCATAATTTATATAAATCTCATTTTATTTATTTGTTCCACTTACATATCAACTCATAAAATTCAAGATGTAGATATAGATGGTACTTGGTACAGGCCCTTGCAGAAAATAATGCTGACTAATTTAAAAATTAAACTAATCAAACCAACCTGTTATGAGTACTACAAAATATCTCAGCATTTGGAGAACAATTACTTTACCTTATTGTAGCTTAATCAGTAATATTAGTATATATATTAAAACTTTCACCAAAAAATATAGCCAGCATATTAAAGAGCAGGCTTCATGTTTTAGCAATATGCATCCAGCATTTTCTAAAGAGTGTTGCTGAATCTGAATAAATCAGCATCGAGATCTCTAGAGTTCTCTGTTACAAAGAAGGAACTTTTCATTAGCTTTCTCAACTGCGTGTCTGTGCCACCTGAAATAATCATTTATTTGCTCCAATTCCATGCTAATACATCCACCTTCAAATTACTAATTTCCTTTTGAGTAGTCAGTTCTGTTAAAATATTTGGTTTGAAAACGTGAATTTGTTCCAACCCACTGACATATTAGGAAGTAATTTGAGCTTAATGCAAATTATGAATTTCACATTTACTTCTGTGCAATTTCATACACACACACAAAAACCCACTCAGGTCTACCCTCTGACCACTTTCTGGTCACAACAATTTACATCCTTCCCATATGCTAAATAAGGTCATCCATTCCCTTAGGGGCCTCCAAATCTTGTATCAATAAAACATCAGTTTGGAATTATGGATCTTGCCATCTTCTCAGTTCCAGGGACACATGGGGCTCCTTGGGTGTGGGTGTGGCCCTTGAATCATCCTACCTTTTCCATAAGAAGTGGTCTATATTTGAAAGTGAGTAACCACAACCTGCACCCTGTCCTGCTCACACTAATTCAGAGTAGTCCAAAGGCCTCTTTTCATTTTTCACTGTCTCCTTCCCTTTCAATCATACATACATGTATGTATGTATGTATGTATGTATGTATGTATGTATGTATCTATCTATCTATCTATCTATCTATCTATCTAGGAAGTACCAGGGATTGAACCCAGGACCTGGTACATGGGAAGTAGGTGCTCAAGCACTGAGCTACATCTGCTCCCTTATGTATCAGTTTATAATCCACTCCATTAGACAAAAATCATGCATGCAAATGGATTAGCCCTAAGGACATGATTTTCTGGGGTCCACAAAAGCTTCAACTGGCCACACTGAGATCCACCAATTTAAACATTTTGCGACATTTGCTATATCATTCTATCTATACATCTACCCTTCTATCTTCCTGTCTCTCTATTTATCAATCCATTTTCTGAACACTTGAATGTAGGTTGTATACATCATGCTGCTTAAACACTTAATACTGCCGTTATATATATCCTAAGACCAAGGATTTTCACTTATGTAACCACCTTAAGTGAAGTTATCAAGTTCAAGAAATTTAACATTGATATAAAGCTTACAGTTTTTCATATGACCTAAAATGTCCTTTTCCCTTCTTTTTTGTTTGTTTTCTTTGTTAGAGAAGTCGTAGGTCTACAAAAAAAATCATGAAGAAATTCAGAGTTCCCATAATATCCCTCCTCAGACACATCAGTTTTACCTGTTATGAACACTTTGCATTAGTGTGGTACTTTTGTTAAAATTGATGAAATGTTATTGTAATTGTACTATTAACTATAGTCTAGAGTTTACATTAGGGTCCACTGTGTTGTATACTCCAATGTGCTTTTTTTTTTTTTCAGTTTCCATTCTAAGAACATATATAAAATCTAAAATTTCCCCCTTTAACTGCATTCAAACATATACTTCAGTGGTGTTATTTCTATTCACAATGTTTTGCTTCCATCACCCCCTATACATTACCAAAACTTTGCCATCACCCCAACCAGAAACTCTGAACCAGTTAAGCATTAACTCCCCCATTCCCTACCCTACCCAGCCCTGGTAACCTGTATTCTAGTTTCTGACTCTATGAATTTGCTTATTCTAATTATTTCACATCAGTGACATCACACAATATTTATTATTTTGTGTCTGGCTTATTTACTCAAGATAATATCTACGTTTCATCCATGTTGTTCCATATATCAGAACTTCATTCCTTTTTATGGCTGAATAATATTCCATTTTATGTGTATACCACCTTTTGAATTTATAATACATTTGAAGACTTTAGGTCTTTGATTATTTTTAGCAGTGTTTTGTAGTTTTCTGAGTAAATTTGGTTAAATTTATTCCTGGCTATTAGGTTCTTTTAGTAGTTGTTCTAATGGAATTTCTTCTTGATTTCTTCTTCAGATTGCTTATAATCTGTATAGTGTATAGAAACACTACCTATTTTTTGCGTGGTGATCCAGTACCCTGCAACTTTGCTGAATTCATTTACTAGCTCTAATAGCTTTGTTGTGGATGTTTCAGGATTTTCTATATATAGGATCATATTATCTGCAAATAGGGAAACTTTTACTTCTTGCTTTCCAATTTACATGTCTTTTATTTATTTTTCTCACCTAATTGCTCTGGCTGGAACTTCTATTGTAATGTTTAGTAATAGTGTTGACAGTGGGCAACCTTGTCTTCCTCCTGATCTTAGAGGGAAAACTTTGTCTTTCACCATGTAGTATGATGTTAGCTGTGGGTTTATCATATACACCAGTTATTACTAATTTTCTAAGTGCTTTTTATAAAGAAGGGGTACTGGGTTTTGTCAAATGTTTTTTCTGCATCAGTTGTGATGATCATGTGTTTTTTCCTTTGTTTTATTAATGTAGTGTATTATATTAATTGATTTTCTTATGTTGTGCCACCTTGCATTCCTGGGATAAATCCCACTTGATCATGGTGTGTAATTTCTTCAATATGCTGTTGGATTCAGTTTGCTAGTATTTTGTTGAATATTTTTCAATTTATATTAAGGGATATTCATTTGTAATTTTTATATCTTGTGGTACCTTTATCTGAAGCTGGTATTAGGGTGATGTCAGCCTCACAGAATAAGTTAGGAAGTGTTCCCTCCTCTTCAATTTTTTTGGAAGAGTTTGAGCAGGATTGGTGTTAATTCTTCAAATATTGGGTAAAATTCACCAGTGAAGCCATCTTGTCCTAGGTTTTTCTTTTTTGGGAGGTTTTTGATTACTGATTCAATCTCTTTAGCAGTTATTGGTTTGTTGAGAGCTTCTATTTTTTCTTGAGTCAGTATAGGTAGTTTATGTGTTTCTAGGAATTTTCCCATTTCATTTAGGTTATCTAATCCAACTTGGTATTCTCCCATATCTCTCCCTCTTCCCCAGCCTCCTTATCCCCTGACACAACAATATTGAAATTAAGCCAATTAATAAACCTACAATGGCCTTTAAGTATTCAAGTGAAAGGAAGAGTTGCTGCACTTTAAATCAAAAGCTAGAAATGATTTTTGAGGAAGGAATATCAAAAGCCAAAATAGACTGAAAGCTAGATCTCTTGTGCCAAACAGTTAGCCAAGTTGTGAATGCAAAGGATATGTTCCTGATGGAAGTTAAAAGTGCTACTCCATTAAACACACAAATGATAACAAAGTGAAACCGTCTTATTGCTGATATGGAGAAAGTGTTAGTGGTCTGGATAGATGATCAAACCAGCCACAATACTCTCTTAAACCAAAGCCTAATCCCGAGTAAGGCCCCAACTCTCTTCAATTCTGTGAAAGCTGAGGGACGTGAAGAAGCTGCAGAAGAAAAGTTTGAAACTAGCTGTATCAGTCTACCAAAGGGGTGCTGAGGCAAAGTACTTGAAATCTGTTGGCTTTTATAAAGGGCATTTATTTGGGGCAAAAGCTTACAGTCCCAACGCCATGGAAAGCCCAACTCAAGGTACCATAATAGGTACTTTCTCAACAAAGTCAGCTGTTACATGTTGAAGCAAAATGGTGGGTGATCTCTTGGAAGGTTCAGCCTTCCCCTTTGGACTTCTTCTCTCTCAGCTGCAGGCTGGCATAGGGTTCATTTCTTTCTAGGCCTTCTATATCAATCTCAGCTGTTCTGTCTCTTCCCAAGGTCAGCTGCAAACTATTAGGCTAATGGCTCATCTCTTCCTGGGGCCCTAGGATCAAAAATGACAGAGCTCTCTCTCTTCCTATGTGTCTTCTTGAGTGTGTCCATTTCCCCCTACCCTTGAGATGGCTCCCTCATCTGGTTTGCTTGTTGTTTTTGCTCGTTGTTTTGCACTCGTCTGCTCATTGTTTTTGCTCGTTGTCTGCTTGTTGTTTTTTTGCTTGTTGCCTACTTGTTGCTTTTTCTCATTGCCTGCTTGTTGTTTTTGTTTGTTGTCTGCTCATTGTTTTTGCTCAGTGTCTGCTCATTGTCTGCTCATTGTTTGTCTTCTTTAGGAGACACCAGGAACGAACCTGGGACCTCCCATGTGGGAGGTGTGTGCTCAACTGCTTGAGCCACATCCACTCCCTGAGTGTCCATTTTATATCAGACCTAGCAAGGGGGTTGGGACTCAACCTGAGCCATGCCCTCTGATGTGGTAAAATCTAAAAGCCTAATTTTAACAGGTAATCCAAGCAAAGGCATCTCTCAGCTGAATCCAATACAATCAAAGGGTAGCACACCCAGAAAAATAGATCAGTTTACAAACACAATCTTTCTCCTTTTGGGATTCATAAAATAATTTCAAACTAGCAAAGGTTTGTACATGAGGTTTAAGGATAGAAGTCATCTGTCTCTATAACATAAAAGCACAAGGTGAAGCAGCAAGTGTTGATATAGAAGTTGCAGCAAGTTATCTAGAAGACCTAGCTAAGAAAATTGATGAAGGTGATGACACTAAAGAACAGATTTTTCAATATAGATAAAACAGCCTTCTATTGGATGAAGATGCCAAATGAGAAGTCAATACCTGATTTCAAAGGACAGGCTATCTCTCTTGTTAGAAGTTAATGTAGCTAGTGACTTTAAGTTGGAGCCGATGTTCATTTCCCATTGTGAAAATCCTAATGCCTTTAAGATTTATGCTAAATCTACTGTGCCTGTGCTCTGTAAATGGAACAACAAAGCCTGGATGACAGCACATCTGTTTACAACATAGTGTACTGAATATTTGAAGCCTACTTTTGAGACCTACTGCTCAGAAAAAAAATATTCCTTTTAAAATATTACTGCTTATTGACAATGTACCTTCTCAGGTGCTCTGAAGGGGGTGAATAATAAGATTAATGTTGTTTTCATGCCTGCTAACATACATCCATTCTGCAGCCCATGGACCAAGGAGTAATTTTGACTTTCAAGTCTTATTTATTATTAAAGAAATATATTTTATAAGGCTACAGCTACCATAGATAGTTTCCTCTGATCTGGGCAAAGTAAAATGAAAATCTCTGGAACAAAGTCACCATTCTAGAAGACATTAGGAACATTTGCAATTCATGGGAGAAGATCAAAATATAAACATGAACAGGAATTTGGAAGAAGTTGATTCCAACCCTCATGGATGACTTTTAGGGGTTCAAGACTTCAGTGGAGGAAGTAACTGCAGATGTGGTAGAAATAGCAAGAGAAATAGAATTAGAAGTGGATCCTGAAGATGTGACTGAATTGCTGCAATCTCATGATAAAATTTGAATAGATGAGGAATTGCTTCTTTATGGATGCACAAAGAAAGTGGTTTCTTGAGATAGAATCTATTCCTGGTGAAAATTCTGTGAACATTGTTGAAATGAAAACAAAAGATTTATGATGTTACACAAACTTAGTTGATAATGCAGCAGCAAGGTTGGAGAAGATTGACTCCAATTTTAAAAGAAGTTCTGGGGGTGGATGTGGCTCAAATGGTTGGGCATCCATCTCCCATATGGAGGGGACCTGGGTTCAATCCCCGGGACCTCCCGGTAAAAGAAAAAAAAAGGAAGTTCTACTGTGGGTAAAATTCTATCAAACATCATCATCATCACATACTACAGAGAAATATTTCATGAAAGGAAGAGTCAATTGATGTGGCAAACTCATTGTTGTCTTATGTTAAGAAATTTTTAAGTCACCACAATTAAGAGTCACCCCAATCTTCAGCAACCACTACCCTGATCAGTCAACAGCCATCAACATTTCCCTCCACCAGCAAAAAGACTGAGCCATTGAAGGCTCAGATGGCGATTAGCATTTTTTAGCAATAAAGTACTTTTTTTTTTTTTCCTCAGGGGAAAGCGGAACGCAGTCCCCCACTACCACAAATTATGCAGTCGAGTTTCTCACATTTGGGGAAATCGCAGGGGTCAGCACATCCTGAGTGCAATGGATAAGCCTAGCCCTAGGAAAACCATCTTCGTGATCATGGCATCTCCCCTGCCAGGTACTAAATTTTAAAAATTAAGGTATGTATGTATGTTATTTTCTTTAGATATGGTGCTATTGCACACCTAATAGACTACAGTATAGTGTAAACATAGTGTAAACATAACTTATATATGTAATGGGAAACCGAAAAATTCATGTGACTCCCTTTACTGCCGTATTTGCTTTATTGTGGTGTTCTGGAACCAAACCCCCACTGTCTCCAAAGTATGCCTGTATTTCAGTTCTGTTACTTAGTATTCTTGAGTGGCTATTTGATAGCTGATTTTTTTTTTTTTTTTTTTGTCTTGGTAATAAGTCTAAGAACAACTATGACCTAATTTTTCATATTAATCTGTAATACCTGGGACTCAAAATCACAATATGATAAGCTAGCTCAGAGGAGAGATTTCTGAAAGAAATGGGAAGATTAAATATTCACAGATCCATGACTAACTCCTCAGAGAGCTGATTATAAAGCCTGTACATTATTTAGGCTTCTTGTTATTTTCCATTTCTCTAGGTCACCTTTTACAATGCCAATATTTATTGACTATCTAGGCAGTTTCTCACAGAGAACGTAAACTAAATCAATACATTTGGATACTTTCCTAAGGCTAATTTTGCTTTGAAAATAGAATATTTGGTCAAAAAGTATATTGAAACGAAAAGCTTGTTTTGTCTTGGAATATCACTGAATTTTGTTATTCATGTCATTTAGTGCATAAGCAAGAATTGATCATATGTATGTATTTCTAACAATTTTCTTGTAAGCAAATGGAGAAACAAAAGCTTTCCCTCATTCAAAATGAGCAAGCAAGCAAGCAAACAAACAAAATACAAGCCAATAACTAATAAAAATACCCAAAGCTCTACTAGTCAGGTGAATAAGATGAAAAGTAGTTAGGGTTTTGTTAATTGTAGTAGGCTTTTTATTTTTTTGTCTACCTATGTTTGGGTAAGTCTCTTGTGTTGTGGGTAAGAATTCATGTACAAAAAACTATTCTCTCTGTGATAAAAAGAACCGAATATCAGCTGTGGAGGGAGATAGACAATAATGGACGAAAACCACAAAAGCTTTAGGCTAGTGAATTATTGTACATCTTTGTTCTTGTTCCTGCATTTCATTGCATTTATATTTTTCTGGGAGGCTGCATGCAATTTTATAATTACAAGGGACAAGATAGAATCCTTTGTACTTTCTGCTGTGATTGTTCAGTTGTTTTAATTGTTGGGCCAGTAGGGAAAAGAAGTACTTTCATTTAGTTCTCAAGTATTGGGAAGGCAGGAAGCAGTAGAGAGAAGCATAAAGATTGGGACTGGAGATGCTTCACATGGGGGGAAGGACTAGTCAGTCCTCATATACCCATCAAGCAAATCAATGAATCCCATTAGTAAAAAATTACAAAGAAGCATTTCTTTCCTTATTTCCTATATGGTTAGTTATTTTTGCTTTCCCATATAACAGGCATAATTTATATAAATATCATCTGTCTCTATTAGTGGAAAGAACATTGTCTTGAGAATGAGAAAATCTGGGTTTATTTATTTATTTTTTAAAGATTTTATTTATTTATTCATTTATCCCCCCCTTGCTGCTTGTGCTCGCTGGGTCAGCCAACCACGCTGCGCGGGCGGGCTTGCCCTCACCAGGAGGCCTCGGGAACCAAACCCAGGGCCTCCCATATGGTAAACGGGAGCCCTACTGATTGAGCCACAGCCGCCTCCCAAAATCTGGGTTTAAAATTGACGCTATTGTTAATTAAAGTGTAATTTTGAGTAATTCGTTTGTAAACTCCTTAAACCTTAGTTTCCTCTTTTGCAAAATGAGTATGTTATACTATATAATGTGTAAGTCCCCTCCCTTCAGTTCTCCCGCATCCCCAAATCATCTAATATCTAGTCCATGCTCAAATTTCCCCAAGTGTCCCAAAATATGTTTTTTTTTAATCTAGTTCAATTAAAGGTTATATATTTCATTTAATATTTCATCTCTTTGGTCTTTGGAATAGTACTCCAACTTCTTTTTTCATGATACTGATTCCATGATTTTCTTGGATTAAGTACTCCCAATGGCCTGTTATTAGTTAATATGTAACATCCATAACCTGGTAGTCCCCAAACACATGGTTTTAGTTTCCCAGCTGCTGAAACAAATACCATAAAATGGGTTGGCTTAAACAATAGGAATTTATTAGCTCATGGTGTTGAGGCTAGGGAAAATCCAAAATTGAGGCACCAACAAGGTGATGCTTTCTCCCTGAAGACTGTGGCAAGCTACCAGCAATTCTTGGGTCCTTGGCTTTTCTGTCACATGACAATGCACATGGCCCTGTCTTTTCCCTTTTCTTCTGGCTTCCTTTGACTTCCAATTTCCTGCTTCTTTATGTGGCTTTCTCTTTATAAAGCTTCCAGTAATAGGATTAAGGCCCAACCTCATTCAGATGGGCCACACCTTAACTAAAAATAACATCTGCAAATGGTCCTATTTACTATGGGTTCTCACCCACAGAAAATGGATTAAGTTTAAGAACATGGTTTTTCCTGGAGTGCATAATTCAACGGACCACATACTTTACAGTTTGTCATCTCCCAGAAACCCCCTTCTTCCCTAATTAAATTAAATTGTCATTCTCACCTTCCTGCTTTCAGTACCATATTGCCTGCCTCTAGAATCCCTCTTAGAATTCTCCCTTGTCTATGTTTATCACCTCCTTTATGATTTAACCCACACCACTAGAATCATTCTCTTATTCAGTTTTTTCTTAGCACTCACATATTCAATTTATGAATTGAATTATGGAAGTAAAAAGCTTTTTGATATTAGGGATTATATTGATTAAAAGTTATAGTCATTGAAAAAATTGAAGAAGTTTCAAATGTGCGATGTAATTTTTTAAGGAATAACTTTTCTCTTTTTATGTCCATCACCATCACCTATTCAATGAGGGTATGAGTCAGCATAATAATGATGAATGAAAGTGCTGTTCTTTGTAAAGTCAAGGAAACCGCCCTCTGAAACTAGGCTATCATTCAGCACTGTTGTGAGTTTTCCTTTCTAATTTCAGGTTGGGTATGATTTTTATGTGGTCTATATTTCTGAAATTGGGTAATTTGTTCCAGGTGGAGCTTTTATGGCTATAGTTTGCTAGGAAATACTGCTGTGCTTGCAGATCATTCATTCACTGATAAACTGAATTGACTTTCCCAAGTATTTAACTCAGCTTTTCATTGTGGTATAGTGAGCGAATACTGAATTTGAAGTCAAAAGACCTGGCTTTAAGTATTGGCTCGGCCTCTTGCCTTATGTGTGATCTTGTGCAAATCTTTTAACCTCTCTGAACTTTAATCACCTCACCTGCAAAAGCAAAAAATATCCTACCATGCCTATTTTATAGTGTTTTGTGAAAGACAAATTAGATAACATGTGAAAAGTCCATTATGGTTTGTATAAAGTACTATCTAAATGTAAGGGATTATCATTTATGTTTTTCAATTTATTAAGGAGATTAAAAGGCTCTTTTAGGGAAACAATTCTATTTTCTAGCTCAAAAGAATATAATATTTTTCTGTTTTTTTAAACTAGGAAAGACAGATGTGAATGGAGTTTTTCAGATGCAATGAAGTTGAAAATGGAGGGAAAAAGAGGTAGAATTTATTTTTCTTTGAATTCCTTTCTAGGCATATGTTTTGTTCATTTCCTCTGTTATCCTTATATTATGGTATCATGACCCTTTTTGGAAGTGTTTGATAACATCTTATAAATTTTTTTGTTTTTTCTATTGAACCAGCTTCTAGGTTCAGGGATAGCTTTACTCAGTTTGAATATATCTCTGTATCCTTATACTCTTTTTAAGGTTTTTCTGTAATTCATGTCTAGTCAGTCAATCAATACTTATGGCATATCTGTTATATAAAAGTCACTTTCTGTTAGTAATGTAAATTTAAAAAATGTGTAGTATCTGTCCTGGGTCTCATTTAATTTGGGTATCAGACTATTTAAATCACCTTCTATGTACAAGATACCATGATCATAGAGATGGTTCCTATTTTCAAGAAATCATCATCTTAGTCTGGGAGACAAACTTGGAAACAACCATAACAATAAATTTGTGGGTATGGAGAAGAGAAATGAAGAATTTACAGAGAAGAGATCATTTGAGTTGACTCAAATGAAGGGAGAGTCTACTCATTATAAAATGTGGTGCTTTAAAATTACCCCAGATATTGGTAATCATGGATTTTTATTTAGAGAGTGTTTAGGGATGGTATCATGGCACTATTTGGAAAGGGAAAACAGCAGAATGTGGTATTTGTTAGCTATCTCTGTATTTAAGAAATGCCTGTGGAGTGGAAGTCACACACATTTCTTCTGCCACATTCTATTCATTAGAAGGAAGTTGTCAAATCCCATCCACATTCAAGGGGAGGGTAATTAGACTCTTTATTCTGAAGGGTGAATTATTTTTTTAAAAATTGTGGATGTGTTTTTAAGCCACCAGAGTTTGCCCTCTAGCCGTAAATTATGTACAGTCTCCCACCTGCAGCATACACAAGCTCTCTCTCCACAAAGTCTCATCCTTTAATAGCTTCATCTTAAAGTCTAGAATCACATCACCTAGATTGGATCACATCACCTAGATTGGATCAGGTATAGCTCCTTAAGTACATATCCTGGAATATACTTTCTCTTTACCTATGAACCAAAGAAACAGACACCACCCCAACAAATACTAACATAATGGTAAGACAGGCATAGGATAAGAACTCTAAACACTTCCATTCAAAATGACAGAAAATGAGATGTTTATAGGAATCACAGGTCCATAGAAATTCTGTAAAATTGTAGGCCATTGGATGGTGGTTCCTTGACTGGGACTGCAGGCCTGGGAGTAATTCTCCATACTCCTTGACTTTGCACCCTGGGCTCTTGGGTCCACCTTCTGAGTCATCCTTTCTTTATTCATGAAATGTCACTCATGTGTTCAGCTGAGTATTTGTCTAAGTTTGCTCTTGCCTGTAGAAGTTTGGGAACCCAAAGACCTCTTTTCATTTTGTACTGTCTTGTTCCTTTCAGTCCAAGCCTGTGTACTGTGAAATTCTCTTAAAAATTTTATGGGTCTCCTGTGATTCAACAAAATCCACATGCACAAATATTTTTGAGTTAAGTCCTTCTCTATTTAGATTTCTGCTGAGAAAATACCCTTAAGCTTCTTAGAAGCCTTATTATTATTTTTTTTTACTGAAAGTTTCTCTGAGGCACCTCCCTACATCTTTCTGAAGTCTAATCAAAGGATTTTATCACCACACCCTTAACTTCATCCTTATACTTTTTTTTTCTTTCTAATAGTGCTCCAGGGACAATTTCTTAATTTTAGCATTGTTTATCATCTAGAGAGGCTGAGGATTTTCAAAACCTGGTAGTGTTGATTCGTTCTTGTTTAATAGCCTTTCCTTTATCTTCTCTCTCTGCTCTCACATTTGATTATAAGCAGTCAGAAGAAACAAGGTAGCACCTTGAACATCTTGACTACAGCCTCATGTGAGACCTTGAGCCAGAACTGCCTAGCTAAGCAGCTCCTGAATTCCTGACCCACAGATACTGTGAAGATAATAAATGTGTGTTGTTGTTTTAAGCTATTGTATATTGGGCAACTTGTTACACGATGTATTTCTTCTAATGCCTAGAGCTTCTTGCCTCAGGTTTTTCCAAATAGGGAAGTAGCTCAAGGGCTTGGAGAAGATATAGCTGGAAAAGAGTAAAGAGAGGATGGAGGTTTCTTGGAACGGCTATAGCATTCATCACTCCAATCCTGTGGAAGAAAAGAAATGGGGAGTGATCCCACATATATATCCTGTGAGGTTTAATCAGTAAAGGGACTCCAGCCAGTAACACAGTGGTCTACTGTGTATAATGTCCTTAAAACTGACCATACCATCAAAGCAGTCATCTCCCCTTTCCTCCCCTTTCAAAGTAGAATAACTTGGGGTAGGGGGGAAGAGGATTAGAATTTCCCCACTTTTTATTTTTTATCCTATTAATCCAGGTCACTTAACAACCATACTAATGATCAACCTAAAGCGTGATTGTGGCTTTTGTGGGAGGAAGGTCAGCAGCAGATCAGATTACTCCCATGCATTCTTTATGTGGAACTCCTTTAGTAATCTCTGTTACTCTAAAAACTGAGACCTAATATAAAGGCAGTGTACGTGCTGAAGTCCTTTATGAATGTCTCTTCAAGTTGTCCCTAGACATTTCTGAGATAGATTAAGCCTGGAGATGAAGTTTACCCCATGGCTACTGTCTCAATTTGGCCACACCAGCAAGAGCATTTTGGATGATTCCTTTCCTTTTGGTGCCAGTTGGAGGATCTGAAGATTCCTTTAGTCCAGTGTATCTCCAAGTGTTGTTGTGGACCCAGCAGCATCAGCCTCACCTGGGAATTTGTTAGAAAGGCAAATTCTCAGGCCCCACCCCAGACCTACCCAGACAGAAACTCTGGGAGGGGGGCGTCCAGGAATCAGTGTTTTAAAACAAGCCCTCCAAGTAATGATGGCACATGCTAAAGTCTGAGAATGACTGCTTCAGTCATTGAAGCTTACATTTGCCAGGTTTGGGGTTCACTGATAAGACGGTTTCCTTAATACAACTTTAGTGGGTTTAGGTCAACCCTGAGGATTTAGTATTCCAAGCATCCTGGGCGTAACTTTTTCTTAATGTCTGTGTTCTACTCATCCTCTTTTAGCCCTTCCCATTATGATTTCAATCTTGACCTCTGCCCTGAGCAATCAGAAAGAATTGCTCTGGTGTGGGGAAGCCCATCTGGCCTGCCTCTTGTTTGGACTGCTTCCCCTGGGAGTAATTGTCTTTTTGTCAGATAAGGAGTACTTAGCAAAAGGTGCTTGGGTGGGGCCTAGGTGACCAGGCCTCTTCCCTGTTGGTTCCTTTCTCTCTGACTTTATCACTAACTTTACTCTAGGAAAGAGAATTCAGCTTTTTCTACCCTGCAAGATTTAGTCTTATCCGACTCTCATTTATGTTGATGGTTTGCGATGGGAAGAAATAGCCTCTCTTACTAAGGCAGTTTTTTCCCCTCTGCTTTCAGAGGAACCCAAGGCTGTCTCTAAAAAACAGCACTGCTCAAAGTGTGCTTTGTGACTCATGGTGCTAGCAGGAGGCTGTGGGTTCTGGGCCTCTAGGTTCTTAGCTTATGTTGCATAAAAGATTTTAAGGACACAACATAGGGTAGGCAAGGAAGGAAAGAGTTTATTAAGAAACAAGAAAAGAGCACACAGTCCTAGACATGAACTGCAGGCATGCTACAGGATGAGGTGCATGTGTGGGGGTCCCAGGTTAGGCCTTTTAAAACCTTTTCTCGTCCCCCTTCATAATGTTGGGGAGAGGCCCCAGCCGTTTGCTGTTTTGATTGGTTGTCTTGCGATTGCTGCCTGTTAGCTCTCGGGGCCCCAATGAGGAGGCCTGTTTGGGGTTATCCAGGGCTTCTCCTTGACATGGGAAAGAGTTCTAAATGGGCTTTCTTAGCCAGGGTCTCACGGGATCTTTCCAGCAGTCTTCCCCCAGGAGGTTTCTGGGCGGGGTCTCACAGCCATGTGGTCTACCGGCCATGAGGTCTGCTGGGCATGTTCTCTGCAGGGTCTTCAGCTGTGACCCAAGTCTTCCCTTTCTCTATACTAAGCTGCCTCAGTGGTGGTCCACCAACTGTTGGCTACCCATACGCAATTTTATAGCAATTTGACATTGCCAAAATAGCATTATTGATTTTATAAAATATGGGTTTGCAATGCAGTGAAAAAAAATTTTTTTTTTTTTTTGCAGTGAAAATTAAACAAGCAAACTGGTTCTTCACCTAGGTAGTTTGAGAAACATTGACTTAAACTTGTTAAAGGCCCCAAGAAGTAGCCAACACATTCTAATATACTGACATTTTCTTACCAAAAACCCTATTTCTGAAGCCTCAGTTGGTATGTTTAAAATCCTAAGATACAATAGAGAACAGTTTAACAGGCTGGTTTAATCAGTAGCTTTCCTACTGTACTGCAGAGATTGCCCCACACCTCCCCTCAAGTGAGCTGATTGCACATTTTAGGGTCTGTCATTTGCAACACCCCTCTACAGGTACCTTTTCCTTATTAGTCACAACTCTTGGTTGCAAGTCAGGAACGAAAGTCACTAGGTGGGAGAAGAGAAGGCAAAGGAAATAGAGTTGACAATTAATGCTATCTCAGTACTTCCTGAAATGTTTAGCCCAATCCAATGATTGGGAATTTAATCTTGCTTTAAAAATTAATCTCATTTCAGGTAAATTTTCTGCCCCTTTCTTCTGAGTATAGTTAAAAAAAAAAAAAAAAGACACATCTTTTCTTCCTTGTTTCATGTGCTTGTGCCCTTCGTGGCTTGAATGAGGATGAGATGGGGAGCGAGAAGAGTCCACTTAGGTAACTGCCCATGCCTTGACCATAAGGAAGTAAAGCCTCTTCTGTTGGCCCTTTTTGCTTCTCCATCAGACACAGGTGATGTATAGAGTTGCTTGTGCCTGTAGATCATCACTCCACCTGGTACAATATGAGGCAGGCTGCCAGTCCTCTGACTGATATTGGTGTAAGTGATGTGCATCCTCTGCCATGCTTCTCTAACCCAGATCCAAGATAGGAGCACTCAGATAAGAATGCTCCCATCTCACTTCAGGTCCCCTTCAAGGGAGAGTATCCAATATCCACCTCTTAGGTGTGTGGCTTCTGGCTAGGTGAATGGTTCTCCCAGGCAGCTTGATGCCTCTCTATTCTCACCTCCATATTTTTGGCACCAAGGACATGGAAACTTTCTGTTTCCCTTTCTTAGAGCTGCAGAATATCCCTTATGCTTTGTATCAGCTCTTTAATGAACCAGCTGTCAGCAACTCCAGGTAAGAAACAATCCTTGCCCCATGTTTCAAAGTCACCCTCAACTCCTGACTGATGATTCTTCTGGGGCCTCCAGTTTTTCCCAGAGGAGGGAGGGAGGTGGGTGGAACACCTTCACCTTCCCTACCCAACCCAACCCCTTACCATCAGGAAACCTGGCAAAATGCAGAAAAGACCAAGTCTCGAACTATGACACCATCCCCAACTCTTTTTCCATCTCCCCATTTCTAGCCCTCTTTACAAGATAAAGGAATGAATGTTGTTAGAGTCTGCTGGAAGACCATAACTTAGCAAATCATAGACTAGTGAACTTGAAAGGTAAAGCTCTTTTGTTATTAGCAATGAGGTTTTACCACAGTAATTTTTATCATCATTTTGGATTAATATGAATAATCTTTATAGCCCATTTAAATATCTGTGCATGACATTAAAGATCCCCCAAAATCTGAGCACAGTCTACCTCTTCTGCATTTCTTCCTTCCACCTATCCCTTGCTTGAGTCAAGAGAAACCACTGTCTATTCACCACACAACATGCTGGTTCTATGCTTTGATATCTTTTCACTTGCTTTCCCTCTCCCCGGAGACCCCTCTTCCCTTCCCCCTCTTCTTTTCTCTCCATCACCATGACCATGTTGTCCTCCACCCCAGTCTTATCCATTCGGGTAACTTCACCTTATACTAAGCGACCACTCCCCTGAAAAGCTGTTCCTTCCTTTTGCAGGCTGAGCTGACCATTTCTTCCTAGCATCCTCCTTAAACTTTGGACTCTATTTGAATGGAACTGTAGCAGTTTGACAGTTTGATATAGTTATGAATTCCAAACATAGATTTTGGATTATGCTTGTAAACTGGTCTGATCATCTGGGCATGATTAAGTTATGATTAGGGCATTGACTGGGCCACATCAGTAGGGCATTGAGCCCCACCTTTTGGTGGGTGAGGTCTCAAAGATAAAAGACATGGCAAAGGACAGAGTTGGAGTTCTGATGTAGGAGTTCTGATGCTGAGATTTAATGCTGGAGCCCTGGGAAGTGAACACACTGAAGAGCTTGGTTGTGAGGAAAGAGAGAAGGCCCCGGGATTGAGAAACGAGCTGTTTGCCTAACAGTTCACAGCTGGCCTTGTGGAGAGAGGCAAAGCCTAGAGAGCCTCCTAGTCTACAGCTGACCTTGTGGAGGAACCAGAGGAACTAAACCGGGAGAGAAATGGTGCCCCGGGAAGAGAGGAACACAAGAAGTCTGAACCCTGGCAAATGTTGGCAGCTGTCATGCTCCAACACGTGGCAACAGACTTTGGTGAAGAAAGAAACTTATGATTTAAAGCCTGGTAACTGTAAGCTTCTACCCCAAATAAATACCCTTTATAAAGACCAACAGATTTCTGATATTTTGCATCAGCACCCCTTTGTCTGACTAAGACAGGAACATAGACTATAATCTTCTTGATGGCAGATAGCACTTCTCACTCAATTTTATATGCCTAGTGCCAAGCTAGTGCTCAGCAGAAAATATTTGCTGTGCAGTACATAGTGAATTGAATTGAGCTTCTGTAGGAAATTTACCACATCCAATTTGCTCATTGCTCTTGTGAAGACTCCTATATGTACTCTTCTATTTTTACTTGGGAGATTCATTTCAGTAAGAAGTCATTTAAAACAACTTACATGATGTTCTATCTGTAGGCCCTGATTGCATACCTTTCTCAAGAATATTTTATAGACAGTAATTCTCCTGTCACCCTTATGATGTCGGTTAATATCACTGTATTGATTGAATAGCTTATTTATTGAGCTTCTATTTTTCTCAGAGACTCTTTCTTTCTGAAAAATACAGCTTTAAATGATGAAAGACCTAAACTATCTCTCTATAAGAAAAGTCACGAAAAGAGAAAAGAAGTAGTTAGCCTCTAAATTCCTGATATTGTAATAAACCAACTCTGATAGCATTGATTTAATAACTAACCCCAAATAGATTTTAAAATCAACCAATCTGCAGTTTCTTCAAAACAAATGAACCAGCCAACAAAGGCACATGAAAATGAATGATAAGCAAGGATGGTCAATATTATGGTATTCATTCTGTGTTTTGTCTCTAGGAAAACTACACTGGGATATTTTCATTTCATAAAGAGGTTAAAGCAATTTATGCATTGTGGCTATTATGAGAGAAGCAGTATGCAGAGTAGTTTGTGCCACTATGTGCCAGGCAATAGACTCAGTAAATACCTTATTTCTTTGCCTGATTTAGACCTACTAGCCAATGCAATAGGTTCTATGATTATCCCTGTTTTGTAGATGAAAAAAGACAGAGGTGAAGTAACTTCCATGAGATGGATACTGCTAAATGGTAGAGATTTTGCCTCAACCCACCTGACTGACCAAAAAAAGACAGACCTGATCTTTTTTTGTGAAAATTAAAAAAAAAAAAAAAAAAAAAAAAAGAAAAACAAAGCACTTATCATTGTGCTTGGCACGTAGACTCATTATGGATATTATTATTATTAAAAGCACTATTATTAGTTCATTAATATAAAGCTTTGTCGTCTTCAAGTCCTTGACAGACCACCAGAACTGAGTATATACAAAAAATATATTTGACAAATATTAATCTATATTCTTTCCTTTAGTTTTGTGATATAAAGATAAAAATTGTAAGTCACTAGACAATTTCTCCAATATAGCTTTTTGACAAAAAAATATTACCTTTGGCAGAAATATACCTTATTCCTGCTGATGTTATTTGAAAACAGGAAGGTCAACCAAAACCAGAAATTGGCAGAATTGTTGTCTTTCTAGTTTTTAATAAGTATTGTCAAAAGAAATAATAATCAGATTTGAACTTCTTTATCCTTGATGTGTCTGTTTTTAAAGGCCTCCCAGCAAATCTAATGTAAGATCAAAAGCAGATAGGAAAAAGTATAAATCACTTAAGTTTACTTCCTTATTCTATTCTATGTCATATAGAAATAAAATGCTTCACTTTCAATGACTTGGGTACTGGGTATTTACTGCCTTCTTTTCCTAGGTTGTTGGGGAGTGTTAATAAAGGGAGCTCTGATGGATGACACAATAAGCCAGATTTTCCAGTGTGTAAATAAAATATAGTCTTCTAGAGAATAAATACAGTTTTTAAAATAAAATATAGCCTTCTTTAAAGACCTCATCCCAAAGACCCCCAGCCTCATTTCTAGAGCAAGACTTCAGGCAAAATTGTAAAATTAGTTGTATTTTCTTTTATTATCCTTGTTATCCCTTTGAGTCTCTTCTATCTTCTATCCCTCTCCAGGACCAAAATCCTCATATTCTTTATCTTTACATTTTGTGTTCTCAGGAAAAGATGTGACAAACTTGTGGCATTAAGATACACTGACTTATAAGACTTATTGTGCTCTTTTGACCAAGGCCATTTATAATTTAACAGAAGAAAAGTTTTTAATTTAGACATCAACAGGGTTGAGGAGGCATTTGCTACAATCAGAGGGCTCTTTCTGGAATTTCTGAAATCACAACATACAGAAAACAGGCTCCCTCTCTTTTTTTCTTAGACATAAGAGCAGCTTTACTCATGTGTCATTTTCTACCCAATAGGGGCTCTCAATTTCAGCCACACCAAATACAACTAATCATCCTTACCTGCTTCACACTACTGCTTTCTTTGTCCTGGTCTCTGTATAGTGTATCATTGATAATGTCTCCACTCAGAATGCCTCCCTGTCCTCTCTCTGGCAACCATGCTCCTCACTTGATCTGAGCCCAGCATAATCAAAATTCCTCTTCCTTCAAGGGGTGTGGGCTAGTTGAGGGAATGAACTATCCTCCAGAGAAATAAAAGTATATACTTTTCTATGTAAGTGTTTAAGGAAGATAAGCTCTTAAGAGTCAAGATTGTGATTTACTCATGAATATATACCCAGCCTATTCACAAATTGGCCTATTGGTTGTACATTATCTTGCTCTTGCATAGAATGAAAAAAAAAAAAAAAAAAAAAACACTAAAGAGATACAAAAGTAGAGCACAAAGGAGAGGGTTTGAAACTAAGAGCATGATTTATGAACTAAAAAATTCCATTGATGAAGGACAAAGAGCATGGGCCCAGCTGAGAGCTTTTTACTGGTCTGGAAGATCAAACACATCAAAAAACAGGGCAAAAATGCAAAGAGATGGAAATCATGAGGGAACAGAGCAGAGATGTAGAGGAAAGACACAGGAGACCTAACATGGTAAAAATTTCAACTGAATACAAAGAAACAGATGGATGAGGGACAAAACTTGATCAAATAATAGAAGAAAATTTCCCTGAGCTGAAGAAAGACCTGACTGCAATTTGAAAGTATATAACACATTCCCAGCAAGACTGAAGAGAAAAGACTTACATGGGCATATCTTGGTAAAATTCCTGAATTCCAATGATAAATAAGAGAACTTACAAAATTTCAGGCAAAAGGGGAAAAGGTGCTTACAAAGGAAAGCAATCATATTGACTTTGAACTTCAGAATTACATCTATAGATGACTGAGAAAAAAGGAGTTCAACCTAAGAATCCCATACAGAGGCAAGATATAATTCATGTGTCAAGATGAAAGAAAGACATTTATAGCTGTGCCCTACCTAAAGAAAATACTTGAGAAAGGACACAAAGCAAACAAAGGAATTGGAAAAGAGATTTTGATATGAGGGAAGATGAAGAGGAGAGAAAAATATTTAGGAATAAGGAAGGAAACCTAACCAGAGATACAAAAAAGAGTACAGATACAGTAGACAGAGTCTTATATATGCAAATTTGTGACAATAAATTTGAACACTTAGAGGAAATGGATATCTTTCCAGTAAAATCAAATGATCAGAATTGGTCTAAGAAGAAGTAGAAAACTTGAATAGACCAATTCCTATAGTAGGTATTGGAAATATGACTAGAGATCAGCTGTTTAAAAAGAACAGCAATACTGGAGTTTCTTAGCTGAATTTTATCTAACCTTTAAAGAACAGATAATTCCAGTGTTATTCAAACTATTATACACATAGAAAAAAATAGAAAGTGTCCCAATTCATCTTTTAAACTCTATTCATTTTTATTAGTCCAGCATAACTTTAATACTCAAACATAATAAAAATAGTAGAAAAAGAAAATTATAGGCAATTTCAATAATGGCTATAGAGGTTGCCCATATGAGGGTCAGGGAGAGAAGGGTCAGGAACTTTGAGAGTATCAAATCCTATAGACAATAATACTCCCTTTCTTCTCTTTGTCAACTAGAATTAAATTTGATGACAGTATATGACAGACTAGCCCAAATAATAGTGGCCTAAATATGATAGAATTTCATTTTTATTTTTCATAAAAGAAGTTAAGAAAAAGGTTTTCCAGCTTATACCTCTCTTCTTTGTCATCCCTAGGATGTGAACCTCTTTTTTCATAGTTCAAGGTGGCTGCCAGAGCCCCAGCACTCTCATCTACCTCTAGCATGGGATAGAGAAAGGGATCCAGGAAAAAGGGATTAAAGGCACATGCCAATTATATTTTAATGAGGTTTCCCTGAAATTGCCACACAGCACTATTGGTTATAGCTCACAAGAATTTAGTCTATTGGCCACATCTAGCTGTAAAGGAGAATGGGAAATGTAGTCTTTATCTATCTATGTGCCCAGTTAATAATTAAAGGTTCTATTATATATGTAGAAAGAAAGAATGTATCTTGAAATCGAAAACTCGCTTCCTCTGTGCTATGTTCCATTGGGCAAAAGCAACTCTTTGTAATAAAGCAGTATCTCAAAGAGGACAGTGTTAAAGAATGTATTCTCATCTATGCTGTTCCTTTATAATGCTAATAATGTTCATAAAGAGGAGGATGCCTCTTTGTTCACATCCTAAATAACATAATTCAAAGGGCAATTAATTTCCACCTGGATGTCAAAAAAGGCATTTCAAACTTAACATTTCCAAATCACTGGCATCTGCTGGCACCTCTCACTGGCACTTTCCCCCAAATCTGTTCTTTCCCCAGGCTTAACTCTCAGGGATTATACCATCATCTGCCCAAGTGCTCAAAAAAAATCCTTGGTGTCATTTTTAATTCAACTCTTGCCTTGACTGCCCCCTCCCTATTTCATCTTCAATACGTTAGTTCTACCTCCAAAATATCTCCCAAACCTGTCCCCTTGTCTCCATCACCACTGATTCCAACCCTCTTCCAAGCCACCATCAATTCTTACCTGAACTGCCTGTCACCAAAATCTCCTAACTGACAAGAGGGACATTCAAATCCCACCCTCACCATCCTATAATCTATTCTTCACCCTGTAGAATGAGTGATTCTTTTGAAAACCATTTTTGGGGGGTCCATTTGATATTTTTTAAAATTAAAACAGTAACTTTATTTAATCAAATGAAGCAAATATAGTATCAATGTACATAAAGACAAAATTAGTCACCTCCCCACTTAGTCATAACTCCCCTGAAGTAACACATTTTTTTTTCTAAGTAACATTTTAATAGCCTGTTTTGTCTTCTTCCTCACCCATCTCCTTGCACACATGAATTTATACAAACAGTAATAGACAGATATGGATTATACTTATATTTTCTGAAAAACAATCTCAAGGTACACATTACTCAGCTTGTTAGCTTTAATTTTTATTTTTAATTTTTAATGTAAATTTCATCATGTCAGATCCCTACTTAAAAACCCTTCAATGGCTTCCTATTGCATTTAGTAAATTCTTTATATAAGAATTGCAGAGCATCTATTTAATTTGGCCCGTTGGGTAAGTGTAGGGATGAGAGAATTTCTATCATATTGTGTTCAATTTCTTATTTTTAAAAATATTTATCAGACACTTACCCTGAGCCATACCTTACTAAGTGCTTTACAGTCCTTAACACATTCAGTCTCACAGTAATCCTCTGAAGATTGCACCATTTATTCCCCTGATTTATAGCTGAGGAAACTGAGCTTTGGAGGAAGTTTGGGAGTCTGTGGATCTGTTTGACCTGAAGCCAGTCTCTTTAAGCCTTCACCTCACCCTGTATGCGTCTCATCTCCTTGGCCAGGCGGGAAGCTGTCTTATTTTTTGTGTGTTGTTCTTGGTACCATCATAGTTCTTTGAACTTACCTTAGTGCTAAGTATTTGCTGAAATGAGTTGACCGAGTAGCACTTAATTTTTACTTGTTTTAAGGTAGGGAAGCCTAGGGCATGTTTCAAGGTATCAGATAAGGGCCCACGTAGTTAGTAAGGATATAAGAGAAGGCAGTATTAGCAGTGGGATCAAGGTCAACTCATTTGTAAGTTTACTGACTATCTCTTTCATTCCTAGTACCCTACAGAGACAAAGTAACCCAGAGCCCAGAGCGAAGGGTTAACTTTAGAGAAGGATGGACAGTTTCTTCTCTGACAGCACAGGGGCAAAGAGACAAGGAGAAATGGAAGCTGTGTGGATAGGTAGAGAAAAACCTAAAATAGACAAGGGAGCTGAGGGCCTGCCCATCTCATTATCATGTCTCACAGGAGACATTTGAGAAATATTATCTAGACTGTCAGATTTCATCTTTGCAATTTAGTAAAAACAACACCTGCACAATTCACCTGTTGACAGGACTTTTATTCACAGTTGAGGTCTGGGGCAGGAATTGGTTTGAATAGGTACCTGTTTTATTTGAACAACTTGGTTGTTCCATATTGGAGTTCACTGGCAGGTCAGATACTGATAAACCAGCCAGTTCCCCAACCTCTAAAAATGATTGCTGATCTAGAAATTGAAAAAGAAGTAGATTAGAAAATGGCCTGAAAGCCAACAGTGAGAAATACTTTGTGTCAGTTTTCAGATAAGCATGACTGTGTTCGTTGATTCCCCTGGTCATTTAGTGAAGCTGAGCTATTGCCCGTGAAGCTTTCTGTTCAGTGTCTATGGAGAATCGAGTTGAGAGCTCTGTATGGTTGAAAGAGCTAAGTAAAATGTCCATTGTCTACATGTCCCAGAATAGTCTGGAATGTCCAGTTTTCCACTTCACCACACAGAAAATGGGTTGGCCATAAATTACTGTTTTAGTGTCAGCAAAGAAACTTTCATGGCCATATTTCTTTTCCTTTATACTAGATTGAGTGTTTTTTTAAAAATCTTTCACATAGTGTGCTTCTTAGTTTTTTCAGTGAATGCTAGAAGCTAAGAATTGCAAAACCTCCCTCTATTTAGCCTTTAAAAAGAAATTTCCAATTTTCCTGCTGCATTTCATGAGAGTCCTAATATCCTAATCTAGTCACAGTACAATGATTTTCATGTATAGGATAAAATTGCACCCAGAGCACCAAATTAGACTCTCTTTTTAAATGAAGTCAATGGTTAAAAAATTAATCCTCTGAATAATAAACATGTATATTTTCTATATATGTAATAACCAACATGTGTTTAACAAATTTCAATTTCTGCAGCTCTTTTAAGCATATTTTAATCAGCTATCACTACAATTCTGTGAAGTAGGTATTATCTTCCCTAATTTGCAGGTAAGAATTGGGCCTAAAAAAGAATAAGTAACTTGCCTAAGATCACACACAAATAAGTGGTAGAAATGAAATTCACGCCCATTTTTTCAGGATCTGAATCCTGTAGCTTGTCCACTCAGGGGAAGAAGGCAGTACTGATTCACTCACTCTTCATTTACTCAAACATTTATTGGTGTTACATACAAGAAAGTCCTTGCTCTGAAGGCGCATATGATCTAATGGGAGAAGAGAGTCAAGTAAACAAGAAGTGATGATGTGAGATGGTCTGTGCTTTCTTAGGGGAAATACAAGGAAGTATGGGAGCCCCCAGGAAGGGCCTATGACTCACTGGGGCAGGGAGATCTATGTGGGTGGTCAGGGAGAGCTTTCTGGAAGAGGTGATGTTTAAGGTGAGACAGAATATAAATAAGTAGGGGTGTGTAGTCGGGAGTGGGGGAAAACATTCAGTGCTGAGGGAGCAGCATGGTCAAAGGCCCGGAGACAGGACAAGGCATGGTTTGGAAGGGGAAGTTAAATAGGCCAGTTTGGCAGAAATACTGAGTGTGGGGAATAGGAGTCAAGAAAGAATTAAGGGAGACCTAAGCAAGCTGGGCCTTGACACCTTGTTAAGTGGAGCCCTTGAAGATTTTCAAGATGCAGAGTAATTTTTTTGGGCTTTGCTGCTTTAAAAAGAGCACTCTGGCAGGAGTGTAGAGAATGGCTTGGAGAGACATGAGACTAACAAAAGGGACAGTTAGGAGATTGGAACAATAAAAGAGGTGACAGATGACGGTGGCCTCACCTGAGGCCTGGTGGCCATATCTGTCCCCTGGGTAATAGTGGCAATTTCATTTGGTGAATGGAAGGTAGGACCTCAACATTCTCTGAGGCTAGCAATGTAACTAAAGGACTCCAGGCACTTAAAACAACCCACCAACAACCACAGAGTCCCCAGGGGCACAAATTCCACTCAGTCGGCCAGCCGTGTAACTTGTCAAAGTCTTTGAACTGATTTATAGTTTAGCTTCTCCAGATACACAGAAACTTCCTTCTTGGTGGTATTTCCCCCTGCTCAGTCAAAAGCATGCTACTGATATGTGGTGGACATCACAGCCCCTCTGACCGGTTTTCATTTGATTGAGCTGTAGTTATCCAAGGATTAGACAGCTATCGACTCATGTCATGTTCCCTGTCTTAGATTCTTATCTGATCAAAACATTGCCAAAACATCATCTCTTAAATGTGAAATTACTCAGTGAATAAATCATAATGTGAAGCTTTTAGGCAAACCATGTTTAGGAAATGTAATTTAAGTAGGAGAAATTACAAAAGGGATAGGGCAAACAATTGCTATTTTTGAAAATAATAATTTACATTCTTCTGGTACTTGGCAGTAGGATAGCAATGTGGCAAATAGAAGGGACATGCAAATTGAGGGAGTTTACTCAATTAACAGTCATTCCCTGCTGTTTGCAGAGGATAAAATCGAACCTCCTTAGCATGACCTACAAGGCCTTTCAGGATTTTTTTCCTGCCAGTCTGTTCAGTTTCATATTCTTTCCAAACACATTTCTTTTCTCCTGGAATACACTCTTCTTGCTGCCTACATGTCAAATTCCTGTTTCCCTCCTTGCTTAAGCAGTACTTTCTCTCTAATGGTTTTTCTGCCATCCTATCCTCACCACTGAATTTTTACATTTCTTTCCTCTGCCTGTCCATGGTTCCTTGTCTGTGCTTCCATTTCAGCATTTGTTACACTTGTTTATTTCTGTGCCTTGAGGGATGGGACTGTCACCTTTGTATGCCCTACCATCTAGCACAAGTGTTAATATTAAGCATATGGCTGCTGCTTAATATTCTTGACAATAGTACCAAAGGATAGTTCAAATACTGATTTCATTGGTCATAATTGGTTCTTTCTTATTCCAAGGCCACCAAGGATACTTTACTCAAAGGCCGGATGGCTGTAATTCATTCTTTAGGATTAACTTGGGCATGAGCTCCTAAGCAACTAATAGTCTTAAACATTTATTGACATAAAGGGATTGTGGGATTACTGGGCTAGAGTTATGTAACTCTAGAAAAAAATAATAGAAGCATATTATGCAGCATGCCCTGACAGAAATAAGGCTCCATATGAGGGAATTTGCTAAAGCAGTAGGTTTCAATAATAGGGCCTGGGGCTTTGGAATTTTAACAAGAAACCATGTGATTCTGATGTAGTTGGTACACAGACCACATCGTGAGAAATACTGCTATACTAGGTGTTCCTTATCTGGTTGTCCTCTCTGGGCAACTCTGAGAGACATTTAACTCAGTTCTTTTTGGAGATGAAGAAAGCCTTTTTTTGGCAAATAGTTAACCCCACAAACTGTATATCTTTTTACTATATATGTGTACCTACATTATACTCCCTTGTGTCTAATTTCTTCTCTTCTTCATTAAGGAGCATGTAATGATCAGTTTGTCTAATGGAAGAGTTCAGGTTCATTCTAGGCTCTCTTTTAGGTGTCCCCCTCTGCTCTTTTCCCCTGGTCTGGAGCAATTCTGAAAAACCCCTGGGCATGGTGGTGGTTCCCTATCTCGGAGGTGGAGAATATTTATTGTGTGAGCCCTGTTCTGATCCCTAGGAGAGTCTCCTGTCCATTGTTCTCCTGGGAGAGTCTCAGCAGTCCATTTTTCTCCACAGCCCTTGGTTTGGCACTCTTGGAGGATCTTCCGTTTCCATTATCATCATTGGCCCCATATCTGAAATGGTCATTGGATGATACTGCCATCTTAACATGAGAGCTTCAGGAAATTACTAGCCTGTCTACAAAACTCTGCTTCCTTACCTATAGAATGGGGAATATAAGAGTGCCTCCCTCACTATGTGGCTCCGAGGATTAATGCATACAGTTACCAGCAAAGATCTGCCATATAGTAAATGCTTTCTAGTGTTAGCTGTGGTTTTTCCTAACTTTCTGATATAAATGTATGTACTGGAATGTTCTGGAAACTTCATCCTTTTGTATTTTCTTCTGTGAAGGCTGCAATCCCTCTGCTGGATTATCCTTGAGAGTATCGGAATGATGAAGAGAGATTTTAAAATTCCTTTATTGCAAAGGATCTCTTTCTGAGAGTCCCTGTTTATGCAGTGACATGGCACTTGCTGTGCAGCATCATTAAGAGTCTTCCTGGTATAGTAGCTGCAGAGATTCTGTTCATTCACTTCATGTCCTGTGCCATTAGGGCCACAGAATCCCTCTAGGACCTGCATTTCACTGCTCGAGTCATTGTGCACAGTGCACAATACACAAAAATTTCTGAGAAATGGGAGAATTTCAGCAAATTTAGGACAAATTAGAGGAAATCAGTGGGCTAATAACACTGTGAGGGAAAATGTATGCAGTGAAAGACATTGTCCTTTAATCCTTCTGGCTGCTGCTAATGACACCTCTGCCTTTGTCATCCTGAAGCAGGATTTCATAATAAATAATGATGCCTAGTTCTTCCACACCAATCAAAAAGCATCAAACTGACTCCTACAAAGCATAATAGATACATACCTATAGTGTGCTAGGCATTGAACTTGTCATACATCTATATATCTATAACTATACCTACCTATCTATATATAATCTATCTGTCTATCTATCTATCTATCTATCTATCTATCTATCTATCTATCTATCTATATCTCTATCATGTATCATCTATTTTTTAAATAATTTATTGAAGTATATCATTCATACATGAACATACATAAACTATAAGTGTTCAGTAAGCATTGTGAACTTACAAAACAAACAGGCATAACATCATACAGGGATCCCACACATCATCCCCCACCCCAAACACCCTGCATTGTTGTGAAACATATGTTAACAAATCATGAAAAAGCATCGTCAAAGTATTCCTATTAACTATAGTCCATATCTTCCTCCCCTATATTTTTTCTAAGGGTTTATTTATTTACTTTTATCCATTTTTACTCTTTCCCCCTGTTTTTGCTGTTTCTGTGTCCATTTGCTGGGCAACTCTCTGTGTCCATTTCCTGCCCTCTCTTCTCATCCTTCTCCTCCTGTCTTCACTGGTATTGGATCCTTGGAAGTTCCCATGTGGCAGAGAAGCGTCCTACTGCCTGCGCCACCTTAGTTACTGGTTTTTCGGTGCGTCTCGTCTTGGCTCTCCCTTGTGTCACTCTTCTGTTATGTCATCATCTTGCTGCATGGTTTGAGGGGCCTGGTGGCACACCCGTGCTTGGGGCCTGGGGGGCTCACCTGCTTGCGGGGCCTGGTGGCCCATGCACCTTCTATATTTTCCTTTTTAAAGTTTTTACCAGAAGGTCCTGGGGATCGAACCCAGGTCCCTCCATATGGGAAATGGATGCCCATCCACCCGAGCCACATCTGTCCCTCTGCTATATCTCTTAGGATTGACCAATGGTACCCAACGTTACAGACAGTCTTTTCCCATATAGGATAGTCATATAATAAATCAGACTTAGTTTATCACCAGCATTCTAAAAACCAGACCTCGGGAGAAAAACTAGGTCTGGGGACACATTCATGGTTTCTAATATAGCAAATGTTTAGCCTACTCTGGTTATCACAAAATCAGGTCAGCGAGAATATTCGCATGTATCATCATCTATTGATCTACATAAATGGGTAAGATGTGGTCCTTGCCCTCAAAGAATTCCCCATCTATTGGGGAAAACATGGACAAATGAGCTGAAAATTCTACACAAATATATTAAATCCTCCAACAGAAACACAAATAAATGCAGTGAGGTTTCAAATAAAGGAGCAATTTAGGTCTGCCCGGGGCATTAAAATTTAGGCTAGTTGCCATCATGAATAGGCTAAACTGGCGGTCAAAGTAGAGTTTGTTTACTGCGCCCTGCATATACAGCCAAATCATGTTCACTTCAGTATCTTGGGAATTAGGCCAACTAGGTTTTTGGTTTCTTTCAGATTTGCCTGAGGCTTTATTACATTTTATAACAGCAGGATGGTCTATTACATCCATTTTGTTTTGTTTTGTTTTCTTTCTATTCTTGTTTGTAAAGAACTTTATGTAAAAGAAAATATTCAGTTGGTTTATATATTGGCATCTGGGCATCTCTGATCAAAGACTTTTACTTTTCTAGTGACGCTTTGAAGAACCCCAGAGGTAGATTGGCCAATGTTACCTGTCATTTACCTTTCTTTTCATCAGAAATGTAGTAATATAGATATTATTTTGGTATGCTGAATTTGACCTTTTCCAGACCAGTTGTTTCAACTGTCTGGGACAAAAGGAGTAAAACAGGCTGTAAAAAGTAGGTCAGAGGGGAAAATCACTGATGAGAAAGAAAACTTGGTTCAGAAGGGAGGCAATGGAATTCACAGTGTTTTTAAAGTACTTAAGATATTGTACTCTCTCAAGACAATCTGTCTTCAACAAGCAAAAAAGAATGTCAGGAAATTGTATGGCTCTTGAAAATAGCTCTTCATCAAGAAGTGATATAAGAGCTCTCCTAAAGCATGCACCTTACAGAGGGAGCTTGGGTAATACAAAGACTATCATCTATCAAACTTTCTGAGACTTTAGCCATTATCTCAAAGTTGAGAAAAGGTAGCTCAGTGAGGAATTAAAGACAAATGTGGGCTAGGATCCTAATATCAGAAAGTAAGATAAATCTGACTCTAGTACTTAGTTAGATGGAAGCGTAAATTGGGCCTGGCTGGTCCTAGGCAGCATGGCCATACATTGCTGTGCAGGTTGTCTGGCACACACTAATGTTGTCTTAGTTTGCCAGAGCTGCTGTGATAAATACCAGGTACTGATTGGCTCAAGAACAGGAATTTATTGCTGCATGGTTTTGAAGGCTAGAAGTCCAAAATCAAGATGTCAACATGGCCATGCTTTCTCCTGGGGTCGGTAGCATTCTGGTGATGGCAGTCCTCCAACACATAGCAATCTCTCTCTCTTCTCTGGTTCCTTCTACTTATGGCTTTTTCTGGTGATTGTGTCCAAATTTCCTCTTCTCATAAGGCCTCCGGTCATATGGAGAAGACCCACCTGATTCAATTTGGTTACTCCTTAACTAATAATAGCATTTTCACAGGGTCTCATTTACAAATGGATTCACACCCACTGGAACACAGATTAAGATCTGACCATGTCTTTTGTGGAGGGCATGATTTAATCCCCAACAAGTGCCATATTGAAGAGGATGCCATCCATATCAAAGACACCATAGATCTGTGCATTTATTATGACAGTTTTCTGGTAGATAGCAGTAAAGTGTCCTGTTAAAACAAATGCATGTATTAGTACAATTTTCTGATAGGTGGATATAAAGTATCTCGAGGAAGGGGCTTATTTTCTCTGTATGGGCTAGCAGCAACCTGGTCCAAGATTATAAAAATTAATGAGTTCAGACATATTCCTCAGCCTTCTCTGATGCTTGAGTCTACTTTGGCAGGACTGTGTCACTGAACCCTATTCATTCATTCATTCACTCATTCGTTCAAACAACTAGTTGGACATCTACCATATGCCAGCCACTGTTCTAGGCAGTGGAAGCAACTGAAAACAGACAAAAATTCCTGTCCTCATGGAGTTTTTGTTCCAAAGTGAACTATGAACCATGAAATTCCAGCTTCAGAACAGAGTCCTTGGGCAATCTCCCTCTCTTAACTTCACTTCATTTCTGGTTGGGGATTGAATCATGTCCCCCACAAGACATGTTCAAATCCTACTCCCTGGGTCTATGGTTGTGAACTTATTTATAAAGCGGATTTTCAAAGATCTTATTAAGATGAGGCCAAAGTGAATCAGAGTGGGCTTTAATTCTACATGGAGGGAAATTTGGGCAGAAAACTTTGGAGAAGTCACAGCTTGCTGATACCTTAATTTTGGACTTCCAGTCTCCAAAAACATAAGACAATAAATTCATGTTGTTTAAGTCAACCAGTGTGTGGTATTTGTTATAGTAGCCCTGGCAAATGAAGACATCCCTCTATAGAGGAAGATTAGTAATATTTTCCTCATTGGGTTTGTTAGAGGAATTAAAGATAATAAAAAAAACTTTTATTTGGAGACTTGAACATAATAAGCATATGATTGATGACAGTAATTGTTATTATTAATATTGTTATTGTTGTCTAAGTAGGGATAATAGCATAGGAATTTCAATCCTGAGTCTATTTCTGGGCAGCAACATCTGATATTTGTGGTAGCTCTGAGATGGAGGGAAGGTGTTAGAATGAGGTTTTAATTTACTTGTCCTGGATTTACTTGTCTTCCCCATTGTGTAAATCTTGTTCCCTAAACCCAGCTGAGGACGTCCCGTGTGCTGGATAAGTGGACTGAATGACTGTAGTCCATCCAAACCTCGTGACCTATGTGAGAAAAAGGACTTAGAAAGAATTAAAATCTTAATAGCCTCTGTGGGAAATGGACGTTGAAATGAGATTCATCTGAGAGGCAAGGCCATGCTTTGTTATGTTTCCACGTGTTTCCAGAAGAAATGAGTTTTATGAGAAAGAGAGATTGAATCAGGAGATTGTTGCAGGTCAGTTCCTGGAAGGCTGACTCTGAGATGGAGATTTGCATGAAGGAAGTTTATTGGGGTGTGATCAACACCTATAGGAAGTGAAGGCAGCAGGATTGGGCAGAAAGGGAAATTAAACTGTAATACATTGAAATGGAGGACTTAACGGAATTTATAGGCGCTCTGGAGCTGAAGTGGCCATGCAAAATTGCCTGTAATTGGGCGGGGGAGCAAGCCTTTATTTCCACACATTCTCCCCCTCCCCCATCACTGACCAGTCATTGGAGTTGGGCTATCCCTAAGCAGGGGAGTGACTTGGGTCAGGTGGTTCTCCTCAGCTGAGGGCTAGCCCCACTGAGTACTCAGCTGAGAGCCCTCAGCTGCTCACACTCCCAGAAGTTAGTGAAACAAGTGCTTCTGCCTTGGACGGGGAGAGCCGAGCAGCATATCCACAAGAGAGGTTAAGGCACCTCTGAGTCAAATCCATTCTTAAGGGATCCTGAGGAAGATGAGGTGACAGTGCTTTCTAATCTCTTCTTCAATGTAGCACATTGAAAAGGATGATATTTGTTTGGAGCACTGAGGTTAACAGATTAGGCTGCTTGTGGTCAGAGGCTGTAGGCGCAGAGGCTCTGGCTGCCCCAAGCCTACCCGACTACCCTGAGGGCTGAGAGGATCCTGGCTTTAGCAAGCCTGTAAGTATAACCTGATTCTAAGCACACTGGTTGGATAGTGCTGAATTAAGGTCATAAAGGTAGGTTTTGGTAGGTGCAAAATCTAGAGAAATCAAAGGTTATCAATCATAGTGCCTTCACACTGAATCTTCCCAAAGGGTTTTGGGACTCATACAACTTCCCTAGGATCCAGAGATGTGAATTTAATTTTTCTGGGACTGCTGGTTAACTTTGGGGTCAGTAATCAGCTCATGATACCCTGATTGAGGTGAGGTGCCTCTAAAATGCTCTATTGATTTCTCTTTTTCCTCTTTCTACTTAACCAAGGGGAGAGAGACAATATTGTGAACTCATTTCTTTATGCTGCACATTATAAGGTGATGAAAGCTGGACAGCTGTGCTGTGGCTCAGTCATTATCTGCTGCTGTCCATCGCAGATTCACAAGTCAATGCCCTGTTGACATTCCTGTTATTAATCAACATGTCAAACATAAATGGAGTCATAGTGTTAATTCATAAAGTATATTTAAACAATGTTAAATTAGTTGTTAGCATAAAAAAATTGGAAAGTTACCAAGAAGTCAAAGGCGCTAGGCATATATGGGCCCTGATTTGTTTCCACATGGCAATAGTTGGTTCAAGCTGAGTTTTGGCCACTGTCTCAAGATGAGAGATGGGCTCTCCGGTTTGCCTCAGTCCCACCATGTCCTAATGCCTCCCTACTAAATTGTTACATCATTTATGTTACCTGCTTGTTCCTATAGGCATATGAATTTGAGACTTGATTTATATAAATTTGGGGGAGGCATCTTCAAAGACTTCTAAAGAGTGTCAAAGAAAATGGTCATAATTAGCCATTGGGATGAAACAGGTATTGTAATTTATTTGTATGGATTTTATTCTATCAGATAGTCTGGGGCACAGTCAGAGCCATGGGGGTCTGTAAGTGGTACCCACCAGAGAAGAAGATAGCCAAGCAGCAAGTGCTGAGGGCTGGCTCTGAAAAGGGTGAGGTAGGGTTGTCCCTCCAACAAAGATCAGCAGTGAAGACCCATGATCAGAAATGGGTTAGAAAGAGGCAGCCATTGAGAAAAGAAGGGTCAGAGATTCAGGAGATGAGTCAAAGGATGGGTCCTAGAAACCTAGAACAAGAAGGAGTGGGAATTTGTTTGCCTCTGATGTCCAAGGGTTCCCCAACATCAGGGTTTCTTAACAAGGGGTCCATGAGCTTGAATTGAAATACAAAAAAGCATTATTCTTGTGGGGACGTGTTGGTGCAGGTGTGATGTATTTATAAAATAATACACAGTACAGTGTGGACTTAGTAAGGGGTCCGTGGTTTTCACCTGACTGGCAAAGGGGTCCATGGAATAAGAAAGGTTAAGAAGCCCTACCAACATCATTCTGTATCCCTTGTGCCAGCCTCTGACCATGGTTCCTAAGACATGGGTTCATCACTGATACCGGCAAGGGAATCATACAGTTGATAAATTAAAAAAAAGGGGGGGGGGTGGTTGAAAATGGAAGTGTCAGCCATTATTAGTCTCCTAGGACTACCATAACAAGTCACCACGAACTTGGTGTTTTAAAACAATAGAAACTTATTCTGTTATAGTTTTGAAAGTCAGACACCTGAGATCAAGTACCACCAGGGTTGGTTCCTTCTGGGGCTCTGGTGGAGGATCTGGTCCATTCCTCTCTCCAACTTCAGGTGGCTGTCAGCCATTCTTGGTGCCCCTTGGCTTGTAGATGTCAATCACTCCAATCTCTGCCTCCATCTTCGTATGCCCTTATTCCCTGTTCTCTGGGTGTTTTCCCCTTCTCTTCTCTTCTAAAGACACTTATTGGATTTGGGGCCCACCCTATCCCAGGATAATGTCATTTAGAGATCTTTACCTTAATTATATTTGAAAAAAACACTTATCCCAATAGGTCACATTCTGAGGTTCTAGGTAGACATATCTTTGGGGGGCCACGACACAACCCACTACACAGAACAATCTGGAATACTAACTTGCTGCTTATGACCAAAGTCATGTACTATTTATATAAGCCTTGTAAGCATAGGGGCAATTAAAGTTTAAAATCAGGTAATAGATTTTGGGCAACCATCCTAGACCTGCTACAGGTGGGATAAAGGATAAATTCAGCCCATTCCTAATAGTTATCCCATCCTGTCATCAGACTCCTTGGGAAGTTTGCTGCTTATTTCTCCTGCACAGCTCCATGCTTTGCACGAGCATGAGAAAGTTGTCATGTATTAGATGGAAACCTGTGAAATCCATCATATTGGATAGTCATGCTTTCTTCAAAAGTCTGTACTTGCTACAGGGATTACTAGCTAGGGAGGGAGTGGGTCTGCCGTGTTTGTTCTTTGACAAAGGTTGTGATAGATAGCCTTGCTTTTTATATTAGGTTTTTGAAATCCCTTTGTATAAAAATGGTCACACTGATCAGGCTTTATTCCCTCCTCCTTTTACATCTCCTCCTTCTCTCTCCCTTCATTTACCCTCCCTTCTCATTCCTCCTGCTAGTATTCCCCTTCTCTATCCCATTTCTTCCATTTCTTACCTGGTTGTTTTTTGTACCTTTGGCTGACAGGCTGGCTAGTTATTGGACTTCAGGGTTCCCTCCCAAACTATGACTCCTCTCTGTTTTTTATTCCTCTGATGAGAAGCACAGCTCTTTACGTCTTCTCAGAGTTGGAGGGGTAAAGCCTGGCTTCCCGAGCTCAGCCTGAGGGCAGCTTCACCACTTCCCTTGGCCCCTTTTTGGGGAGAGGAAACTCCTTCATCCCTGTGGTTTCGCCAACCCACCAGGGTTTGGTGGCCTTTGGCTGGATATTTGGAAGATTAGGTTATGGCTACTGAACTAGTTGAGTCATGCATTGAGCTGTTTTGACTTGTCAGTCTCAGGTAGGGTATGGCCCAGATCCTGGCCATTGGCACGGTGGCTGGCTAACAGGGCAATGAGGTCAGTGAAAGGGCAGGGCCTGGGGATCTGCAGGATGATTCCATCCAGCTGAGTCAATACACACACTTCACACAAGAACAAACAAAAGAGAAAAAATAGCTTGAGAAAAGCAGAAGACCTACTTAAACCAGAAAGTTAGTATCAAAAGAGAAAAAAAATTTTGCTTTGTAGAAATTTCATGGCCTTCTGAATACAAACAACTCATGTGTTCCTTCTAGTTATGAGCTAAAATGACCTCAATGAAAGTTGATAAGAACAGCTTCTGATCCATAGGAATAAAAAAGGAAGCTATAAGTGCTTATGCGTAAACGTGTAGCTCAAATGAGCTCAAGCCTTAGCTACCTGAGCATACAAATATGGTATTAATATTAATTTGCAGACCTTGCTGATTCCATGCCTCCACTGTGCAAAGTCCTGCCCCCACCCCCATCTCCCTATAGAGGGGCGTCTCCAAGTCTTCTCTAAGCCCCTGACCATATATTGGCCTCGGCAGCCACTTGTGTCTGTGCTGGCCAATCTGAGCCACTTTTAGGTTACTGCTGAGTGTGACCACCCTCCGTTAAGCTACGATGCCTTTGCTAGCCACTGTCTCTCTTGGAACTGTACCACTGCTGACATGGTGGGCACATCCTGGTCTTTCATCCTGGCCAGTTACGCTCAGTCTCAAAATGGTAAGGAGGTGGCAGCTCCTGTTCTCTGTGATGTGATTGTTGTAATTATTTTATTGTGAGTGTGTGTGTGTGTGTGTGTTAGGGTACTCACAAAGCAGTGTTGCTTGGACCCAGGAATGTCACAGGGTTTTCTGAGACAACTCTTTCAGTTCACGTACCAACAAGCTCCTCACCTGAATAGTGGTAGTGCCAGGGGCTATGCTGCCATCAGACTGTCTTGCCTGATTGCTTCATTGCATGCCAACGTCTTCCTTTATAACAAATTCCCTTCCTGGGAACTTTGCATCTCCCCTGACGCTTCTCTGCCCAGACCCATCCATGTCTAGTACTGGGACAGGTTTTAGGGTTTAAGCATTTTCTCACAGAAGACTCCTCAGCCTCTGTGTAAAACAAGGGGTACAAACATACACTTGGGGTTTTCTCAAACATATCCAGGTCTTATCTCGGGCACAGCCTTGACCAAAAGGGCCAGTGCCATTATATTTAACAGGCTAGAAAAGGAACTTGAGGCCCCTTCAGAAGATTCTCCACAAATACGTTAATCAACTGTCCCTATCCTTTTTAACTACTCCTGATGTTACTCAAGTACTAGAGTTCCAGATAAAAGTTTAAAAATCTATTTTTCCAAATTTTGTCTTATGACTGTTTTTATCAACTGGTCAGATAATTACTGGGAATAAGGTAGGTTTATTCCCAGTGTTTTAGCCTACTGCGTACTCTGCATAGGTTAAAGAGAATTGCGTGGACTATTTTGGAAACCAACCAAACCATCCTTTATAATATTTTTTGTATGTTTTTTCATTCAGTTTGCCAAATAAGTGCCTTACAAATGGATTTTAGAACTTAGGTCTTGATGGGGAGACTTTTTAAGTCACTTGCAACTCTCAGAATGTACATAAGAAAAGAGAGTAGGTATTCTCAAAGAATGACAATGAAATTATATTTTTTCTTTCTAAACTTTAATTTCTCTCTTCCCTTACATGTCTCTTCCTTCCCTAAGAACAAAGCAAAACAAAAGAGACTCAACTCAACATTCTTTTCAGCTACAGTTCCAGCTCCATCTCTTTTCTTTCTTTTACTGCTGCACTTCCAGATAGTGGCGTCAACACTCATTGTTTCTACTTCATCACTTCCTACTCCCTCCTCAATCACTTGTAATCTGATTTTACCCTCACTGCTCTGTTGAAACTGCTCTTTGAGAGCTCAGAATGATCTAATTGCCAAATCCACACATCACTTATCATCTCAGCTTCCTTGCCAGCATGGTTGAACATTGCATCCTATTTAAAACTCCTCTTTTGATTTTCCTGGTGTTGTGTTCTGTTAAATTTCCCCCTACATCTCTGACTCTCTCTGACCTTTTCCCCTGCCTGGGTTAATTTCCTCCTCTTGTCCCTTAAATAGAGAGCTTTTAAAAATGAGATATTTCATACATACCAAAATATAGAGAGGATCATATAAAGAACACACATGTACTCATCACTGTAGCCCAATTATGTCTATAGTTGAAATCTATATGCCTTCTTGTTTATGCCTTCTTGATTGTATTCCCTTCTTTCCCCACCAAAGAGGAAACTGGTGCCCTGAACTTTGGGGTCATCACTTTCATAAGGACCTTTATAATATCACTAAATTTGTTTGTTATGATACTCCATCGTCTGCTTGAGCAGGTTGTTGTTGTACAAATCTGGGGCGGCGGGGGGGGGGGGGGACTGTTTTCCATGGGATAGGATGTGGAAAGTGCTCCCTAAAACTATGCAATGTATCACCTTCACAAACAGATGCAGACCTCTTGATTGTTTTGCCTGTTTTGGGACTTTTTGGAAACGGTTTGTATGTGTGTATATATCTTGTGTCTTTCCCTGAACATTATGTTTTGGAGATTCATTCATATTGTTCCAAGCAGCTGAAGTTTGTCTTAAAGGACATTTGAGTGATGCCTGAGTTTTGCTATTACAAACAGTGCTGCTGTGAATGTTCAGATACTTGTATCCTGGTACACATGTGCAAGAGTTTCCTTTGGGTACATGTACATAACTAAGAGGCAGAGTGCTGGATTGGAGGATGGATATGTGCTTCTTTAAGTTTACCAGACAATGTTAAACGGTTTTCCAAAGCAGATATAACCATTTACACTTCCAACAGCAGTAAATGAAAGTTCTAGCTGCTTCATGGCCTCACCAACATTTGCTGTTATTGGATTTTTTTTTTGATGGGTATATGGTGGTATCTCATGGTTTTAATTTGCAATTTCCTGATTAATAGTGAGTTTGAGTTCCTTTACATAGGACTATTGACCACTGGGTTTCTTTTTCTAAAAATTGCCCATTTGTGTTGTTTGCTTGTTTTTCATTTGAGTCTGTCTTTTTCCTTATCAATGTGCACAGGTCTTTTAATATTATGATGTTATGTGTAGTAAACTTCTGTAGTTACATTTATTGCAAATACTTCATCTAGTCTGTCTTTTCATTTTTGGGGTATGCTTTGATGAACAGAAATTATACATTCTAATACTGTTGAATTTATTAATATTTTCCCTCATGCTTTGTGATTTTTGGGTTTTGTGTGAGAAATATAAATACCTGCAGTCATTAATATATTCTAATTTTTTTAAAGTTTGGTTTTTTACATTCAGGTTTTTAATCCACTGGAATTTATATTTGTTTATGGAGTAAGGTACAAATGTACTTTTATTTCTTTTTCTACCTGGAAAAATCAATTGTTTGGTCATGGTTTGTTTAACAGTTCATCATTTACCATTGACTATGATCCTATATATGTCATATATTAGGTTTTGGGATATTCATGGGTCAGTTTCTGGGGTGTCTATTTTATTATTTTGTTCTTTTGTCTACCTCTGGCCAATACCATACTGTCTTAATTACTACAGATGATTAACAAATATTGATATTAGATAGGACAAATACATCTATCTTGTTTTTCTTCTTTCAAATTGTTACAGTCATTTTTGGTCTTTTGCTCTCCCACATACATTTTTTTTTTATTGTGGGTAAAAATCAAATTTTTCACAATACAAACCAATATTTGTAAAATGATATATAGATATATATATGCATAAATGTGCATTTGCTTACATAAATATTATTATTATTTTATTCATCTATATTTTAAAAGATGCTTAAATTACATAAATGCCACACAAAAACTATAGGGATTCCCATGATCTCCACCTCCCATACCTCCCATAACATCTCACATAAACATCTTTCACTAGTGTGGCACATCACCTGCAATGGATATACACATCCTGGGGCCCCACCACCAAGCACAGACCACAGTTCACATTGTAGACCACACTCCCTCCCACACAGTTCTGCATGGTATATGCAGATGTAAAATGGCCTATATCCGTCACCACAACGTCACTCAGGACAACCCCCAAGTCCTGCAAAAGCCCCTGTATTAGAACTGTTTTTCCCCTCCCCACCCTGAAAGCGTCTAGTGGCCACTGGCTTTACCTCACTGTTATAATTTCTTCCATTGCTTGAATCCCAATATGTCTACAACAGAATACCATTAAGTCCATTCTAGTCCATAGCTCTTCCCCCAATCCTGAGGGGACTGGAATAGTGATGTCTACTCCATCTCCAAGTGAGAGGGGGCTTATATCCCATGGATACGGTGGATGGGATTATCCTGTCTTCAGCTGCAGGCTCTCTCCATTCCCTGGGATGGCCATTGTCCATCATCGTCTCCTTACCAGGTGACTTGGGTGAGTCCATTGAGCTGCAGAGTAGGAGTTGCAGCTCCACCGAGATTCCAGGCATGGCTGGCACATAGGCAGGCCAGAGGCTCTAGTCTCTGGAAGTACACTTACAAACCCCAGCATCACATACAGGTTTGAATAGAAGGGACTGATGGACCATGTGCAGGGAGGACTTATTTGAGTCCAACTTTGTCACTCTCAGGAGCACAGATTCCAAAGTAGAGCCCACTGATAAGGCATCAATCTCTGGGGCTATCCCCCCTTATATAGGACCTGGGAGTCTCCAGAGCCCTCAGGAGTCCCTCTGTGTGGGGTGATATCCACTTTGGTGTTCTATGAGATCCTACTGAGGTGTGCGTAAGCATCACCTCTGGGATGACCTCCCGACTCTCTTTGAAGTCTTGTAGCCACATGAACTCATTTGTCTTTACCTTTTCCCCCTTTTATTCAAGTTTTTTTTATCAGTCGTGTTTCCAGTTGGCACTTGGTATTAGTCCCTCTTGCCAGGAAGGCTTATCCCCAGGAGTCATGTCCCATGTTGGGGGGAAGGTAATGCATTCATATGCTGAGTTTGGCTTAGAGAGAGGCCACATTTGAACAACAAGGAGGCTCTCAGATGGCAACCCTTAAGCACCCCATAACAGTAGGCCAAGTTTCAATTACAAGAGCAAAGACTCATAAGGCTAGTCATCAATAATAAGAACCCATCAGTCCCACATACATTTTAAAATCATTTTGTCAAGTCCGTAAAATCTGGATTATTAGTTGAAATTCAATATTGAACTAATGAGTTAATTTTAGGAATATTAACATCTTTATAATATTGAGTTTTTTAAGTCTATTAACATTGTGTATTTCTCCATTAATTTAGAGCATCTATAATATCTTTTAATATTTTAAAAATTTTCTCCATGAAAGTCTTCTGCATCTATATGGGAATCCCTTATATTTTTGTAATGTAGCATTTTATGTAATATAAGTATCTTTTTAAAATAAATAAAAAATATATTTTAAAAAAAGTCTTCTGCATCTTTGGTTTGGATTTATTCCTGGATATCTTATTTTTTTTATTATTGCTAATATAAATGATTTCTTTGAAAAATACATTTCTCTGTTGGTGTGTATAGAAATGCAATTGATTTTTGTATATTGATCTTATGTTATACAATCTTGTTAAATGGTATTAATTATAAATGACTAATGGTTTATTAATTTTAAATATTTATGTAGACCACATCATCTGAGAATATATTTTATTTCTTTTTTCCTGCTTTTTTAAAATAAAATTTTATTGAAATAGTTCATACATACATGCACATACACAAACAATAAGTGTATAGTAAAAGGTGTGAACTTACAAAACAAACATGCATATCATCGTACTGGGTTCCCGTATATCACCCCACCACCAACACCTTGCAATGTTGTGAAACATTTGTTGCAAACTATGAAAGAGCATCATTAAAATATTACTACTAACTATAGCTCATCTCACATTTGTTGTATTTTCCCCCAACCCACCAGGTTATTAACACCCTGTATTAGTATTATGTATTTGTTATAGATCATGAAAGAAGGTTCTTATATTTGTTCTGTTAACCAGTCCTTCAACCACCAGATTCCCTGTGTTATACAGTCCCATGCTTTGTACAATCGATTCAAATTGTACATTCAGTGGCTCTCATTTTCATCACAGAGTAATGTTGCCATCACCTTAGTCAATTTTAGAACGTTTCATTACTCCAAAAGGAAAAATCCCATACCTCCTTATGTCCCCTTATATGTCCCTTAGAATTAATATAATATCTTCGTGCCATTACTGCAAAATATTACAATATTACTGTTAACTATCATTCATAAGGTACATTAATTGTAATTTTCCCATATATCATCATATTCCTAGTACTTCGTAAAAGAACATTCTTGTACTATTAAGCCCAATCTTCATCCACCACCAAAATCATTATTATACTTTCCTTAGATTATTCTCTAGCTTCCTTTCAATTGGCATTTACGTCTACAGACTACCCCTTTCAGCCACAATCACATTTATAAATCAGCAGTATTAGTTGTACTCACTATAATGTATTACCATCAACTCTATTCATCCCCAGACTTTTACAATAAACCTTCTAAAACTTCTACATGCATTGAGCATCAGCTCACATTCTCAACCCACATTCTATCTCCTAGTAACCGGTACTCTAGTCTACCTCCGTGAGTTTACTCACCATATTTAGTTCATATTAGTGAGATCATACAGAATTTGTTCTTTGGTGTCTGGCTTATTTCATTCAACATAATGTCCTCAAATTTCATCCATGTTATCATATGCATCCCTACTTCATTTCTCCTTACAGGTGAATAGTATTCCACTGTATGTATATACCACATTTTGTTTATCTATTCATCAGTTGATGGACATTTGGGCTGTTTCCATATTTTAGCAATTGTAAATAATGCTACTATGAACATCAGTGTGCAAAAGTCAGTTCATGTCCTCACTTCCAGTTCTTCTGAATATATTCCCAGTAATGGTATTGCTGGATGATATGGCAGTTCTATATTCAACTTGTTGATGTACTGCCAAATTGTCTTCCACAGAAGCTGCACCGTTCTAAATTCCCACCAACAATGAAGGAGTGTTCCTATTTCTCCATATCCTCTCCAGCACTTGTAGTTTTCTGTTTTTTAAATAGTGGCCATTCTATAAGGTGAGAAGTGGTATCTTGTAGTTTTGATCTGCATTTGCCTAATAGCTGGTGATGTTGAACATTTTTAACTGTGCTTTTTGCCCATTTGTATTTCGTCTTTGTAAAAATGTCTGTTCAAGTCTTTTGGCTGTTTCTTAGTTGGGTTACTTGTCTTTTTATTGTTGAGTTGTATTATTTCTTTATATAACATGGATATTAAACCCTTATCTGATATGCAGTTTCCAAATATTTTCTCCCATTGGGTTGGCTCACTTTTTACTTTCTTGACAAAGTCTTTTGAAAACAAAAGTGTTTAATTTTGAGGAGGTCCCATTTATCTATTTTTTCTTTCATTGCTCATGTTTTGGATGTAAGGTTAGAAACTACTGCCTACCAGAAGATCTTGAAGATGGTTCCCTACATTTTCTTCTAGGAGTTTTATGGTTCTTGCTTTTATATTTAGGCCCTTGATCCATTCTGAGTTAGTTTTTGTATAAGGTGTGAGATAGGGGTTCTCTTTCATTCTTTAGGATATGTATATCCAGTTCTCCCATCTGTGCCAGGCCTTCAGATGGATTGGTTAATGACTCTTTCTCTGATTTTCTTACTTTCCCTTCCAGACCTTCACTTCTCCAATTCTTCCATATTCAGTGCAATGTCTAATTCCTCTAATAAATCCTTTATTTCCATAATACTCCTGGTGGGTCTGCTTCCCTGACTAAACCCTAAATGATATACTCACAGTAGTTTTCAGGTTACACATAACTTTCATTCACTCCAGAGCTTTCCTGGGATTCAAATTACCTTTTTTCTTTGATTCTGCCTAAACTAATCCTAAAGCTTTCAAGAGTGAATATGGTAAAAGATGAGAGAAAATGCTCTTTCTGTAGTGCTCTCAAAAGTCTTAAGTGAGAAAAATAGACACAAAATATAAAAGTCACAGTTCATGTGTTTTCCAGATGAAAGTAATTCTTAATTTCCAGATGCTTTCTCAAGAAGGTGAATGTTTGTAATTCTGGAGGACAGCTCCTGGGGAGTGAAAATAAATTCTGCCACTTTCCAGGAGAGTTTTATTTCCTCCATATGTTTATGCATTTTTCTTTCCTTATGTTTGTGATTCATCTCTGGCCCAAGCCCCTTCTACGAGTGGTGCTGTAGAGATTGATGGCTCAGGGGCTGCAGGAATGGTGTAGACACTGGCTGCAGTGGTGTGATGTAATTCTTGGCACTTGCACAAAGATTGAGAGTTCAAACAGCCATGGGGTGGTGGAAATCACTCTGAGAATCCTGACTTTTACCAGGAAATAATTTGATTTTAGGTGAGGCCGGGACATCACAAAAAGAAGATTTGTAACAAACTTTTATAACAGTTTTGGGATAGCATTGAGTATGAACAAATCCTTTCCCTATTAGTCAAAGGATTTTTAGTCCTTAATTAGACCACTGATAAGGCTTTCTTATACTTCCTGTTCTCTTGTTTTCTGCTTTCATGCCCCTTGACTAAGTGGATGAGATTTTCCATGGAATCAAACCCCCTGAATTCTGTCTCAAATGCTGTGATAGTTTGAAATTATTTTATGAATCCCCAAAAGAAAAATAGTATGTTCTTGAACTAATCCATTCCTGTAGGTATGGGCCCTTTTGATTGGACTACATCAGTGAGGAGTGACTTAGGTTGGGTTTTCCACCCTCTTGCTGGGTCTGATATAAACGGAGACATAGAGAAAGGAAGCTGCCACATTTTTTTTTTTCCTAGGAGGTATCAGGGATTGAACATGGGACTTTGGACATGGAAAGCAGGCTCTCAAATCACTGAGCTATTCCTGCTCCCCAATACTTTATATAGATTTTTTTTAATGATTTTTTAAAACTTTATTTTGTACATTTAATAATTGAAAACATAAGCAATTAAAAACTAAAAAGTAAACACAGATGAATAAATATATACATTTCTGAATTAAATGTAATGGATACATGTAAATTTTTTTGTTGTTGTTTTTTTGTGTGTGTGAATCAAACAATATATTACACAATATATTTGGTTCATAGTAATGCATTCATACAGCATTTGTCCTTTTGTGTCTGGCTTGCTTCACTCAACATAATGTCCTCCAGGTTCATCCATGTTGCCATATGCTTTATGACTTCATTTCTTCTTACAGCTGCATAATATTCCATCGTGTGAATAGACCACAGTTTGTTTATCCATTCATCTGTTGATGGACACCTGGGTTGTTTCCAACTTTTGGCAATGGTGAATAATGTGGCTATGAACATCGGTGTGCAGATGTCTGTTCATGTCACTGCTCTCAGTTCTTCTGGGTATATACCCAGTAGTGGTATTGCAGGGTCACGTGGCAAGTCTATATTCAACTTCTTTAGGAACTGCCAAACAGTCCTCCATAGTGGTTGTACCATCCTGCATTCCCACCAACAGTGAAGAAGTGTTCCTATCTCTCCACATCCTCTCCAACACTTGTAGTTCTCTGTCTTTTTAATAGTGGCCATTCTGATAGGTGTGAAATGATATCTCACTGTAGTTTTGATTTGCATTTCCCTAATCATGAGTGATGTTGAGCATTTCTTTATGTGTTTTTTTGCCATTTGTATTTCTTCTTCGGAGAAATGTCTATTCAAGTCTTTGGCCCATTTTTTAATTGGGTCATTTGTCTTTTTATTGTTGAGTTGTAACATCTCTTTATATATCCTGGATATTAAACCCTTATCAGATATGTGATTTCCAAATATTTTTTCCCATTGAGTTGGCTGCCTTTTCACCCTTCTGACAAATTCCTGTGAGGTGCAAAAGTGTTTAATTTTGAGGAGGTCCCATTTATCTACTTTTTCTTTTGTTGCACGTGCTTTGGGTGTGAGGTCCAAAAAACCACCACCTACTACAAGGTCTTGAAGATGTTTCCCTACATTTTCTTCCGGTAGTTTTATGGTCCTGGCTTTTATATTTAGATCTTTGATCCATTTTGAGTTGATTCTTGTATAGGGGGTGAGATAGGAGTCCTCTTTCATTCTTTTGGTTATAGATATCCAGTTCTCCCAACACCATTTGTTGAAGAGACTGTTTTTTTCCCATCAGCATGGGCTTGGTAGGTTTGTCAAAAACCAGTTGACTGTATAGGTGAGGGTTTATTTCTGGATTCTCAATTCTATTCCACTGATTGATATGTCTATCTTTATGCCAGTACCATGCTGTTTTGACCACTGTAGCTTTGTAATATGTTTCAAGGTCAGGCAGCAAAATTCCTCCCACATTGTTCTTCTTTTTTAGAATACTTTTGGCTATTCGGGTGTACTTACCCTTCCAGATGAATTTGGTAATTGCCTTCTCTAATTCTGTAGAGTAAACTGTTGGGATTTTGATTGGTATTGCATTGAATCTATAAATCAGTTTGGGCAAGATTGACATCTTCACGATATTTATTCTTCCAATCCATGAACACGCAATGTCTTTCCATTTGTTTAGGTCTTTTAAAATTTCTTTTAGCATTGTTTTGTAGTTTTCTGCATATAGGTCCTGTACTTCCTTGGTTAAATTAACTCCTAGGTATTTGAGTCTTTTTGTTGCTATTGAAAATGGAATTTTCCTCCTGATTTCCTCCTCAGATTGTTCAGTACTAGTGTACAAAAACATTACTGATTTTTGCGTTTTGATCTTATATCCTGCCACTTTGCTGAACTCATTTATTAGTTCAAGTAGCTTTGTTGTGGATACTTCAGGATTTCCTAAATACAGGATCATGTCATCCGCAAACAGTGAGAGTTTTGCTTCCTCTTTTCCTATTTGGATGCTTTTAATTTTTTTGTCTTGTCTTATCGCCTTAGCTAGAACTTCTAGTACAATGTTGAATAACAATGGTGACAGTGGGCATCCTTGTCTTGTTCCTGATCTTAGGGGGAAAGCTTTCAACCTTTCCCCATTGAGTATGATGTTGGCTGTGGGTTTTTCATATATGCCTTTTATCATATTGAGGAATTTTCCTTTTATTCCTATCTTTTGCAGTATTTTTATCAAAAAAGGATGTTGGATTTTGTCAAATGCCTTTTCTGCATCTATTGAGATGATCATGTGGTTTTTTTCCTTCAATTTGTTAATGTGGTATATTACATTGATTGATTTTCTTATGTTGAACCAGCCTTGCATACCAGGAATAAATCCTACTTGGTCATGATGTAAAAGTCTTTTGATATGCTGTTGGATTCGATTTGCAAGTATTTTGTTGAGAATTTTTGCATCTATGTTCATGAGAGAGATTGGTCTATAATTTTCTTTTCTTGTGGAATCTTTATCTGGCTTTGGTATTAGGGTGATGTTGGCTTCATAAAATGTGTTGGGTAATTTTCCCTCCTCTTCGATTTTTTGGAAGAGTTTAAATAGGATTGGTGTTAATTCTTTTAGAAATGCTTGGTAGAACTCACCTGTGAAGCCATCTGGTCCTGGACTTTTCTTTGCTGGGAGATTTTTGATGACGGATTCAATCTCCTTAATTGTGATTGGTTTGTTAAGTTCTTGTATTTCTTGTTGTGTCAGTGTAGGTTGGTTATGAGTTTCTAGAAATTTGTCCATTTCATCCAGGTTGTCTAGTTTGTTGGCATATAGTTTCTCATAATATCCTCTTACGATTCTTTTTATTTCTGTGAGGTCATTTGTAGTTTCCCCCTTTTCATTTCTGACTGTATTTATTTGCATCTTCTCTCTTTTTTTCTTGTTAGTCTAGCGAGGGGTTTGTCAATTTTATTGATCTTCTCAAAGAACCAGCTTTTGGTTTTGTTGATTTTCTCTATTGCTTTTTTGTTCTCATTTTCATTTATTTCCGCTCTAATCTTTATTATTTCTTTCCTTATTTTTGCTTTGGGATTGGTTTGCTGTTCTTTTTCTAGTTTCTCAAGTTGTTCAGTTAAATCTTTGAGTTTAGCTCTTTCTTGTTTCTTAATATAGGCATTTAGGGCTATAAATTTCCCTCTCAAGACTGCCTTTGCTGTATCCCATAAGTTTTGATATGTTGTGTTCTCATTTTCATTTGTCTCAATATATTTACTGATTTCACTTGCAATTTCTTCTTTGACCCACTGAATATTTAGGAGTGTGTTGTTCAGGCTCCACACATTTGCAAATTTCCTTTTTTCCTGTTATTGATTTCTAGTTTCATTCCATTATGATCTGAGAAGGTGCTTTGTATAATTTCAATCTTTTTATATTTATTGAGAGCTGTATTGTGACCTAACATGTGGTCTATCCTGGAGAAAGATCCATGGGCACTTGAGAAGAATGTATAACCCGCTGAGTTTGGATGCAGTGTTCTGTATATGTCTGTCAGGTGTAACTTGTTTATCATATTGTTCAAGTTCTCTGTTTCCTTGTTGACCTTCTGTCTAGTTGTTCTATCTAATGATGTGAGAGAGGTGTTGAAGTCTCCGACAATTATTGTAGAAATGTCTATTTCTGGCTTCAGTTTTGCCAGAGTTTGTCTCATATATTTTGGGGCACCCTGGTTAGGTGCGTAGATATTTATGACTGTTATATCTTCCTGGAGGATCATCCCTTTTATTAATATATAATGGCCTTCTGCATCTCTTATCCCTTTTTTGCATTTGAAGTCTGTTTTGTCTGATATTAGTATAGCTACCCCTGCTTTTTTCTGTTTACTATTCACATGGAGTATCTTTTTCCAACCTTTTACTTTCAGCTGGCTTGTATCCTTGTGTCTGAGGTGAGTTTCTTGTAAGCAGCATATGGATGGCTCATGTTTTTTTATCCATTCTGTCAACCTGTATCTTTTGATTGGGGAATTTAATCCATTCACATTCAATGATATTACTGAAAATGCACTATTTATTTCCTCCATTTTATTCTTTGGTTTTCATATGTCATCTTATTTTTGTCTTTCTTTTTACTCTTTTGGTTATCCTTTCTGCTTTTCTTTCTTCTATACTCTCCTCCAAGCCTCTCTCTCCTGTCTTTTTCTTTCAGGTTCTAAGGCTTCCTTTAATATTTCCTGCAAAGGTGAATTCTTTTTTGCAAACTCTCTTAGTTTCTGTTTGTTTGTGAATACTTTATATTCACCTTCATATTTGAAGGACAGTTTTGCTGGATAAAGAATTCTCGGCTGGCAGTTTTTCTCTTTCAGTTTCCTAATTGTATCATACCACTGTCTTCTCGCCTCCATGGTTTCTGAAGAGAAATCTGCACAAAGTCTTACTGGATGTCCTTTGTATGTGGTCGTTTGCTTCTTCTCTTGCTGCTCTGAGAATTTTCTCTTTATCTTTTACATTTGACATTCTGAATAATATGTATCTTGGCGTAGGTCTATTTGGATTTATTCTTATTGGGGTATGGTGTGCTTCTTGGATATGTAAGTTCATTTCTTTCATGAGAGTTGGGAAATTTTCAGCTATTATTTCCTCAAATACTCTTTTTGCCCCTTTTCCTTTCTCTTCTCCTTCTGGAACTCCTATGACACATATGTTCTTGCGTTTTGTGTTGTCATTCAACTCTCTGAGCCCCTGCTCAATTTTTTCCATTCTTTTTTCTCTCTGTTCTTTTCTCTCTTCAATTTTAGCTGCTCTGTCTTCAGTATCACTTATTCTTTCTTCTATCATTTCGAGTCTGCTCTTGTATGCTTCAAATGTGTTTTTTTCTTCACCTATTGTGTCTTTCATTCCCATGAACTCCGTTACTTTTCTGTTCATGATTTCAAATTCTTCTTTACGTTCGCGCAATGACTTCTTGATGTCATTGATCTCTTTAACTATATTCTCTTTCATCTCATTAATTTGATTTTGGAAATCTGTGCTCATCTCACTGATTAGTTCTCTGAAATTCTGCATCTCTTCTGGGACTTTGCTGTATTCCTTTTCTTGGGCCATGTCTTCTATTTTCTTAGTATGGCCCGTAATTTTTTGTTGGTGCTTAGGTATCTGGTTAGGTTGTATTTTACTTAGATGCTCTATCTCTTTCTCTTTTATGGGGTTTTAGTGGCAGGCGGCTGTGAGTTACCACCGCTCTTTGATTTTTGGCTCAACCTTGATTGTTAGGATTGTTCTGCTGGTTGCTCAAAACTGGGCACTGGACCCAGTAATTGGTTGTAGAGTTGTTTCCTAGGGCCTTGGGTAGGGAGGCTATAGAGGCCAGGAAAATCCTCTCTTACTTATTCATTTTCTTATGTGCACTTCCTTGGTCTGCCAGGAGATGGCGCTTGTTGGCAGCTCTCAATTCAATGCCTGGTCGGAGCATATTTGTTGTGACACTGACCAGATCAATGTGATAGAGCTTCATGTCTGGGGGTTAGGAGCCCTGTGATTCAAACTTTCTGAGACAGTTCTCCAGACTTCTCTCGTAGCGCCCCCCTTTTCCCAGCTAAAAAATATTTCCACTCCCTTCTGAATCCTCAACAGTCAGTCCCTGTTAGTAGAGGAGGAGATTGGGAGGTTTGTATATCTTTAACCCCTTGCAGGCTCCAAGGCAAACAATGGCGCAGCCCCACCCAGCCTGGAAGGGCTCTCGGGACAGGGCAGACCAAACCTGGGAGTCCAAAGCAGGGTCAGCCCCAGTTTCTCTCTCCCCTCTCCCGTGGTGTCCTCAATAATTAGTCCAGGCTAGAAGAGAGGGAGGTTGCGAGGGTCGGATTTCTCCAGTCCTTTCTAGGCTCCCAGGGCAAACCGCAGTGTGGAAGGGTCCGTGGGGCTCTGCAGCCCAAATTTCAGGTCAGAACCTGAGTCAGCCTAAGGCTGTGTCCTTCTTTCTCCCCTTTCCAGGAGAGGCAGGTCCCTGAAGCCCCCTTTGTCTGTGGTCGCAGGCCCAGGGGCCCGAGAATTCTGAAGAGTGTAGGGGAGGGTGCCGGCAGCAGCAGAAGCTGCTACTTGCAACTCACAGATCTGTAGTTGCGATTTCCCTCTTCTGTCCCTCTCTCCTCTGGGTGGTGTGCAGCCTTCACCTGCTGTCCTAAACCCTAGAAGATATTTTTCGGGGCTGTTTCATCTTGTCCTCTAGCTATTTTTCTGGAGAAGAGATTCCCGTGTCTTACTAGTCCGCCATCTTCCCGGAAGTTTAGATTTTTTTTTTAAAGCCAACAGATTTCTGGTACTTTGCATTGGCACCCCTTTGGCAGACTGATACATGTGGCGCACCCATTAGCAGGTCACAAAACCAATTCTGTAGTTTAGGTTACAACCAGCATTTTTTTTTTTTTTTTTGGAAGTACTGGGGATTGAACCTGGGACCTCTTATCTGTGAAGCAGGAGCTCAACCACTGAGGTATACCTGCTCCCCAAGCTGCCACTTTCAATTCTGCCATCTGAGAGGACTCAAGTATCTCTAGCAGCTGAAGCTTAAGCACGAAGCTTCCAAGAGGCTGGGCACATGGAGCAGCTCAAGACTGAAGAGATTAACTATATGTTTAATAGTCCACAGTTGAACTTGGGAAGAAAGGGAACAGCTGAGACAGAGGAGGCTTGGAAAGAGACAAGCCCTATACCTGATTGCCCACAGCTGAGCTCCAGGAGATGTTAGCTTCTAGAGGGGAAGGGAGAGACCTTGGCAGAGATCAGCCGCCATCTTCGCCAAGTGGCAGGACTTGAGGATCACCAGTAGCTGACTTTGGTGAGAAAGCATCTCTGATGGTGCTTTGATTTGGACATTTAATGGCCTTGGAACGGTAAGGTTTTACCCTAAATAAAATCTCCACTATAAAAGGCAGCCCATTTCTGGTACTTTGCATTGGCAACCCTGTGGCAAACTAAGACAAGTGCCAATTCCCAGAATATTACACAGTTAATGAAAGGAGAAGCAGACATCCTAAGGCATGGCCTGAACTGATTTAGGGCACAGAAGCAATGGAAATATGTGTAGTGGTTAAGAGTGGTGATTCTAGTGTCACATAGATATGAATTTTCTACATTAAACAAATATTTTGCGTCCACTCTAAGAAGTTTGAGTGATACCATGTAAAAACTTTGCATTTCAACTTCTCCATTTATTAGATGTGTAACTTTGTCCAAGTTCATTAACCTCTTTGAGCCTTGCTTCCTAATGGAATTTTAATATCTACCTTATAAGGTTAGTATGAGGTTTGAAGGAAATAATCTATGGAGCACTTAGCATAATACTAGACACAAATTTCTACTAAAGTGACTGCCACAAAACAATTTGCTGATTATTAAAGTCTGAAATAATACCAAGGACATCTGACTTGTATTCTGATGCCCTTTCCACAGTAACTGTTTTTGTTTTTTAAAAATCACGTTATGGTCACTCATATTATTGCCTTCATATTCCATGTGTTAAAGCGTGTTTTATAATTCCTTATTTTGCCAGAGCCTGTCTTCCAGGTTCTATTGGTTACATTTCAGCCTTCGCATATCCTTCAAGCTTTCTTTTCCCTCATAAATGCTCTTTTTCCCTACAGCTTTCCTTCGTTTTCCTATTTGTTGTGCCTGCTTGATGCAGACACCAGGTGGCACCAGGCATCAGATTCGGAGAGGCAGTTGTCAAGAGAACAGGGCTGTGTGCTTACTGGGGAGTCAGGCTGGCTTGCCCTCTCTAGGGGAGCTAATCCAGAAGAGAGAGGATTGTATATTAGATTCACTAACCTTCAAGAATTATTTTCCTTTTCCTTTGTCGTTTGGAAAGAAAGGGCATTTTAAATGTCTTTTTCAAACATAAAACTCTTAAACAAGTCCCTATCATACCCAGCTACTGGTTAATCCAACATTGATAACTTCTTTTTTTTTTTTTTTTTAAAGATTTATTTATTTATTTTATCCACTTTAACCAACACCCCCTTCCCCATTTCCTGTTTTGTGTCCATTCGCTGAGCAATTCTCTGTGCCTGTTTCCTGCCATCTCTTCTCATCCTCCAGTCTTCACCAGGATTTGATCCTGGAGACTCCCGGTGCAGGAGACAGTTATTCTGCCTCCTGCGCCACCACGGCTCCTGGTTTCTGCAGCTTTCGGAGCATCTCGTCTTGTCTCTCCCGTTACGTCATCATCCTGCTGCATGGCTCCCGGGGCCCGACGGCTCAGCAGCACACAGAGCCTGGCAGCCCTTGCGCCTTCTATATATATATATATTTTTTTATTTTACCGGGAGGTCCTGGGGATCGAACCCAGGACCCTCCATATGGCAGACGGACGCCCAACTATTTGAGCCACATCCACCCCCGATAACTTCTTAATGTTCATACAAGGCCTTCTCTGGGAAGAAAAACTTCAAAAGGGCCCATTTCTGTGGTAACAGGAGAAAGAAGTAGAATAAAAGCTCTAAAAAGAAACAGTTTTTCAGGCAAGGGTAAAGAGACAGCAAACCTGGCTGTTAACCTTGAGAATTTGAATACAGAGTAGCTGAATTGCACCCTGAAATGGGAAATATTGCCACATTTCATAGAAGTTAGTATGTCATTAATTATAGGTCTCTCCATTATTATATTTTCATGAAGAAAGAAAGAAATCCTTCCAATTAAACTGTGACATGTCATCAATTTTAAGGCATAACCTGATTTCAGAGATGTTAAAATGTGAAAATTTTTGTCTTCAAATCAATGAACTATAGTAAATCTGACGACTGTATTCAAACAAGTTGACTCCTAGTTGTCTTAGCCTCTCCCCCAATCAGTCTCTGCCCTGGAACTCCTAAGAGATGGGCTTGGAAATAGTCAATAGGCCTTCCCCAGTCGGGCTTACAGGGAAATGGATCTTTTTCTTAATAAGATTAAAGTCATTTTGGCTCCTCCACTTCTCCTTGGAGAGCTAAATCAATCTCTGTAGTTAAGGGTGACTCATTGCAACCTCTAGACCAGGGGTTGGCAAACTATGGCCCTCGGACCAAATCCTGCTAGCCACCTATTTTTGTGCAGCCCACAAGCTAAGAATGGTTTTAACAGATGAACATTTATAATCACTTTGACATTAGGGAGCACTAACCTTGAACCCCAATTATTGAAATGTTATCCCTACAAAAAGAATTCCATTCTTCTCACTAGTAGACCTACATTATAAAAACTTATATTCTATATTATCATTATTAATATATTTTGAATTTCATCAATAAAAATTTGTGAAAATTTATTTTCTCTCTTATTACATAAGTACCTACATAATATCCTCAATTTTGCCTCTTGGCCCATAAAGCCTAAAATATTTACTATCTAGCCCTTTACAGAAAACATTTGTTGACCCCTGCTCTAGACCAAAATGGAAATCATGGCTTAGTCTGCTTGTTTCCTTCAATAAAAGGAGTGCCAGGATATCTGAATAGAAGTTATGTTGGAAAAAAATCAGCTTGGTGCAAACAGCCAGATCCAGCCAATGGATGCATATTAGGAATGTGGCTATAAAGTAATGTAATTTGTTTTAAACACCAAAATTTACACATATAAAATGAGAGCTATTTCACTCAAAGCAGATTTCCAGGAAGACTCTGTGGTTATTCTAAAACTCTCAGAATGGTCTTTAGAACTGGTTTATGAACCATGCCATCAAAATCTATTATCTATTCCTACTAACCTTTCTTGAGTGTGGGCTAGATTGACGATTAGACATTCAAAGGGGTAAAAGATGAATAACATATCATCCTGGCTAGAACTTTATATCATATTTTGGTTTGAACTCAAATAATATTTACTCAATTTCAATCACTAGATTTAACTCTAAATGATGTTGAACTTATTTCAAAAATAAAATATACCCTTAAAGTTTGAAAATTTGCTTCTAACTAAAGACATTGTGATCACAAAAGGGAATTATAAAGGATTTCAGAAATATCTGGAGCAGTGGCACAATTGTGTAGCCTCTCTATATGATTGCTTTGAAAGAAACACTAACATACACAAGACTGATATTTTTGATATGTTCAATCTGGTATTTTTTGATCACATGTCACGTACTCATACAGCCACACCAGACTATGACTTAGCAAGCAACCAATTTTTCGTTTTGGTTAGAAAGGGGCTTGTTGCAGTTGGGCAGTTTGATGTAATTATGAATTCCAAAAATAGATATTGGATTATGCTTGTAAACTGATCTGTTCATCTGGGCATGATTAAGTTATGATTAGGGTGTTGACTAGGCTACATCAGTAGGGCATTGAGCCCCACCCCTCGGTGGGTGGGGGAATCAAATATAAAAGGCATGGCAAAAGACAGTGGGAGCAGTTTTGATGTTGGAGTCTTGAGCTGGAACCCTGGGAAGTAAGAGCTTGGTTGTGAGGAAGGAGAGAAGGCCCTGGGATGGAGACAAGCCATTCACCTAATAGTCTACAGCTGGCCTTGTGGAGAGAAGCAAAGCCTAGAGAGCTTCATGGTCTACAGCTGACCTTGTGGAGGAAACAGAGGAGCTAAGCCAGGAGAGAAATGTATTCCCGGGAAGAGAGGAACCCAAGAAGCCTGAACCCTGGCAAACATCGGCAGCTGTCTTGCTCCAACGTGTAGCAACAGACTTTGGTGAGGGAAGAAACTTATTATGCTTTATGGCCCAGTAACTGTAAGCTTCTATCCCAAATAAATACCCTTTATAAAAGCCAACTGTTTTCTGGTATTTCGCATCAGTAACCCTTTGGCTGACTAATACAAGGCTGTATTTTAGAGAGTAGGAGTTGGGGAAACTAAAATTGAATCTGATAGGGGAAATTCCTGAGTGCCTTCCATTTGAAAAATCATACTGACTTAGAATTAATGGTTTTGATCATTTTTTAATTCCCCTTTCTCAATCTTCTAATTATACTTGATTTCCTTACTGAAACCTGTATCTGATGCATACTGTCTAAGAATCACAAATTAATTCTGATTACCTCAGATCATATTTCTGAAAGAAATAGAGTGTGAAAGAGAGCGGGAGATAGAGAGGGAGAGGGAGAGGGAGGGAGGGAGAGAAAATTTAGAGACAATGCAAGACAACCCAGAGTAGTCTGCATGAGTTTACCACTTGGAATTGGAAATGGAATTGAAATTAAAGTTGAACAAAGAAAAGTGAGGTCAATCTACCACTCATCCCCAATTGTGTAAGCTGACATGATATACTCAACAGACTGAGTTAATTTCTTTGAGTAATTCTCTGTCTTCAGTGTCATTCAAAACTATGCCTTTGATTGGAACATGGGGAATTATATATTCAGAGATCTCTTTAAATTCAATCTTCTTAATTATCGGTTAAGATCTATAGTCGGTAAGCTTGGTTTGTTGTGGCATTAGCTCAGAGGTAATGCTTGTATTGGTCTCTGATATCTCTATATTTGGGGGTGTGGAGCCAATGGTCTCCACCAAATTTTTCCTCAGGGCCACATCTATAAGAAATTCTTGGGAGAATTACCAGTATAGTTATATCAAAAGGTATACATTTCGAAATAATATTTTATTATTTCTGCCCTTAAAGTTGCTTGTCTGAAACCTTCCTGTTTCTTTCCTTATCTACTAGCACTGAGCAAGTTATTTCACAGCAATCGCTTATGTTAATAGATGAGAAGGGACTGGGAAAAGGTGAAGAGTCAGGGTGTGGCAGTCTTCAAACTAAAGAGGGTTCCAGGTTGTGAAGTGTAGCCAGCCTTCTAATACTTGAGGATGGGGGCATATGACCACATGGGTTATTTTCAGGACTGTCAAGCTTTAGGCTTATCTTGAATTTTCAGTATGGCTGTATAATAAAGATGGGGATATGACCTTGTTGAAATTCTTGCTGTCTACTCTGCCAAAATGGCAAAAGATAGTTTTCAGCTTGCTTCCATAAGAAGACCCATGTTGAAATAACCTTGGTGACAAATGAATTCAGAACTCATTTATGCCTTGGTTTTCCTTCTGTCTGGAATACCCTCAAATGTTAGGGCACAAAACCATACCAGAAGCAGATTTCACGTTATACAGCTATCCAAAAGAATTTTCTGCTGGGAAGTAATGCTGAATGTCTTGCTTTGTTTTATTTTGTTGTTTGGCTTGTATTTAAAATGTTTGTGCATGGAGTTGTCTGGAGCTGATTATTCATTGAAAAAATTTTTTTTACGTATTTTTAATGTTCATCCAGGAGATTCAACCCTGGCTCACTAGATAAAAGATTTCATATATTTATGCATTCAAAGTATTTTAATTATTGCAAAATGAAGAGAATCGAAATGCCCTCTTTATCCAGGTGCATGTCTGTTGTTTTTGACCTGACAAAGCTTTGAATGGCTTTGCTCCTCTACTCCTACAGAGGTTTCCTAAGATGTGTTCTCTAACAGCATGGCGCAAATGGCAGCAGCCTCTGAGAGTGGGTGTCAGTGAGTAGAGCTATAGCTGGGGTTGTCCCTTTGAAACATCACTCCCTAGTAATGTAAGGGAATTCTATTCTAATGGGACTTGACTCTTTTTAGATAAGGAATTTATATTGAAATTGACACACAAAAGCTTCAGGTGACACCTGAAAATGTTAACAGCTGTAGGAGAGATATGGCTAGAAGTACAATGGCGGTCTTGATTGCCACCTTAAGAGTATAAGGATATCATTCATTCTTGTATAAACTCTCAATAATCTATAGCATATGTAAGCATTTCCCCTAGTCTCACTGGCAAGGAGAGAGCGCTTCTTTGTGCTTTGAGTTTCTTCATTACCCATATTTTATGTACCACAGAAGAGCCTTCTATTCAATACTTATACTATTTTATATATATAAACATTTCTTAGGTACATAGACTTTGCAGGCACTATTCCAAGGGCTTTTTGTTTGTTCATTATTTTAACCCTCACAGCAACCTTATGAGGTATATATATTAATATCCCCGTTTTAAAACTGAGGAATAAAGACACCAGAGGTTGAGTAATTTACCCACAGTCATACAGAACCAGTATTTGAAACAGGCAGTCTAGATTGACACCATTTATCACTATACTACACTGGCTTTTTTTTTTTTTTTTTCTTTTTAAGCGTTAATAAATGTAACCACTTATAATAGGACAATTTTAAAATGAATTGGTCAGCATAAAAAAAATGTGAAAGTTGTTCAAATTTTGGGGTGATAACAGATTCCTTAGGAAATTTGGTGAAAGCTCTGGACCCACTCCACAGGAAAATACATGTACAACAGTTTCAAAGGGTTCACACACCCTGAAGTCCATCCATGGATACTAAGCCATGGGTCTTTCGTTGATGTCTCCTGCCTAGTGAAACTAGCCTGAGAATTGGTAACAGATAATTCTAGGTTTTAATCTTGGCACTGCAGTTTACTTCATATGGGACCAAGGGAAAGTTATTTAACGTTTAAAAGCCTTGGTTTCCTTCTCTGAAAAATAAAGACTATAACACCCACGTTGACTAAATAAAGTGGTGTAAACAAAGTGCATCACATAGAGTAAGTTCTCAAAAATGGTAACTGTTATCACTGGTGCACAAATTAAATTGATAACATGGATTGGGGTTTTAATGCATAGCCTTAATACCTGAACATTTCCCCTGGAGACTTTCATTTGCTCTCCCATTAGGAATTTTGGTTACTAATAGATAGTATAATATTGAAATTATGTAACTGTTGCAAGGTGCCTCTGAAGGACACCGGGTTTATTTGTATATCCATGTGGAGTAGATTGAATCATAGAAATTTCCAATAATCCATTATCTTTGACCCTCAAAATGTCAATTTCAATAGGTTCAATCTTATATGTATAGCCCAGTAACCTTCAGTGGTCAAACACATGGGTCTGTCAAGAGCTAGCTACTGTGGGAATCTCCTCGCTTAAAACCACACTTTCCAGACAGGTCCAAGGCATAGCTGGAAGGTAGGAAAATTTCAAATTCCAACAATCAGTACACACCAACTATGTATAAAGTCATACTAGGAGAATAAGAGATGGATGTCATAGATTCTTTGTCCTCAAGGAGCCTTCAATGATCTGGAAATTCCTGTGAACCACTAATTTTTTAAAAAAGACATGTACTCTTTGTCATAGGCTAGAATACAATGCAGTAACAAACATAATCTGAAATCTCAGTGACTTAATCTTAAAAAGTTTTACTCAAGTCACAGTCTGCTGCAGATTGAGTAACCCTTCGGAGTGGCACACTCCAAGCCTTAGGGATCCAGATTACTTCTCTCTTGTGACTTGGTGGTAGTCTACATGTGACCCCCAAGATATCCAGAGAAGAAAAAGAATGTGGAGATCTCCTGGGGTTTTATGTCTGGGGATGGAGGTGGTGCACATTGTTTTCTCACATATTTTATTGTCCAGAACCTAGTCCTACAGCCCCAACTTAACTGCAAGGGAGGCTGGGCAATGTAGTCTTCAGTAAGATTGAATAGGATTGGTGAGCAATAGTCGGTCTCTGCCATAAAGAAGAAGCTTGAATGAAGATTTAAGTTTTCCTAGAGCAAAGGGAAGGGAGCACTATATCTTCACAGGAGCAGACATACCTCTACAATAAAGCAATACACACATGCAACGCCAGGGCCTCCCAGGTGCAAGAGCCTCTTTGGACCCTAGCTGCATGCAAAATAATGACCTCCCAGCCCCCACCTGCCTTCTTTTGTGGCCCTGAAGTTCCTCTCTTTTTCTACTGTCCAGGAGCAAATAGTGCAACCACAACCACTCACATGGATTTTGTTTCAAGGTGACATCCTCTTCTTTCTTCCTTATCTATCAATATGTATTTGAGGCCCTATCCTTTATTTCCCAAAAGGACAGTTACAAACACCTACTCATATAACCTAGTGCTAATAACTTGTTGATTTATTCCTGGCAGTTTCATATTTTACTTTTGAACAGGACCTTTGTGGGAAAGAATCTTTGTTGTGATGCCAGGCTAATATGGCAGACATGGCAGATGGGCATTCCAACATCCCTGGAATTCCATCCTCTTCCCTGTTATATTGACAATGCGCACTGGCATGGGTAGGTGTTTTCTGGAAAACTCTGCATGGTCACGAGCCATGGTAAAAGTGCTTCAGGTCAAGCATAGCATTTTCTTCAGTTCTAAGCACTTTTGTCACATTGTCTATTATAGAGATAATGCTAGATGTGGGAGATAAAGATTGCCTACCCCTATATTTTTAAATTGTTGTTTGGATAAAGGGCATAGTAGAAGTGCAAAGTGTCACCATTTCCTGTGATACATTATACATTTTATTCAGCTAGTATCAGTGCTTTGTTTTATGTTGGAAAGTTAACTATTATTAGGGTGTCATTTAAAATTTTCTGAAGGCTGAAAAATGGACGTAATGGAGACTTCATCTGCAATCATGACTATCAAGCAAAAAGCAATCTCATTCTTTGAGATCTGTTCACATATTTGAAAATTATATAGGTTGGTTTTAGAAATCAATTTAGAGTATCATTGTGTGAATATGACCTGTATTGGATTTTTCAAAGGAAATATGCACTCTTTCTTCTTAAACTCATGTTAAAACAACACACCCAATCTAATAGATGAGAAAAACTGGGTGAAAACCAATAAACCACCAATTTAACAAACTGCAATGGTAACTGTGGAAGTGAATATACTCAGAATAATTTTTTCTAAATAGACTTATACTTTAAATAAACCAATCAAGCAGTTTGCCTTAAATGCCACAACCATAAGCATAATTAACCTGTCTCTGCTTGTTGAAAACTGAGACTGTTTTGTGTTCTGGAGAAATAGTCATCTCTTTCTTTTATCAAATAGTGAGTGACATTATCTTTAAAGGAAAACTCTTGACAGTAAACCCTTTGATTATTATAAAAACCCTGTGGCTATTAATTCAGCTGAATACTTTTTGAAGTCATTTCCCCTTATATTTTGGACTCACAGTTCTAATTCTTCTCTCCAAAGTTTACTTCATCCTCTGTTGACATTGCCCTTGGAAAAGTAAACATTTATCTCTTTCCAATCGTATTAAGATCTTGTTTTCTCAATAACAAAGCAACTGAATATGAATAAAACAATGAAAAGATGCATCTTGTTTTTTTCCATCAGGGCACTTTCACTCACATAGTTATACATCCTTGAACTTGTCAGTTCTGATGGAATCTTATTGTAAATCAGCACAATATTTGGTTTTTAATCAATGGGCCCTGTAGCCAGCCGTTTGGCAATTTGATGTAATTATGAATTCCAAAAATATAATTGGATCATGCTTGTAAACTGATCTGTTAATCTGGACATGATTAAGTTATGATTAGGTCGTTGACTGGGCTGTCAGTAGGGCATTCAGCCCTACCCCTTGGTGGGTGGGGGAATCAAATATAAAAGGCAAGGCAAAGGACAGAGGGAGCAGTTTTTTGAGAAGCAGTTTTGATGTTGGAGTTTTGATGTTGGAAAGAAGGTCCCAGGAGAAGAGAAGCGAGCCGTTCGCCTGATAGTCTACAGCTGACCTTGTGGAGGAAACAGAGGAGCTAAGCCCGGAGAGAAACGCAGCCCCGGGAAGAGAGGAACCCAAGAAGCCTGAACCCTGGCAACTGTCAGCAGCTGTCTTGCTCTAACACATGGCAATGGACTTTGGTGAGAGAAGAAACTTACGCTTTATGGCCTGGTAACAGTGGACTTCTACCCCAAATAAATACCCTTTATAAAGACCAACTCATTTCTGGAATTTCGCATTAGTAACCCTTTGGCTGACTAATACAGGCCCAAACCACAGAGAATTCTGGTCTGCAGCTTTCAGATAATTCTTGGGAGAATTCTAAGATGGTATTTTTGGCTGTATTTTAGGGAATGAATGCTTATGGAAATAACTGTCAGGATGTTGCTCTTTGGAGCTTTAATACCTTAATTTTGTGGTCACTTTGTTTCCAACTTTGTTCTGCATTATTTTGCCTGATGTGGAAATTTCACCATTCAGTCAAGAAATCAGTTAAGACAATAGTTGTTGCCAGGGAATCAACTTGTTTTCAAGAGATTTTTAAAGCATTTTGATTTATTTAGTCTAAATTGATGGGGGTGTGTGTGACAATTTGAGTTTATTTTATGAATCCCAAAAAGAGAAAGATGTTTGTAAACTAATCTGTTCATCTGGGTGTGATACCCTTTGATTGCATTAAATTCAGCTGAAGGGCCTTTGGTTACAATACCTGTTAAAATTTCTGTAGGGCTTTTTATTGGACTATGTCAGTGAGGTGGGACTCAGACTGAGTCCCTACCCCCTTGCTTGGTCTGATATAAACGGACACTCACTCAGACAAACACAGGAAGAGAAAGATCTGCCATTTTTTATCCTGCCATGTGATGAGGCTCAAATGACTCAGGCTCCAGGGAGAGATGAGCCATCTGCCTTATAGCTTATAGCTGAAATTGGGAGCAAAATAGCTGAGACTGCTATAAGAGGCCTGGAAAGAAACAAGCCCTATGCTAGGAAAGAGAGGAATACAGAATCACTTAAGCACTGAGCCTCAAGAGGCTGGGCCCACTGGGCAGCTCAAGAGGAAAGGGTAAGTCTAGAGGGGAAGGCTAAAACCTGGGCAGAGATGGGCAGCCATCTTGCTTCACCACATGGCAACATGCCAGGATCAACAGTAGCTGACTTTGGTGAGAAAGTCTCTGTTGGTGCTTCAGTTTGGGCTTTTCATGGCATTGGAACTATAAGCTTTTACCCCAAATAAATCTCCGTTATAAAAGCCAACAAATTTCTGGTACTTTGCATTGGCAGCCCTTTGGCAAATGAAGATGGGAAGATGGATAATTTTCCTCCCTAGGTTGCAGTGTATTAAAATATTTTAAATTTGTCAATCAGAACAAGGAAGCCATGTTATCTGATTGCTTAGTCAAGAGAGGTAAATGGGAAAAGTCTTCAGAAAGTCCATTGTATTGGATTTATTTGCTTATTTGACTGCATTTCTATTAGACTATGAGCTTCTTGAGGGCAAGGTTTTGTATTCCCAGATCTAATGCAGGACCCGGCACAAGGTGGACACTTAACATATGAAAACAATTGAAGGCAGAGAGAAGGTTCTAGGTCATGCTCTTAATTCTAAATCAGAATGGATCCAAGGCATCCAAGGGCCTTAGCCAAGGGCATATCTGTCTTAATTTGCCAGAGCTGCTATGGCAAATACTACACACTGGTTGACATAAACAACAGGAATTTATTTTCTTGAAGATTTGCAGGCTAGTAGTCCAAACTCAGATACAGGTCTTGCTTTCTTCCTGAGTCTGTAGCATTCTAGCAATCCTCCATCCCATAGTGATTTCTCTCTCCTGGTAACTGCACCTCTGGTTTCTGCTAACTTCAGGCTTCTCCTGACTATTGGCTTCTTCTGTGCTCAATTTCCTTTGCTTATTAGGACTCCAATCATGTAGATTTTGGCCCACCCTGATTGAACTTGGCTTCCTTGAAATAAGATCTTCAAAGATCCTCTTCACAAATGAGTCCATTTCTTAACTAATAACATTTTCAAAGGTCCTATTTACAAGTGGGTTCATACCCACAGTGCTGGGTGTTAGGACTTAAACATGTTTTTATCAGGCACATGATTCAATCCCTGACAATTTCTTAGATTTTAAGATTCTTTGGAGGAGACTAGTCAGCAAAATTCTGTAACATTAGCATATATATACACACATACATATGCATATATATATATATATATTCACATATATACACACACACACATATACACACAGAGTACACTCCCCAAGTCATTTTCATTATCACATCTATCCTAATAGTTAGGTGCCATGTTACCTTGGGCACTGCAGATAGTGAACAATCAATAAATACTTGCTGAATGAGTGAAGGAACCGAAAACCTAGCCAAACTTGGGAATTGAAACACAAACTGATGATGACTAACGTCAGGTTATGGAGCAAGTTAATATTACCTGAGTTTCCTGACCTGGTAAATGTATCATATTGTATCTTAGTGCCTCTCTGACCTTACATAATAAGATGAACATTTCTTCCAGATCCTTATAAATTTGGAAACGCCTACTCAGAGCTTAATTTGGGAGAAAGGTCAATATGACCCATAGTAAAATTAGAAGTATGTGCCATTAAAAAAAAATTGGATTTTCACTTTCTTCACTTGGCATCTGAGATACCACATTGGCTTGGGTTTTCTCCTACTTTATAGGTGCACTTCTCAGTCACCTTTTTGAGTCCCTCTCTTTTTGATGCTGGGATAGTCCAGACCTCCGCTCATGGTCTTATTTTCTTCTCTATGTACATTCACTCCCATGGTGAGCTTTTCTAGCCTAATTGCTTTAATCTATATGCTGATGCCTCCTAAATGTATATCTCCAGCCCAGTCTCTCATCTGCCCCCAATAATTTTTGTGGCAGTTTGTGAAACTGACTCGCTGAAAGTGCAAACTCTGTGTCTGTGACTCACAGGGGTTCTTCCTGGTCACACTAGGCCATTCTTGGCCTTTGGCAATTTGTTAAAATTTTAGTTTATTTCTCATGTTCACTTGTGTGATGACCGGTGCCTTTCCTCTCAAGTTTTGCAACAGGCAAGCTGGTCAGTGCTCCCCACTGTCCTTTGAAGGGCTTGTCCCTACTTGGAATTTAGGCTACTTTTTCCCTCTGAGACCTCATCTCTCGCTATGAAAGTGGGAGCATCACTTTTCCCAGTTCTTTTCAAGCCCAGCAGAGGCAGAAATGGACTATTTTAATAATGCATCTTTGATCAAAATTTCCTGGAACCCCTTTTTGAGAATTCTCTTCTATATTGAATATCTCTAATTTGCAGTAAGTTTTTACACTTTGAAGGTGATGTTAAATTTTTTTTTTTTAATAGCTCAAAGTAATTTTGAGTTAAGTTTGGTGAGTAAAATGTATAATCATGCTGGGTAATGTTGCTTTTAATAACCACAGACTCACACAAGGCAAGACTATATAGTAGTCACCAGAAAGAGGAATAAGAAAGAGTAACCTAGCCTATATAGGTAGAGTTCCTCTGAGCTATGCTTTGGTCTGATACTGAGTCAGCTGCACTTGTAGCCTTTTGAAGAAAAATAGAGGTAGGAAATATAGAGGAAGGGAAAAAAATGAAAAGGAGAAATGTTGAGTAAGCATCTTAGCAGGGAAAGCTTCAGCTACCCTTGTCCTCATTAACACCATCAGACATTCATGGAATAATGATCATAGTCTAGCACCCTCTCTAGAGTGTGCTGTGGTAGAAAAAATGAGTTTGAGGAATCAGCTCTACTATTTGCAAGCTATGTAGCCACAGGCAAGTTATTTAACCATCCTGAGCTTAGTTTTCCCATCCATAAGAAGAAGATAAACATACTATTCACCTGATAGTGCTGTGAGGCACCATCAAATAATACATGAGAAGTGCTTTGTAAAGTCCCAATCAAATGTTAGTTGTTAGTAATGAAATTTTATTATTTTGTTTGTGAGAGAGCTACCAGTATCATATTTATTAACAATTACAAATGTTTGAGTAGCTATTACATTAAGCTATGAGGTTAATAAAATCATTGTAATGACTTCTCAATACTAAGAAGGATTTTTTTTTTTTTTTTTTACCGGGAGGTACCGGGGATCGAACCCTGGTCTCTCCATATGGTAGACGGACGCCGAACCTCTTGAGCCATATCCGTTTCCCAAAATGATCTTTTTAAAAGAAAATATTAGCTCACCCTTCTTTGGATGGATCTGGGTCATAAAAAATATCCTTCTCCCATATCTTTGTAAATTTATTGCTACTAGCATATAAGTTCTAGATCAGATTTTTAAAGCAGTTTTGTGTGTTTTCTTCACTGGAATCCTTTTTATAATCAGTATATACATTACTTTCCTGCCTATTTTCTAGGACCTGAAGCCTAGTTTCATTTTTCAGGTATCTTTAGAGAATTAAAAAATTTTAGAGTATCTGGTAACTTTTATTATATATATATTACACACACACACACACACACACAAACACACATATATTTTTGTTAACCAGGGATTGAACCGGGGACCTCGTATATGGGGAGCAGGTACTTAACCACTTGAGGTACATCTGCTCCAATTTTCATTATATATTGTTGGAAAAATCTGATTTTGATTTTAAATGCTAAACATTATGTTAAGCACTTTGCATATATAAACTAACAATCCTCCCAACAACGTTCTGATGTTGGTAGTAGTATTGCTCCTATTTTACAGATAATGCAGTAGAGGTATAGAGGGGTTAAGTAATTTGGTGAGCTATCCATAGTTACTGAGTGGAGGAGCTGGGACTCATAGTGGGCTGTAGACTCTGCCCCTAACCATTGTGTAAACTGCCCTGGAGCCAAAAGGGAAGATGTGGCTGATTACTCAGAATTTCTCTTAGACTTCTAGTTCTGAGCAGGTACCCACTTTTCTGCTCCCATTTTCAGAGTAGAAGTAAATAATCTCCCTCATTCTGGGTGAGTCTTCTACTTTTGAGCCCATCACAGGGCTGCTTAGTAGATACACAATAGAGGCTCAATAAAGGAATAAAAAGAGATTCTTCCAGGTGAATCCTCCCTAGCCAAACTAGGAGTGAAGGCAAGTTTTGGCAATAAATCACTGTTATTTTTCTGTTTGTCTAAATCACCAGGGAAGAGATCCTTTACGTGCTTGAGAATGGGTCTCTGCTCAGGTACAGATATAATGGAATTAGGATGAAGTCCTTTCTTTTCATGTTGAGTGGTAAAATAATCAGTTGGCTTCAATGGCAAACTTGGAGGCAAACTTCAATCTCAACATTTTTATTAATGAGGGATATTTCAGATTGATAATGGTAGAAAATAGGTTATGTGATACACAGTAACAAGAGATAACTAATTTTTTTGTCCATTTCTGGGTCACTATGGAAAACTATTGGCTTGTCCAATTTCAAGCCAACTCAGACATCTGTCACCAATAGATATAACTGATGCTGTGCAGTGATGCCGAATGACTCTCTTCTCTTTGGAATTCACTGTCTCTTCTTGGAAAACATGCCTAGCTTTTATGCATATGTCTTTTAATCCTCTTTTTGGCTCAGTTTTGCAAGTGGTAACTTCAGCTTATGGTGCAGAAACTTTTGTTATCTCATCTTTAACTAATTTGTTAGCAAATAGGCTGATTCTGAATGACTGCCTCAGTCTTGAATAGTACATTGCCTTTAAAAAATAAATTCTTTGCCAGCCCTGATTAAGTCCTAAGAAGGCCTTTCTTTTCTTCTTCTTCTTCTTTTTTTTAATTTATGAACTTTGAACTTGAAATAGAAAAGCAGCTGCAGTCTATGGAATTTGGCCTGTTAAATTTTATTAATGGAGATCTGGATGATAAGCAAATGTTTCTTAACTTCTTTCAGTTTATGATTTTGTGTAGTGCAAAGCCATAATTTAGGATCTTCCCCAGGGCTGCATCAGGGTTCACTCAGTATCTTTTACTTTCAAATTGCATTATGTGAGATTTCACAGAGATGTTTACATTGCTCATTCAATGGATGTTTAATAGCATGGTCTGGTATTCAGCCACATGAGATATTTACAGTGTGTTGAACAAATATTTGGAGCAAAAGATGGCCAAAAAGCAATCCTCAAAAATCTGTATTGTGAAGACCTATGAGAATAAAACATCTATAAAAAGCTTTTTTTCATGATGAAGTCATGGCTGGGAATACAAAATAAACATTTTCTCCCTTTTTCTAGGTAAAAGAGGATGCTCGTAATGTGCAAATTGAGAAAGAATGTATTGAATTTTAAACTTGTTATTCCTAGTATTAGAAAAAGAACAGTATCCTACAGGAGAAGCAAACAGCTTAAATAAAATTCCCTGACCATATGAGGGTGAGGGTTATTGATTTGGACCAGAAAGAACTGATCATCCTTCACTAAAAGGAGAGAGCAACAAAGGTCTACTGTGGTGGTTTGGAGCCGTATGTACCCCAGAAAAACATGTTCTTAAATCTAAGAACTTACAATGGGTTCCTGTTGGTGTGAACCCATTGTAAGTAGGACTTTTTTGGTGAGGTACTCCAGTTAAGGTGTGGCCCACCTCCATCAGAAAGGGGTTTAATCGTCTTACTGGAGTCCTTTATAAGCGGAATGAAATTCAGGTGTTTCCTCTGAGCTATGTCACAAAGTGAGCAGTCAGAAGCTGAACATCAATGGAACCTGGAAACACCTCCCTGTGCCTTGCCAAATGAGATGCTAGGACCATGGATCACTGGCAGCCAGCCCCAGAATGCCATAAAGACAGCATTGCCTTGACGGCTCCTCCTTCATTTGGACTTTCTTTTAGCCTCAAAGCCGGGAGCAAATAAATGTCCATTGTTTAAGCTGAACCATCACGTAGTATTTGCTTAAGCAGCCCAGGAAACTAAAACACCTATGCAGAGCATTCCAGCAGACATGGAAGAAGCCTTTGCTATGATTGGAAGCCCAATGGGAGTCATGTTGGTTTTGTTTGTTAATTTCTGTTGGAAACATCTGTGTGTACTCAGGCAATGCCCAACTGTGCCTTGAGTGGCAATTAGTGGGGTGGTCATGGCAGCCTCCTAATGGAAGTCTCAGCCCCATCAGAGGCTTCCCCTTGGGATATTTCCAGGATATCTCGAGTCTTCTGGGAGCAGCAATTGTGCCCAACACTCCCTCAGCATCCTCAGGGGCTTTAAAGTGCTTGGAGGAACCAAATAGGACCACATGGAAAATTATCCATTTAAGTATGCATCTATACAAATATGATAAGAGGAGTTTTAAACCATTTTTAAACCATGCCAATGATAGAAGGAAATTATGGCAGTTTCAGTATCAAAGTAGCACAGTGCATTAACCCCCTGGAGTCACCTCATGACCCCTCCAGATACTCCACAGTAAAATGAAGGTCTCCACAGCCAGAATGGTGAGCAACCAACACCTCCCACCTGCCAGGATCACCTTAGGAGTTGGCCAACTTCAGTTCATTAACCATTCTTTCATGCAATGAGAGGGTTGAATGAAGATATGGCCTCTGTTTTGAGACAAGAATTAGAGAATGTTTTCTCACTTATGCTCAAGTGAAGGGATTTTTGGTGGAGAAAAGTGGTGACTCCAGAAAAACTGCTACAAATCATTCAATTAAAGAAGCTGGGGATTTACAGATTGCTATGGGGGTGGCCATCCATCAAAAATTGTTTTGCTTTGCAGAGCTAGAGAGAATTATAGTCCAATAGCTAGGACTATAAAAGAAGTTCCTATACTGCCTGGAATCTTGATTGTAAAAAGCCTTCTAACAAGAAAAAGTTGAAATCAAAGTTGTGAAATATTTTCAAAGTTATTTCCTTGATCATGAAGCTTTCCTTAAAACTCCCAGTTGTAATTAATAATTTTTTTCCTTTGAACTTCTCTCCCTTACTCCTTACCTGTACCTCTCTTCTAAGATCAGTTTTATTTTTATTTATAACACAGGTTTTGGGTTGTGTTTTATTCATCTCTGTATCCTTGTACCCAATATAGAGCTTAGTGCATAGTGCACGTTGAGTTAATACACAGATACAGGGATATGGGGACATTTAGATCTCACTTATATAAAAATATCTATTGAGTATCCACTAAGTCCCAGCACTCTTGTAGTCATTGGATATACTGTGATAAGTAGGAGAGTCAAAGTCGTTGCACTCATGGATGTTTTGCTCTAGAGGAGAGACTGACAATATGCAAATAATATGTAATAGAATGTCAAGTAGTGATGCTAACAAGAAAATAAAGAAGAATAAGGGGATAGAGGATGGAGTGGGCGGGGGCACTATTTTAGGAGAACTCTAAAGAGATCATTAAAGCTATGCAGATATCTGAGGGAGGGGCATTCCAGGCAGAGAGGACCTGGGCAAAGACCCTGAGGCAAGAACAAGCTAGGCTCATCTCAGGGACACGAGAAGGCCAATGAGACCAGCAAGGAGTGGTCGCAGAGGGGATTGAGATGTCAGGGCCAGATCATATGGGCTCTTGTAGGCAGTGGAAAGTTTGATTCTCAGTGTGATGGGAAGCCAATGAAGGGACATGATCAAATGTTCATTTTTCAAAGATCATCCTGTTTGAAACATCACAAATGAACTCCAGTGGAGTACAAGTAGATGCAACAAAACACACTTGGAGAATATAGCTCTGTAAAACTAGACTAGAGGGGATGTGATGGTAATGGTGAGTATGGTTAGAGCCACAATATAGTTTGGAGTTGAAACTGTCAGGACTTATTTTGACTTATTAAAATTTTCCCACAAAGTATGCACTTTATGGAAGTTACTATAAAATGAAGACTGACATTTGCCTGCTCAGGTGGTAATCTAAAAGAGTGGTTCTTAAACATTTTCATACCAAGACATTTTATACTCTTAAAAATTTTATGCTAATATTAGCATTTATCATTATCTAATATCATATTATATATTGTTTTTTTGTAATATGCTTTTTTATTTTTCTTAAAAGATACTTAGATTACATAAATGTTACATAAAAAATATGGGGGATTCCCATATGCCCCACTCCCTACCCCTTGCACATTTCCCCCATTTTCCCACATTAACAACATTCTTCATTACTGTGGTACATTTGTTACAATTGATGAACACATATTGAAGCATTGCCACAAACCATGAATTATAGCTTACATTGTAGTTTACACTCTTTACCGCACAATTTTGTGTTATGACAAGATATATAATGGCCTGTATCTGTCATTTCAATGTCATTCAGGACAATTCCCAAGTCCCAAATATGCCCCCATATTACACCTATTTTTCCCTCTCCCTCCCCTCAGAATCTCCAGTGGCCATTGCCTCCACATCAATGATAACAGTTCTTCTATTGCTAGAATTACTGTAAGTCTATAGTAGAATAACAGTAAGTCTACACAAGTTGTATATATTGTTTATTTGTGTATTCTTAGACTCTTTCAAGAATGAAACCTCTAGGAGAGTAGAGATTTTGTCTTACTTATCACAGGATATCCAGTACCTACAACAGTGCTTGGTAATTAGTAGGTGCTTGATAGATCTTTTGTCCATAATGCATATATTGGTACACTTCATGGTATCTCAGAGGTCTCTTAGACAATTTTCGCTTTTTATAATTCTTTTACCTTTCTGTTCCTCAGCCTGACTCATTTCAATTGTCTTATTTTTGGGTTCACTGATTCTTCCTTCTTCTAGCTCCAACTTGCTGTGAACCCTCCTGGAAATTTTTTATTTCAATAAGTGTGGCCTTCAACTCCAATAGAGCTTGGTGGTTACTTTTTAAATTTTCTATCTCTTTATAGAGATTCTCATATTGTTCATTCATTGTTTTCCTGATATCCTTTATTTCTTTCTCTGTATTTTTCTTGAAAAAATACTGAAGATCTTTTTTTTTTTTTTTTTTAGGTCTTTGTCCAGGATGTATAGAGTCTGGTCTTCTTTGTTTATGTTTGGATTTGTATCTTTTTCCTTTGGATGGGCATGATTTCCTGTTTCTTTGTTTATCTTGTAATTTTTTGTTGTACACTGTACATTTTAATGCTTTAAAATGTTAACTCTTGCTATATTAGAAACCATGCATGTGTCCCCAGACCTAGTTTTTCTCCCTAGGTCTGGTTTTTAGAATGCTGGTGATAAACTAAGCCTGATTTATTATTTGACCATCCTGTATGGGAAAAGACTGTAACGTTGGGTATCTTTGGTCAACCTTAAGAGATATAGCAAGGGGATGGATGTGGCTCAGGTGGTTGGGCATCAGTCTCCTATATGGAGGGACCTGGGTTCGACCCCCAGTACCTTCTGGTAAAATTAAAAAAAAAGAAAAATATTGAAGACGTGTAGGCCACCAGGCCCTGTGCATGGGTGTGCCGCCAGGCCATGCGAGTGGGTGAGCTGTCAGGCCCTGTCTGCGTGTGAACCGCCAGGCCGTGCGAGTGGGTAACCGCCAGGCCCCGCAAGCCATGCAGCAAGACGATGATGTAACAGGAGAGTGACATAAGGGAGAGCCAAGATGAGATGCACTGAAAAACCAGGAACTAAGGTGGCGCAGGCGGTAGTAGGATGCCTCTCTCCCACATCAGAGGTTCCTAAGATCGAATCCCAGTGAAGACAGGAGGAGAAGGATGAGAAGAGAGGGCAGGAAATGTACACAGAGAGTTGCCCAGCGGATGGACACAGAAACAGCAAAAATGGGGGGAAGGGTAAAAATGAATAAAAGTAAGTAAATAAATAAATAAATAAATAAATCCTTAATGTATAGGGGAGGAAGATTTGGACTATAGTTAGTAGTAATACTTTGATGATGCTCTTTCATGATTTGTTAACAAATGTTTTACAACATTTGCAATGCAGGATGTTTATGGGGGAGTGATATGTGGGAGCCCTGTATGATGTTATGCATGTTTGTTTTGTAAGATCATGATGTTTACTGAACACTTATAGTTTATATATGTTCATGTATGAATGATATGCTTCAATAAATTGTTTTTAAAAAGTTAACTCTGGAATTTATTCACTGAGATATCTGTTTCTTGAGTTTGTATCTAGCTACTGAGTGTCAGAAGCTAACAAATAACCAAGCAAACCTAAACAAAAAAAACTCCTTTTGCAGTCTTTGCAAATTGACTTTGATTTGACTGGAGCTCTCCTTCAGAGTTCACCCTCCTATCAAGGTTAGCTCAAGGCAAATGCAAAGTGCAAGACTCTCCCTGACTGCTGGATCTGTGTTTTGTCTTGGGCTTGTGCTTGCTAGTGGCCTTAGGAGTTTCCCTATTTACAGGAATTTGAATGTGTCTTCTACTCTCCAGGAAACCAACCTCCCTCTCCCGGGTTTTCCTCTGCAGGACTTAAAGCAGACAAGCCTTTTCCCAGGCTGCCCAACTCAATTGTTTCTTACTCTGCTTTCACTGTCTCTAGCTGCATTTATTTGCCTTGATGGCAGATTCTGGGAGTGGGGACTCATTGAAGAAGAGTTTCCCAAGTCAGTCTTTTCCAGTCAAAACAAGGCCAGGGACCCACAAAGGGAGCTTTGGCTAGCTCCAAATTGCCCTGGGGAGGGGATGAGGAAGGGACCAGGAAGGGTGCCAGGAGCTTCCCCCAGGTTCCCCAAAACCATGCTTTCTTATCTTAACACCTTTCCAGCAAATGCAGCCCTTCACCTGTCTTCTATAGCTCTGAGGAAGTGTACTGTCTGTAAGTCTCCTCCACTGCCTTTGGGATGGGTTGGAACAAAGGCCACCCTCAGAGCTGGGCCCTTAGTGATCTGAAGCAGGTAATCAAAAGCAGTGATCAGCGCTCAGACCATATACCCCAGATCTGGGGAAATGGGTATTTATTTCCACTGTGGTACCAGCCAGCTGTGCCAGTATCTTACTATAGCAGGGTTGTAGGATGGGTGATGGTTACAGCCCTGGGGAGAGTGCGTTTCACTGGTGTTTACTGCTATTTACTAGCTTCTCCCTCTCACTTTTCCATGGATGCTGCACAGTGTTCTTCTGGACTACAGAGTTTTGAAGTAGTTGGTTCAGACAGTTTCTGCCTGTTTAATAGTTGTTCTGGTAGAGGGACTGATTCCTGAGGCTTTCTACCTGTCATCTCTCCACAATCCCTTTCCCCAAAAGCCCAGTAGATCTTTGTTGTATAAGTTTGTTTTATAAGTGAGAACTAAAAGTTCCTATTTCCTTGTAATCACGGATTCAATCAACACCTGCCATATGCTTAGCTCTGTAAGAGGTATCAGGACCCAGAAATGAGTAAGTCACAGCCCAAAGACCTTTTGTATATATGGGTTAGTGCTATTGATCAATTTTTTCAAATGCTTATGTATTAAATCATTTGGAAATAAAAATAACAAACCTAATAAATCCATTGCATGCTAATAAAATAACATATTTTAATGAAAATAGCAATATTCTCCAAAATAAAAAAATAATGAGAAAATGCATTGTTTTACATTTCTGCAAATATCTTCAATGTCTTTCTTAAAAGAAGGAAGCTAGATTCTCATATTTGCTTCTACATTCAGTCTACTGTGATATCTCACATCAGGCAGCCTCTGGAAAACTCCACTGTACACTCATGAGAGAATGAGGGTGAAAAAGGCAAATAACATCTTAGTAGTAGTATAAAATAATGGACCTCACAGACTACTTGAAATTGACCCCCAGGAGTCCTTCTACATTCTGAGAATCCCCTTCTAAAGGAAAGGAATGTGGTGGTGAGATTACAACTTTGTCTCAAGGAGCTATTAGCATCAACTCCATGAATTAGAATGACAAAACCATTGTGGAGTTTCTTTAACACTTATAATTACTAGCATTGGAGGTCTTTAGGAAACTGGACCACAATTTAAAGATTGTTGTACATTAGGAACTGATGACCTTTTAAATCCAGATATATTAATAGAATTAATCACAAAACAGCAAAGATTCAGACAGAAGAGAACAAAGCAAGGAAAATCAAGACAAAATCATATATCAATGAGAAGAAAGAAAAGACAAAAGAGACACAGGTATAGTTGTGGGTATGAGAGAATAAATAAAATAAATAAAAATTGCCTTTGGGCAGCTCAATGGCTCCAAATATCCTTTGCTTCTTCTGATACAAGTTAAGGTTGCTGCTAAATGATCGCCCTGAGGATTTCTCCCAAGAAGGGGCCCAAAAGAGGAGACACCCACAGTACTAAAGCCATATGTTAGTGAACATTACTCCATAGGGTGCAAAAACCACCTCCGCCAGCTCAGATGTCAACCATTTGTTTCTCCAAGGAAGACTGTGGCTTTACAACCATAATTGTCGTAAAATCCTCTGTAGGTGAGTGTGACTAAACGTAAAATAGCCCAGCACCTCAATCTCTCAGAGGCTTTGGTCAGCAAATGAATACAGCCAACACCAGGAGTGAGGGAAGAGGGAGGAACTTCATCAACCTTCAAACTGAGCATGAGGCAAAAATCAACTTTTCCTCCCAGAAAATACAATGAATCATAAATGACACTCAAAACCAAAACAGCATTAACACTTAACCTTTGTAGAAAGGAGCCACAGGAAGCCACGACATGTGGGAGATACTAGCACAGGTTTTAATGGGTCATCGTTTCCAAAAAAACTTAGACTGAGTTCCACCCAGCCTCATAGAACACAAATATAGCTGCTGTTGGAAGTAATGCAACTTGAAATTTCTGTGCTTGGTGAAAGATGGCCCAAGGCTGCAGTGACTTGCTTACTTCTCACGTGCACATGAGGTTTGGGATTCTGCCACCGAGAAAGATTAAGGCCACTGGTGCAGGTGGAAAGAGTGTAAATACTCACCTGATTTCAGCTAGGACATGTGTACCCCAGTGGATCGTTAAAGGGTTGCATAGAATTAATTACTGAAAAAAAAAAATCTGAAAAGCTTACTCTTCTTAAAAATGCAAATGAGAATGGCATTGATATCTCAGGGGTTTGAAGAGTAGAGACTGCGTGAGGTGTGGGGTGCAGGACTTGGTGGGCAGGGAAGGTAAGGAATGAAGCATTCTCAAGGGCAAGATGCTAATCCTATGGGCTTAAGAAGGCCATGACATTTACAATAATTTCGTTATTTGGCACTGATGCCATTTAAGTTTTTATACGTTTTAATAGAGATTGATATATATACCCAGTGGTAAATAAGCATGTCTGAAATATTCTGAGATTCTTATAACAGTTACCAGTTCATTTTACTTGTAGTTCTAGTCTAGCACAAAAGTTGCAGACAAACTCGCAAAGTAAGAAGAGATTCTCTTTGGCTTTATTTTTTTCTCTCAAAAGCAATAGTGTGTCATAGCTATAGTAAAAAGATAAAATACCATGGGCTTTGCAATTAGAGATATCTATGTTTGAATTCCATTCGTTCATTTATTGATTCAACAAATATTTATTGAGCACCTATGACGTGCTGGATTCTGTTCCAGACCCTAAGGGTGCAAAAGTGGGAAGAAACAAATGTAGACTTACCTTGTCGTTGGGGAGGTAGCCACTACCATCCAGGTGACAAGCTCGGGGCCCAGCACTATGCTGAGCCAGCTGTTAAGCTATTTCCTCTTGGTGGCAAATCTTCCCTACATATTCTATGACTCTGGGCTGAGACTCTGTAAACATTTTCTCCTTTGTCAGTTGGCTTCCTGAAAGGTTCTGCCAATAGGGACACTAAAGGGAGATGATAAGGGTGGAGGATGGAGAAGGGATTTTCTCTTCCCTGTTTTCTCATTGTTCCTCTCAGCATCACCCCAGCAGTGGCCTTTGCTGTGACACCAACAGTGGTTCCAGTGTCCAGCTTTTTTGGCTCTCTCAGAATTAGCCTCTTGGCACGTTCTCAGAAGTCCTAGAAGCAGCTTGGTGGGACCTTCCCTGAGCTTCTGGGCTCTGATCATTCCAACCTCTGTCGTGGATAGCAACTGCTCTTGCAGTTTTAAATCGGAGTTACCTCTGTGGTCCTTTTTTTGCCCCTTCAGCCCTCCACCATCTGGGAAACCAATTCCCTGTAGTACATTTCTTATTTAAATGCCTTGTAATTGGACCTTGACTCAAACAAATGCCGTATTGATTTATCTTGGGATAGTCAAGGTTTGTAGAAAGCATGCTGGGAAATATTAATTGGTTATTAAACACACCATCCTGACATGTTTACCATTTTCAATAATGGAAAAGAGCAAACGAATGCTTTCATTCACTTGTACTTCAATTGCACATGTTACATGATTTCAAAGAGGGGAAAGTAAAAAAATTCCGCATTTCCTTTTAACAGAACATTAATCTTTGTGAAAATTTTCTTTAACATTTGTTTAGACCTGTAGGAAAAAGATTTTCATGGCCTTTTGCCAAAAGATAATTGAATATTGTAAATCCGTATCCTCCCTCCCTCCCTCCCTCTCTCCCTCCTTCTTTCCTTCCTTCATATTTTGACTTGGGAGCAAAGTTCCTACATTTTGTCATTCCTCAACCATATTTTTACTAACTCATTTTATTTTCTACCATGTACCTATACGATATAGATTAATTTTTCCAGAATACATGTGAATTCAATTCTAAAGAATGCCCTTAACAATCATTAATACACACATATTGATTTTTAGGCCCTTCCCTGATATACTTCTTTATGTTATTTTCTAAGTATAAATAAATTGTTCCCCAAATGCAATCAAACATGTACTACACTGGACTTTAGAAAATTAACTTCATCTAAATAAAATCAATGTCTCCTCAGATATTGCTATGCTGTTCCAATTCTGCCAGATACATAATTATAAACTTAATCTTCAACTATGAAATGAAAATAGTAATGTGTGTGTGTATGAATAGCAAGTGTTTGTCCCTCTATCTATATGCCATGTCCTTTTTAAGTTGCTTTGATATGTTTTAGAAAATGGAAATTTGGCAAGAATACATAGGTCCTTGTTAACAGGCAATGGGAAAAGGCCAAAAATTTACAAATTCCAGTCCCACCTAATTTAAAATTCAGGGAAAAAGTGCCCCTAGGTAATAGAGTATGACGTTTATTAATATTAATAATCATTTGATAAGTCTCCATGAAGACTTTGGGGTTTGCTGTAGTTTCCAGAAACTAAGTGCATTATTCCCATGCCTAGATAATGTACCCTTTTACAAGTCAGACTATTTTCAGTTCTTTGCTATCAACAAAATTGAAGAGGATCCCTTTGAATTGTCAGATGCAAGATCAAGCAAACATAATTTTTGATGATAGATTACCATGCGATTTTTTGCATCTAATTTATGTTAGTAATGTAACACTGCTATAACATAACTCTATTTCCATTGACTAATTCCCCAGCACTAACATGCACTGAAAGATAAATAAGAAATGAACTAGTTTGCCCATTCTCTCTGCCCCTCGGCGTTGGCTGTTAGTCAGGCCGTTTTATTTTCCGATTTCCAGGACTCGAATTCCCTGCCATGTCGTCTGAAGAAGGGAAACTCTTTGTGGGAGGGCTCAATTTCAACACCGATGAGCAGGCATTGGAAGACCACTTCAGCAGCTTTGGGCCTATCTCTGAAGTGGTCGTCGTCAAGGACCGGGAGACTCAGCCGTCCTGGGGTTTTGGCTTCATCACCTTCAACAATCCAGAGCATGCCTCAGATGCCATGCAGGCCATGAATGGAGAGTCTCTGGATGGCCGCCAGATCCGTGTGGACCATGCGGGCAAGTCAGCCAGGGGAACCAGAGGGGGTGCCTTTGGGGGTCATGGGCGTGGTCGCAGCTACTCTAGAGGTGGTGGGGACCAGGGATATGGGAGCAGCCGGTATGACAGTCGACCTGGAGGATATGGATATGGTTATGGAAGGTCCAGAGACTATGGTGGCAGAAACCAGGGTGGTTATGACCGCTACTCTGGAGGGAATTACAGAGACAATTACGACAACTGAGATGAGGCATGCACACATAATGTAGATACACAAGGAATGAAAATTCTTGTGATCCAGGATCGTCCTTCCAAATGGCTGTATTTATAAAGATATTTGGAGCTGCATTGAAACATCTTTGTTTTAGTACATCAACTTCTATTTTTGAATTGAGCTCCCAGGGTAGCCTGTCAAAGACCTTTTAAAAAGCTCCATGTGTTCAAAGTTTTTTCCTTCCATTTAAAGACAAATTCTGGGACATTGTAAAGTCTGGGTATTTTTCTTTTGCTAGTTTTTTTATTTTGGGCTCTCAGGATTATTGGTTCTGGCAAAAAAAGTTTGGTCAGGATGATATTTTTTTAAATTAATGTGCATCTAGGAACATTTTTAAAATTTGTACACAGTGTTTTCTTAACACAGTTAGGAAGCAATTTCTGAATGTACCTACAAGAAATCTCCATCAAGAACATAATTGCTAAGAGGTGTTTTTTTACTCTACGTTATAAGACCACCACCCTGATTATATAGAAGAGCTTCTTAAAAATGTTTGTGAATGTCATCTTTTTTAATACTGGAAGAAAGAAATATTCTGTTGTGTCTCATAGTGTTTAATCAGTCCTTCATGGAGCTGATTAAAAAAATGGAATTTGAAAACAAACAAACAAACAAAAAACACAAAAAAACAAACAAACAAACAAAAAAAAAAACAAAAGAAATGAACTAGTTTGAATCCTGCTTCACTTCAGCATTAAATAATATTCATCCAAGCTTACATGAACTGAGAAAAAATACCTATTATATTAAGAGGTACATTTCCAATAACATTTTACATGTTTGGATCCATAATTATTTATCTAAATTTGAAATATAATTATGTTGCTTTAATCAACTATGTACTACTAATAATCGTAATGGTGACACAATATGGGAGAAAAAATTAACACTTAGAGCTTCCTGATTACAAAAGAAATAATTTTTTCTTATAAATTTCAGTTTATGTGTATATATTAGTAGCAGAGAAATATGGGATGATCAGTAAAATACTTTCAAGCATAACATTGTATTACATGATGATAAAATTATGTGAAGGAAATAGAATGGAAAAACTTCACAAAGAGAAAAAGTATTGTGTAAAATGTCCAGCTGTCAAAGAAGAGTACGCTGTGTCTTTTGTTTTTTGTGTTTTTGTTTTTTGTAATGAGAAACAGTTGTTTTGTTTTTTTTCTGGGAAGATATGACATTTGATTGTCTCCTGAAATCTGATAAACTTACTTTTTAATTTTAATTTTTATTTATTTTAATTTTTTAAAATTTTCAAAAGATATTTAGATTACATAAATGTTACACAAAAAATATGTAGGGATTCCCATATACCTCACTCCCCATGCCTCCCACAACCTCCCACATAAACATTATTCATTAGTGTGGCACATTCATTGCGATTGATAATTTGCCATTAAGCATGGACCATAGTTCACATTGTAGTTACATTCTCTCCCACACAATTCTGCATGTTATATGGTGATATAAAATGGCCTATATCTGTTGCTGCAGCGTCACTCAGGATGATTCCCAAGTTCCAAAAAAGCCTCTTTATTACAACTTTTTTTCCCTGTCTCTGACCCCAGAGCGTCCAGTGGCCACTGGCTCCACATCAATGTTGTAATCTCTTTCATTGCTAGAATCACAATATGTCTATAGTAGAATACCAGTAAGTCCACTCTAGTCCATAGATCTTCCCCCAATCCCGAGGATTCTGGGATGGTGACATCAACTCCACTTCCAATTGAGAGGGGTCTTATATCCCATGGGGAAGATGGATGGGACTAGCCTGCCTGCAGCTGAAGACTCTCTCTATTCCCTGGGATGGCCATTGTTCACCATCATCTCCTCGCCAGTTGTCCAGGGTGAGTCCAATGAGCTGTAGAGTAGGTATTGCAAGTGGGCCCAGCTGGAACATAGAAAGCCCAAAGACTTGAGTCTTTTAGATGTACACCTACAAACTCCAGCACCAAGTATAGGTTTAAATAGAATGGACAGATGAGCCATGTGCAGGGAAGACATACTTGACTCCAACTCTGTGACTCTCAGGAGCACAAACTTCAAAGTAGGGCCAACTGGCAAGGCAACAAACTCTGGAGCTATCCACCCTGACCATAGGACCTGGGTGTCTCCAGAGCCCACAGGAGCCCCACTATTTGAGGTAGTATCCACTTTGGAAGTCTATGAGATCCTGCTGTGATGTGTGTAAGTGCTACCTCTGGGATGACCTCCCGACTCACTTTGAAGTCTCTTAGCCATATAAACTCATTTGTCTTTACCCTTTCCCCCTTTAATTCAAGATCTTTTTCCAGTTGCATTGCTAGTTGATGCTTGGTAGCAATCCCTCAGTGCCAGGGAGGATCATCCCCGGGAGTCATATCCCACACTGGGGGAAGGTAATACATTCATATGCTGAGTCTGGCTTACACAGATGCCACATTTGAGCAACAAGGAGGTTCTCAGGAGGCAACCCTTAGGCACCCCATAACAATAGGCTAAGTTTCTATTTCAAGAGCAAAGGCTCATAAGCCGAGTTGTCAGTATCAAGGGCCCATCAGTGGATCATCCTCCTTCTCCAGTCACTGCCTGTGCACTTGGGGGACAGTTGCTGCTCCCATAGAGAATGTGACAGAGCTCTCCAGGATGAGAATTCAGTATTCTCTCAGTTACGTGTGTCTCCACCCACTGTGACAATGCCCTGTGAACATTTGAATATTTTTATATACCTTATATGTATGCTCAGGTGAACTTCCTCCCATGCATCCCCCATCACTGACATCCCACACCAAGGATCCTCCCCTGCCCCAGTTGTAACCCTTCTGTGATCCAAAGCTTCTTCAAAAATGAAGCCATTACAATAGCCAAATACAATTAATAGGAAAATGAAACAATAATAGTAAGTTTAAATATAAGAAATAAAATACATAAAAATTTTTAAAAGCTAAAAATTAAATTAAAATATTGGGATATTAAAAATAATGAAAAATATTTAAAAAATAATTTTTTTTGGCATTTTGCCTTTCATCACCACAATATCTGCTATCCTGTCTGTACTGTGGCACCTTCCCTTATTCATTCCCCAGTGTCATACTATTTTTCATTTTGTTTTCAAAGAAGTTTTAGGTCACAGCAAAGTCACACACAGTATACAGGAGACTCTCATATACCCAACATCCTCCCCCCTTCCTCCCCCCCCCCCATATTAATACCTTTCTATATGCAGATGGTACCTTTATTATACCTGATATACAAATAGTGAAACATAGCTACTAAACATGGTCAACAGTTTACATTATGGTTTACATTTTAGACCGTACACTTTTATAAATTTTGATGATATTTACCATGTCCTGTGTCCATCATCGTAAGATCATGTAGAACACTTCCACTGCCCACTAAATACCCCCTGTTCAATCTATTCTATTTCTCCCTCCCCCTCCCCTTGGGGCCCACAGTGACCCCCTGGCTTCACTCCTTGGATGACAAGATTGATAGTTCCATGCAACAACACTGAGGTCTTGACACACTGGTTTCTCCTCACCTATTAAGAACTGCCCAAATGCTCTCAAGAGACTCCCAACTGTCTATTTGTGAACAAATTGGTCCTCCTGAGGATGGGAGTCCAACTTCTTCCTGCTCATTATGTGGTCTCCACCCACTGATAAAACACATTATGACAGAATGATCACTCACACAATCCCTGGAAGCCTGTTGCAGGTGCACCCTGTCCCGAATGCCCACCTGTCCATCACCCTAAACCAGTAACCCTTCCTTGTCATATTGTGATAAGAGCATCCCCAACTTTGTACTTTCAACCACATACCCGCAAATCCCCAGGGTTCACCTGGCCCTCTCCCAACCCTCCCCACCAGATCCCGGGACCTTCCAACTCAACCTTCCCAATCTACCCACCTGCCAAACTTGCACCTCCCAACCCAATAATATCACTACCCTCCTGTCATATCCCTCCAATATGCAACTACGCACTTTCACCTTACCATAGATTATGTCCGTATGGGTGTTGTCTCATAACCTTCTTCTCCCTTTTTTATTTCTTGTAAACCAGTATTCCAGACAATAGCTCTCTGAGTCTGCTCAATTTGCACTTAATTCATATCAGTGAGTTCATGTACTGTTCATCCTTCAATGCCTGGCTTGCTTCACTCAACATAAGGTATTCAAGATTCATCCATGTTATTCCATGTGTTGGCACTTTATTCCTTCTTACAGCTGAGTAATATTCCATTATATGTATGTACCACATTTTGTTTATCCATTCATCTGTTGATGGGCACCTGGGTTGATTCCAACTTTTGGTGATAATGAATAATGCCACTATGATATTAGTGTGCATATATCTGTTTGTGTCTTTGCTTTCAATTCTTCTGGGTATATACCTAGCAGTGGAATTGCTGGATCATATGGAAGATCTATTGTTAGTTTTTTGAGGAATTGCCAAACTGTCCTCCACAATGGCTGGACCATTCTCCATTCCCACCAGCAGTGGATGAAGGTTCCCATTCCTCCACATCCTCTCCAACACTTATAGTCCCCAATTTTTTTAAATAGCTGCCATTCTAATGGTTATAAGATAGTATCTCATTGTAGTTTTGATTTGCATTTCCCTAATAGCTAGTGATGTTAAGCATCTTTTCATGTGCTTTTTAGCCATTTGTTTTTCTTCCTTGGAGAAGTGTCTTTTCAGGTTGCTTGCCCATTTTTTAAATGGGTTGTTTGTCTTTTTATTTTCGAGGTGTAGGATTTCTTTATATATGCAGGATATTAGGCTCCTATCAGATATATGGTTGCCAAATATTTTTTCCCATTGGGTAGGCTGCCTTTTTGCTTCCTTGATAACATCCTTTGAGGTACAAAAGTTTTTAATTTTGAGGAGATCCCATTTATCTATTTTTTCTTTCACTGCTCTTACTTTGGGTGTGAAGTTCATGAAACCATTTCCTATTACAAGGTCCTGTAGATGCTTCCCTACATTATCTTCCAAGGTCTTTATTGTCTTGGTTCTTTTATTTAGATCTTTGATCCATCTTGAGTTGATTTTTGTATAAGGTGTGAGATGGTGTCCCTTTCTCATTCTTTTGTATATGGATATCCAGTTCTCCAAGCACCATTTGTTGAAGAGGCCATTCTCTCCCAGCTGAGTGGGCTTGGTGGCCTTGTCAAATATCAGAAGACTGTATATGCAAGGATCTATATTAGAACTCTCTATTCAGTTTCATTGGTTGATATGTGTATCCTTGTGCCAATATCATGCAGTTTTGACCACTGTGGCTTTGTAGTATGTTTTAAAGTCAGGTAATGTGATGCCTCCAATTTCATTTTTCTTTCTCAATATGTCTTTGGCTATTTGAGGCCTCTTACCCTTCCAAATAAATTTTGTGGTTAGTTTTTCCAATTCATTAAAAAATGCTGTGTAGGGGTCGGATGTGGCTCAACTGGTTGGGCGTCCGTCTCCCATATGGAGGGACCCGGGTTCGATCCCCGGACCTCCCGGTAAAAAAAAAAAAAATGCTGTGTAGATTTTATTGGGATTGCATTAAATCTGTAGATTAGTTTGGGTAGGATAGACATCTGGATGATGTTTAGTCTTCCTATCCATGAACAGGGAATATTCTTCTATTTAAGTCTTCTTTGATTTCCTTTAACAGTGTTGTGTAGTTTTCTATATATAAGTCCTTCCTTTACATCTTTAGTTAAATTTATTCCTAGGTATTTGATTCTTTTTTTTTTTTTTAAGATTTATTTATTTACTTTATCCATTTTAAACGCCCGCCCCCCTTCCCCAATTTGCTGTTTTTGTGTCCATTCGCTGGGCAATTCTCTGTGTCTGTTTCCTGCCATCTTTTCTCATCCTTGTCCTCCAGTCTTCACCAGGATTCGATCCTGGAGACATCCGATGTAGGAGAGAGGTGTCCTGCCACCTGCGCCACCTAGGTTCCTGGTTTTTGTAGTTTTCGGAGCATCTTGTCTTGTCTCTCCCCTGAGTCTCTCTCCTGTTATGTCATCATCTTGCTGCATGGCTCCCGGGGCCTGGCGGCTCACCAGCACACAGAGCCTGGCAGCCCATGCGCCTTCTATATATATATTTTTAATTTTACCGGGAGGTCCCGGGGATCGAACCCAGGTCCCTCCATATGGCAGACGGACACCCAATCATTTGAGCCACATCCGCCCCCCGGTATTTGATTCTTTTAGTTACTATTGTAAATGGTATTTTTTTTTCTTGATATCCTCCTCAGATTGCTTGTTATTGATATACAGAAATGCTACTATTTTTGAGCATTGATCTTATAGCCTGTGACTTTGCTAAACACATTTATAAGCTCTAGAAGCTTTGTTGTAGATTTCTCAGGACTTTTTCTGTACAGGTTCATGTCGTCTGCAAATAGTGAGGTTTTACTTCTTCTTTTCCAATTTGGATGCCTTTTGTATCTTTTTCTTGCCTCAGTGCTCGAGCAAATAAGTCTAACCCAATGTTAAATAGGAGTGGTGATAGTGGGTATCCTTGTCTTGTTCCCAATCTTAGAGGGAAAGCTTTTAGGATTTCACCATTGAAGATGATGTTAGATTTGGGTTTTTCATATATACCCTTTATCATGTTCAGAAAGTTTCCTTCTATTCCTATTTTTGCAGTGTTTTTATCAGGAAAGGGTACTGTATTTTGTCAAATGCTTTTTCTGCATCTATAGAGATGATCATGTGATTTTTTTTCTTTCAATCTGTTTATGTGGTGTATTACATTGATTGGTTTTCTTATGTTGAATCATCCTTGCATACCAGGGATGAAACTCACTTGGTCATGGTGTATAATTTGTTTCATATGTTGTTGAATGCGATTAGCAATTATTTTGTTGAGGATTTTAGCATCTAGGTTCATTAGAGAGATTGGTCTGTAATTTTCCTTTCTTGTGGCATCTTTGTTTGGCTTTGTTATTAGGGTAATGTTGGTATCATAGAATGAGTTAGGCAATGTTCCTTCTACTTCTATTTTTTGGAAAAGCTTAAGCAGGATTGGTGTTAGTTCTTTCCAGAATGTTTGGTAAAATTCACCTGTGAAGCGGTCTCGTCCTAGGCTCTTCTTAGTTGGGAGGTTTTTGATGACTGAGTCTATCTCTTTACTTGTAATTGGACTGTTGAGTTCATCAATTACTTCTTTCGTCAATACAGACTGCTTGTGAGTTTCTAGTAATATTTCCATTTTTTAAAATTATTCTTGTTGACATATTATTTTTCAAAGTATCCTCTTATGATACTGTTTATTTCTATGGGGTCAGTGGTGATATCCACTTCCTCGTTTCTTATTTTGTGTATTTGCATCTGCTGTCTTTTTTTCTTTGTTAGCCTAACTAAGGGTTTGTCAATTTTATTGATCTTCTCGAAGAACCAGCTTTTGGTTTTATTTATTCTAGTGCTTTCTTATTTTCTATTTCATTTAGTTCTGTTCTAATTTTTCCTTCCTTTACTTCCTTTGGGGTTAGTTTTTTGCTTTTTTTCCAATTCTTCCAGGTGTGCAGTTAGGTCTTCAATTTTAGCTCTTTCTTCTTTTTTGACGTGTGCATTTATGGCTATGAATTTCCCTCTCAGTACAGCTTTTGCTGCATCCCATAGGTTTTGATATGTTGTGTTTTCATTTTCATTTGTTTCAACATAGTTACTGATTTCCTTTGAAATTTCCTCCTTGACCCACTGTTTGTCTAAGAGTGTGTTGTTTAACTTCCATATCTTTGTGCCTAATCTGGTTCTCTGGCTCTTACTGATTTCTGATTTCATTCCATTGTGGTCAGAGAAATTGCTTTGTATAATCTCAATCTTTCTGAATTCATTGAGATTTTTTCTAGGGCCTAGCATGTGGTCTATCTTGGATGGAGTATGATCCATGTGCACTAGAGAAGAATGTCTATCCCACTGTAGTTGGGTGTAGTGTTCTGTATATGTTTATCAGATCCAGGTCCTCTAATGTATTAACCAAAGTATTTGTGTCTTTATTGATTCTTTTTAGAGATGTTCTGTCTAATTGTGATAATGGTGTATTAAAATCCCCCACTATAATTGTAGAGGCATCTATTTCTCCACTTAGTTTTCCCAGTGTTTGCCTCATGTATTTTGAGGCACCCCTGTTAGGTGCATAAATGTTTATGATTGTTCTTTCTTCTTGAAAGATTACTCCTTTCACTAATATATAGTGTCCATCTTTGTCTCTTACAATAGTTTTGCATTTAAAGTCTATTTTGTCTGATATTAGTATAGCTACTCCCACCCTTTTTTGGTTATTGTTTGCTTGTAAGATTGTTTTCCAGCCACTCACTTTCAGCCTCCTTGAATCCCTGGGTCTAGGGTGGGTTTCTTGTAGACAACATATAGATGGGTCATATTTCCTAATCCATTCTGCCAATCTGTGTCTTTCGACGGTGAGTTTAATCCATTAACATCCTGTGTTAATACTCTCAAGGAATTACTTACATTAGCTATATTTACTTTGAGTTTATGTATGGCATATGTTGTTTTTATTTCTCTTTTTGTCTTTTTGGTGGTTCTTACACTGTCCTCCAACTTTCTCTCTCCTGCTTTTTCCTTTCAACATGAAGAAATCCTTTAGTATTTCTTGAAGGGCAGGTTTCTTATTGGCATACTCTCTTAATTTCTGTTTATCCCTGAATATTTTGAACTCTCCATCATTTTTGAATGCCAGCTTTGCTGGATAGAGAATTCTTGGCTGGAAGTTTTTTCTTTTAGTACCTTAAATATGTTATACCACTGCCTTCTTGCCTCCATGGTTTAAGATGAGAAATCAGCACTTAATCTTATTGAGCTCCCCTTGCATGTGATGGTTCTCTTTTCTCTTGATGCTTTCAATATTTTCTCTTTGTTTTGAGCATTGGAGAGTTTGATGAGTCTATGTCTTGGGTAGGCCTGTTGGGATTTATACTGTTTGGGGTGTGCTGGTCTTCCTGGACTTGTATATCAATTTCTCTCAATAAGATTGGGAAGTTTTCAGCCATTATTTCCTCCAACACTCCTTCTGTCCCCTTTCCCTTTTTTTCTCCCTCTGCGATGCCTATAATGCATATGTTTGTGTGTTTTGTGTTGTCGTTCAAATCCCTAAGTCCCTGCTGGATTTTTCTATCTTTTTATCTATCTTTTCTACTATCTTTTTTATTTCAGATGTACTGTCTTCCATATCACTAATTCTTTCCTCTGCCTATTCATATCTGCTGTTATGTGCTTCCAGTGTCTTTTTATTTCTTGGATTGTGCTATTCATCACCATCATATCTGTTATCTTTTTTATGTATGTTTACAATTTCTTCAGTATGTTCTCCCAGTGTCTTCTTAATATCCTTAATCTCTTCCTTCATTTTATTAAGTTGATCCATGATATTTGTTTAGACAGCTTTGATTAGTTTTTCAACGTTCTGCACCTCTTTCTGGTTTTTAGTTTGTTCATTGGACTGGGCCATGTCTTTCTGTTTCTTAGTATGGTTTGTAATTTTTTCTTGCCCCCTAGTCATCTTTTTATCTTGATGGCTTTATTCAGTTGTTTAGCTTCTCTCTTTACTCCATGGTTTTATTTAATTGCTGTTTTTGTGTGTGTACTAAGTTTTCTCTTTGACACTTTATTCTTCTTATTCTATTTTGTTGCTCTGGTCTATGTTTCTTTTTTTGGCTTCTTCATGTCTCTGACCCTCTCTCTTCTGGGAGTTGGTAAGCAGTGTCCTGGTTTGCCGTGCCCCAAAGCAGGTCCCCATGGCAGCCTCTGCCTTTTTCTTTGTTGTTTTAGTGTGAGCTAAGATTTATGTCTGACCCATTGGCCATGTTCCCACAATCCTTGCACCATGTCTTTTGAGTAGATCATGGTGGGTATCAAAACACTATATTATTTAGATTCTGTTGTATTCACTTAAAAGAGTAATGAAACACTTAGTATTTATAAATATTATTTTCATTACACTGGAAACTGTGTCTATGTAAAGGGGTATTTAGTTTTTCAAAATTATTTTCGGGGATGTGAGCAAGGGAATTTGAAGGCCACTGGCAGACAGAGACCATCAAGTAGCCAATTTAGAATATATAATTCAGTGTTTGATAATGAATGCTGCCTCACATCAACATGGCCATCAAATATCCTGCATTTGCAACGGATCATCTTTTATGCGTTTCCCTGATGTTCTTGGGTGCAAGACAGCAATCCCTAAAGCTGCATACTGCATAATAATAAAAGCAACTATGAACTTGAATTTAGTCTTTTTTTCTACACTCTATATTTCCTATATTAAAACCATTTTTACAACTAAAATATCCTTTGACATTCTATTTTTAATACCATATGCAATATTACTATCTCATGCAATACTAGTCTTCCATGGACCACAATCTATTTTAGTTTTAACTCTTCAGTGTGTACCTTGCACAATGCTTGGCATGCAGAAATATAGCTAATACATGTTGTTGAGTTTAATTAAAATGTAATAAGCTAAAGACCGATCCATTCTTTAAGTTTTAAAAAGGTAGACCTTCAACCTTAATAATTAAATTTAACTTTAGAGAGGCAGGGAAAACTGGTGCTTCATTCCATAACTACCACAGCTTATTTAGCATCTCTAATCAAGCTATGCTTTTTGGGCCATAGGGAGTACATTAGGTTACCTGTCACTTCACTATGCCTTGATTGAAGGGCCACAGCCACTTAGTACTGAATGCGGTTTTTCAAGTCTGCAAGGTTTGTAGGTTGCTGAAGTTTAGGTTGGACTTGTAACCTCTAGACAGAACTACAGATTGTTAAAGTCATGATTATTCAGGGCAGATAAAAAGCTCTTTGCAATACACACAGCAGTGGAAAAACACAAATTAATCTTGCAAATATTATTGAAAAGTAAATGTAAACATATTGTCAACTGAGTATGAGCATTTACAAACTTGTATTTAGGCACTAGGGGTGCCCTGAGCATTTGAAAAGCAATTTGTCTCTACTCTAAGAGACAAAAATGCAAGCAGTTTTACCCTCAATTTGCAAGGTTCTATTAAATCCTTGTTCACAGAACCCAATTTGAGTCATTCTGTTTAAATGAGCTGTCAGCATCCGCTCTGATTTACTACCAAGAAGTGACTATATTCCTATATTCTTGAAATTGGTGTTATACAAAATTTTCTCCAATTTCTTCCTCCAGCCTTCCACACTTTGGCCCTAAAATTGATTTCAAAAAGCAGCTAGAAAAGGATTATGGAAAGATAACAGGTAGAAAGCTCAGGTATCATTCCCTCCACCAGAACAACTATTAAACAGAAAGAAACGGTCTGAATCAACTGTTTCAAAATTCTGAAGTACAGTAGAACTGTGAAGCATCCAGGAAAGAGTGACAGGAAGAGGCTGGTAAATTGCGGTAAATACCAATGATTTGCATTTTCTGAACACTGGCAAACGTTGCCCATCCCCCAATCTTGCAGCCCGCAGCAGTAAGGTACTCACACAGCTTATCAGTGCCGGAGTGAGACGTAAAGACCTCTAAGATCTGGGGTACATGGTCCATGCATGGGTCACTGCTTTTGATTATCTGCTTCATTTCAATGAGGGGCCAGTTCTGAAGGTGGCCATTATTTCAACACGTCCTGGACAAAGGTGGCAGAGGAGACTTAGAGAATACACTTTTTTTTTTCCCAAATATTTTAAAAGATGCTTAGGTTACATAAATGTTACACAAAAATCACAGGGATTCCCATGTTCTCCACCTCCCACACCTCCCATAACCTCCCACATAAACATCCTTCATTAGTGTGGTGTATCACCTGCAATGGATATACATATCCTGGGGCTTTGCCACTAAGCATGGACCATAGTTCACATTGCAGACCACACTCTCTCCCATACAGTTCTGCATGTTATATGCTGATGTAAAATGGCCTATATCTGTCGTTGTAATGTCACTCAAGATAATTCCCAAGTCCTGAAAAAGCCCCTGTATTACAACTGCTTTTCCCTCTCCCTGCCCCAAAAGCATCCAGTGGCCACTGGCTCCACATCAATGTTGTAATTTCAGAAAGTTTCCTTCTATTCCTATCTTTTGCAGTGTTTTTATCAGGAAAGAGTGCTGTATTTTGTCCAATGCTTTTTCTGCATCTATAGAGATGATCATGTGATTTTTTTCTTTCAATATGTTTATGTGGTGTATTACATTGATTGATTTTCTTATATTGAACCATCCGGGATGAAACCCACTTGGTCATGGTGTATAATTCTTTTGATATGTTGTTGAATACAATTAGCAAGTATTTTGTTGAGGATTTTAGCATCTAGATTCATTAGAGAAACTGGTCTGTAATTTTCCTTTCTTGTGGTATCTTTGTTTAGCTTTGGTATTAGGGTAATGTTGGCATCATATAATGAGTTAGGCAATGTTCCTTCTACTTCTATTTTTTGGAAGAGCTTAAGCAGGATTGGTATTAGCTCTTTCCGGAATGTTTGGTAGAATTCAGCTGTGAAGCCATCTGGTCCTGGGCTCTTCTTAGTTGGGAGGTTTTTAATGACTGAGTCTATCTCTTTACTTGTAATTGGTCTGTTGAGTTCATCACTTTCTTCTTTTGTCAATGTAGGCTATTTGTGAGTTTCTAGAAATTTGTCCGTTTTTCCTCTAATTATCATTCTTTTTGGCATATAATTTTTCAAAGTATCCTCTTATGATACTTTTTTTCTGTGGGGTCAATAGTGATACACCCTTGCTCATTCCTTATTTTGTGTATTTGCATCTGTTCTCTCTTTTTCTTTGTTAGTCTGGCTAAGGATTTGTCAATTTTATTGATCTTCTTGAAGAATCAGCTTTGGTTTTGTTTATTTTTTCTAGTGCTTCCTTATTCTCTATTTCATTTAGTTCTGCTCTAATCTTTGTTATTTCCTTCTTTCTACTTCCTTTAGGTTTAGTTGTTGTTATTTTTACAGTTCCTCCAGGTGTGCAGTTAGGTCTTCAATTTTAGCTCTTTCTTCTTTTTTAATATATGTATTTATTGCTATGAACCTCCCTCTCAGGACAGCTTTGGTTGCATCCCATAGGTTTTGATATGTTGTGTTGTCATTTTCATTAGTTTCAGGGTAGTTAATGATTTATTTTGAGATTTCCTCCTTGACCCACTGTTTGTCTAAGATTTGTTGTTTAACTTCCATACCTCTGAAGGAGAGCACTGGCCAACACAAAGTCAATGTGCAAAGACTGTGAAAGGAACTTTTTACTTAGGTTTGCTTGGTATTGTTAGCTACTGACACCTATGAAAGTCTTTCTCATATCACTAGCTAGAAACAAACTCAAGAAACAAATATTTCAGGGAATAAATCCCAGAGTTAACATTTTAAAATATTGAAATGTACAGTGCACAAGAAAATATTACAAAACAAAGAAACAGTAAATGATGGCCCATCCAAAGAAAGAGGATAAAAATAAGTAAACATCAATGAAGAAAACCAGATTGTGGACATACTAAACAAAAACTTTTTAAAAATGTTCTTTAATACTTTTAAGGAGATGAAGGAAAATAAAGAACCAAAGAATATCAGGAAAACAGGGAATGAAATATATGAGAAACTCAGTAAAGGTATAGAAATTTTAAAAGGGATAAAAGTCTCAATCTATCAGCAATATATAATATTTATAAATGTGTATAAACTGAAAAACATAGCTTCAAAATATATTAAGCAAAAGATAGATATAACTCTAGGAGAAATAATCAAGCCCATAATTATAGTGAGCTTTTTTTTAGGTATCGGGGCCAGGGATTGAACCTGTGACCTCATATGTGGTACGTTGGCACTCAACCACTTGAGCTACACTGGCTCTCAGTGAGATATTTTTAAACAGTGTTTTCAGTAAATGATAAGGTAAACAGAAAAATCATAAAGGATAAAGAACATCAGAGTAACATGATAAACAACAATGAAGTGTGCACATAGTAAAGAAAGAATACATTTATTTTTCAGGCACATTGGATATATACCAGCATTTATCAAATTCTGGGCCATAAAAATAAATTAATTTAAAGATTCTCAACAAAGTTGAAAAGATTGAAATCATTAGAATATCATCTTAGAACACAGGAAAATTAAATTAAAAATAAAGTCTTAAATGATAATTACAATTCTCCAATGTTTGTGTATTAAGTAATATGCTTGTATATAAATCGTGAGTAATAAAAGAAACATCAGTGTAATTTATAGAATATTTTAATCTGAAAGACAATACAACATGACTTAACAAACATGTGGGATTCAGTAAATATATTTTAGAGGAAAATTTATTACCTTTAATTAATACAAATATATATATGAAAATATTAAACACTAAATATGATTGATCAAATATGTATCTCAAATATTTAAAAAAATACAAATTAAATCCCTAAATTAGAAGAAAGAAAACAAAAAAGAAAGAAATAAATAAAAAATATGATGACAAAATTTTTCCATTTGAAAAACTGCTAAAGTGGATATTGCTCTTGCAAGACTGTTGAAGATAAAATTGAAAACTCATCAAAGCAATGCAAATTAAAATTATGAGAAACCTTATCACATCTCAATACACATTAAAATGGCCATTTAAAAATACTGTTATTAACAAATGTTTGGAATTATACAGAATAATTGGAAGTCTCTTACACTGCTGATAGCACCTGTACAATAACTTTGGAAAATTGTTGGCAGTTTCTATTAAAAGTGAACATATGAATACAGTGTGAAATAAAAGGAACCAAATAGAACTACAGTTATTAATTGAAATAAAAAATTCCCCAGGAAGATTTCAGCAGCAGATTGGAGCTGGCAGAAGGAAGAACCAGTGAACTCAAAGATAAGACAATTGAAATGAGTCAGGCTGAGGAGCAGAAAAAGAAAGAATTTTAAATAGCAAACACAGCCTAAGAGACCCGTGTGACACCATCAAGTGTACCAATATACACATTGTGGGAGTCCCAGAAGGAGAAGAAAGTGATAAAGGGGCAGAAGGAATATTCAAAGAAATGACAGAAATATTCCCAAACTTAGCAAAAGACATGAATATGCACATCCAAGAAGCCCAGAGAATACCAAACTTGAAGAGAAATATGCCCCAACATATGCTGATCAAACTGTTGAATGCAAAAGACAAGGAGAGAGTTCTAGAAGCTGAAAGAGAAAAGCAAAATGTTATATACAAGGGAGTACCAATTAGATTACATGCCAGTTTGGCCTCAGAAACCAGAAAGGCAAGAAGTCATGGGTTGAAATACTAGAAGTGCTGATAGGAAACAATTTCCAACCAAGAATTTTATATCCAGTGAGACTTTCTTTCAAAAATGAGGGAGAGATTAAGACCTTCCCAGATAAACAAAAGTTGGGGGAGTTCATCATGACTAGACCTGCATTACAACAATGTCAAAGGGAGTTCTTCAGGCTGAAAGGAACGGAGACTAGACAGTGGTACAAAGCAACAAAAAAGAAATAAAGGCCTCCAGTACTACTGCATTGTATTTTTTTGTTATGTAACTCCACTTCTTACATGTGCTAAAATGCAAATGCATAAATAAGTATTGATAAACTTATTGTTTTAAGCATACAATGTACAAAGATATAATTTGTTACAAGTACAAAACTAGGTGGGGGATGGAAGAGTACAGGAACAATGTATGTGCATGCAATTGAAGTTAAGTTGGTATCAAATCACATGTGATTGCTATATATTTAGGTTGCTAAATTTTAACCCCATAGCAACCAAAAGGAAAATATTTGAAAAATATATCCAGAAAGAAATGAGAAGGGACTCAATATGGTACAATACAAAATATAACATATATATGTAAGTATGCATTATCAAAAGAATTAAGGGACAAAAAATGGTATAAGGTTACAAAGAGTAAATATCAAAATGGCAGAAGAATGTCCTGCATTTCAGTAATTACTTTAAATGTAAATGGATTAAGCTCAGTCAAAAGGCAGAGATTGGCAGAATGGATGTAAAAGCATACCCAACTATATGCTGTTCGAAGAGACTCAACTTAAATTCAAAGACATAAGTAGATTAAAGGTGAAAGGATGGGGAAAATATGCCATACAAGTAGTAACCATACTACCTATACAAATATCTGGTAAAATAGACTTGAAGTAAAAAAGAAAACTGTTACCAGGGCAAAGAAGGTCAGTATATTCTCATAAAGGAGTCAACTAAAAAGGAAGACAACAGTTATAGATATATATGCACCTAACAGCAGAGACTCAAAATATCTGAAGTAAATATCAGCAGATTTGAAGGGGGAAACAAATGATTCTATAATTCCTACTATTAATAGTAGGAGACTTTAATAAACTATTTTAAATAATGAATAGAACATCTAGACAGAAGACCAATGAGGAACTGGAGGAATTCAGTGATACCCTACACCAACTAAACCTCACACATACATAGAACAGATCACCCAATACATAGAACAGATCACCCAACAGAAGGAACAAATGCATTCTTCCCTAGCTCATATGGATCATTCTCCAGAATAGTTACAAAACAAGCCTTAGTAAATTTAAAAATAACTGAAATCATGCAATGTATTTTCTCCAACCACAATGGAATGAGGCTAGAAATCAGTAATAGAGGGAGAAATGGAAAATTCACAAATATGTGGAAATTAAACCATGTAGTCTTAACTAATGGATTAAAGAGGAAATCATAAGGGAAATTAGGAAATATTTTGAGGCAAATGAAATGGAAAACACACCATCCAAAACGTATGAGATGCAGCAAAGGCAGTGTTGAGAGGGAAGTTTACAGCCCTAAATGCATACATTAAAAAGAAGAGAGATTTCTTGGTTGATTGTGCTTTGGATGTAAAGTTTAAGAAACTATTGACTAACGCAAGGTCCTGAAGATGCTTCCCTACATTTTCTTCTGGGAGTTCCATATTCCTCGTACTTATATTTAGGTCTTTGATTCATTTTGAGATAATTTTTGTGTATGATGTGAGATACAGGTCCTCTTTCATTCTTTCCGTATGGATATCCAATTCTCCTAGCACCATTTGTAGAAGAAACTATTCCTTCCCAATTGAATGGACTTGGCAGCCTTGTCCAAAATCAATTGACCATAAGTGTGAGGGTCTATTTCTGAACTCTCAATTTGATTCCATTGGTTAATATGGCTATCCTTGTGCCAATTCAATGCTATTTTGACCACTGTAGCTGTGTAATATGCTTCAATGTCAGGAAGTGTGAGTCCTCTAACTTCATTCTTCTTTTTCAAGATGTTTTGGCTATTTAGGGTCCCTTACCCTTCCAAATAAATTTGATAGTTGACTTTTCCATTTCTTCAAAGAAGGCTGTTGGAATTTTGATTGGGATTGTGTTGAATCTATAAGTCATTTTGGGTAGAATTGACATTGTAACAATATTTAGTTTTCCAATCCATAAATGTGGAGTGTCCTTCCATTTATTTCAGTCTTCTTTGATATCTTTTAGCAATGCTTTGTAGTTTTCTGTGTGCAAGTCCTTTACATCCTTGGTTCAATTTATTCCTAGATATTTGATTATTTTAGTTGATATTGTAAATGGAATTTTTTTCTTAATTTCCTCCCCAGATTGCTCATTACTAGTATATAGAAACATGACTGATTTTTGCATGTTAATTTTATACCTTGCCACTTTGCTGAATTCATTTATTAGCTCTAGTAGCTTTGTTGTAGACGTTTCAGAACTTTCTGTAAATAGGATTGTATCATCTGCAAATAGTGAAAATTTTACATCTTCCTTTCCTGTTTGCATCTCTTTCATATCCATTTCTTGCCTAACTTCTCTGTCTAGAACTTCCAGTACAATGTTGAATAACAGTGATGAAAATGGGCATCCTTAACTTCTTCCAGATTTTTAAAAATAATTTTTTTAAAATTATTTATTTTATTTTCTTCTTCCACATTTTAAAGAGAAAGCTTTCAGTCCTTCACCATTAAGTATTATGTTAGCTGTTGGTTTTTTCATATATGTCCTTTATCCTGTTGAGGAAGTTTCCTTCTATTTCTATTATTTATTAGGAAAGACACTGGATTTTGTCAAATGTCTTTTCTGTATCAATGGAGATGATCATTAGTTGTTTCTCTTTGTTTTGTTAATGTGGTATATTACCCTAATTAATTTTCTTATATTGATCCACCCTTGCATACCTGGAATAAAATCGACTTGATTGTGGTGTATAACTATTTTAATGTGCTGTTGGATTTGATTAGCAAGTATATTGTTGAGGATTTTTGCATCTACATTCATTAGAGAAATTGGTCTGTAATTTTCCTCTCTTGAAATATCTTTATCTGGCTTTGGCATTATATTGACCTTGGCCTCACAGAATGAGTTAGGTATTGTTCTCTCTTCTTCAATTTTTTGGAAGAGGTTGAGTAAGACATATTAATCCTTCTTGGAATGATTGTTAGAATTCACTTGTCAAGCCATCTGGTCCTGGCCTTTTCTTTGTTGTGAGGTTCTTGATAACGGATTCAATCTCTACTTGTAATTGGTCTGTTGAGGTCTTCTATTTCTTCTAGAGTCAGTGTAGGTTGTATATGTCTTTCTAGAAATTTATACATTTCATCTTTGTTGTCTAACTTGTTGGCATACAGTTGTTCTTAGCATCGTGTATTATATCTTCTTTCTGTGGGGACAGTAGTAATGTTCCCACTATCATTTCTGATTTTATTTATTTGTATCTTCTCTCTTTTTTCTTTGTCAATCTAGTTAAGGATTTGTCAATTTTGCTGATCTTGAAGAACCAACTTATGGTTTTGTTGATTCTCTCTATTGTCTTTGTTTATTTGTTTTAAATTTCATTTCTTTCTGCTCTCATCTTTGTTTTATTTATTTATTTATTTATTTATTTATTTATTTTCATTTTGCTTACTTTGGGATTAGTGTGTTTTTCTTTTTCTAGTTCCTCCGGCTGTGTAGTTAGGTCATTGATTTTAGCTCTTTCTTCATTTTTATTATAAGCCCTGAGGACTATAAATGTATTTCTTTGCATCTTCTCTGTTTATTCTGTGTCAGTCTAGCTAAGGCTTTGCCAATGTTATTGATCTTTTCAAAAAACCAATGTGGTTTTGTTAATTCTCTGTATTTTTTTTTTTTAAAGATTTTATTTATTTATTCATTTATCTCCCCCTCGCTGCTTGTGCTCGCTGGGTCAGCTAACCACGCCGTGCGGGCAGGCTTGCCTTCACCAGGAGACCCCGGGAACCGAACCCGGGGCCTCCCATATGGTAAACGGGAGCCCTACTGATTGAACCACAGCCGCTTCCCAATTCTCTGTATTTTTAAATTCTCAATTCACTGATTTCTGCTCAAATCTTTATTTCTTTCCTTCCCTTTGCTTTGGGATTAGTTTCCTGTTTTTTTTTCCTAGTTCCTCCAAGTGTGCAGTTAGGTCTTTGATTTTAGCTCTTTCCTTTTTTTAAATGTAAACATTTGGAACTATACATTGCCCTTTCAGCACTGCCTTTGCAGCATCACATATGTTTTGATATATTGTGTTCTGGTTTTCATTCATCTCAAGATATTTACTGATTTTCCTTGCAATTTCTTCTTTGACCCACTGATTGTTTAAGAGGGTATTATTTAACTGTCATGTATTTGTGGAATTTCTAGTTTCCTGTCATTGGTTTCCAGCTTCATTCTATTATGATCAGAGAAGATGCTTTGTATAATTTCAATCTTTTTTAATGTATTGAGACTTGTTTTGTCACCCATCATGTGGTCTATCCTGGAAAAGGGTCCATGTGGACTTGAGAAGAATGTATAACCTGCTGGTTTGGGGAGCAATATTCTGTACATGTCTGTTAGGTCTAGTTCATTTATCATATTATTCAAGTTCTCTGTTTACTTATTGATCTTCTGTCTAGAGATTCTATCTAGATGATGAAGGTGGTGCATTGAAGTCTCCAACTATGATTGTAGAGGCATCTATTTCTCCTTTCAGTTTTGCTAGTGTTTGCCTCATGTATTTTGGGACACTTTGGATAGGTGCATAAATATTTATGATTGTTCTTTCTTCTTGGTGGATTGCCCGTTTTATAATATGTAGTGTCTTTCTTTGTCTCTTAAAAAAGCTATTGACTTAAAGACTCTTTTGTCCAATATTAGCACAGATATGCCAGCTCTTTTTTGGTTAATATTTGCATAGAATATCTTTTTCCAACCTTTCCCTTTCAACCTATTTGTGTCTTTGGGTCTAAAGCAACATATGGTTGGATCATGCTGTTTTATCCATTTGCCATTCAGTGTCTTTTGATTGGGGAGTTTATTACATTAACACTCAGCTTTATTACTGTAAAGGCAATATGTATTTTAGCCATTTTGTCCTTTGGTTTTTATATGTCATATCTTTTTGTCTCTCTTTTCATTTATTGCAACCTTTTCTGTATAGTTGCTCTTCTGTGATGTATCTGATCCCCTCCCCTTTTCTGTTTCTGTATTTTTTTAAAAGTGCTTTCATTGTGTTTACCGTGTGGTTTATATTACACAATCTACACTTATAACTTACTAATTTGAGGAGATACAAACTTAGTTTAAATAGCCTACATGTTCTGTGCTCTTATGTCCCTGTTTCACCCCTTATATTGATTTTGTCCCACTTTACCACTTTATTTTTCATGTCCATCATCAGGAAATATGCCTTTTTCTAGTTCAGTTGTATTCTGACATGTATAGTAATTAAACAGTAGAGATTTGCATTTACTCTTTAGTTTCTCTTACTGATGATCTTCATTTCTTCACACCACTCTAAGCCATTGTCTCCTGTCTTTTCCTTTCAACCTGCAGAACTCCCTTTAGTCATTCTTCCAGGGCAGGTCTCTTGTTAATGACCTTTCTCAGTTTCTGTTTTTCTGTGAATATTTTAATCTCCCCTCGCTTTTTAAAAAAAGATTTATTTTATTTATTTATTTCTCCCTACCTGCTCATTGTTTGCATTTGCTATGTCTGTTGTGTGTTGGTCTTTTTTCCAGGAAGCCCTGGGAACTGAACCCAGGACCTCCAATGTGGGAGGGAGGTGTCTAATTGCCTGAGCCCCTTGGCTCCATGCTTTGTTGTGTCTCTCATTATGTTTTCCTCGTGTCTACTGTTGCATCATCTTGTTGTGTCAGCTTGCCACATCTGCCTGTCGAGTCAGTCGCTGTGCCTGCTGGTCATGTCAGCTTTCTGTCTTGCTCATCTTCTTTAGGGGGCACTAGGAACTGAATCTGGGACCTCCCATTTGGTAGGTGGGAGCTCAATCACTTGAGCCACATCCACTTCTCTCCCCTCATTTTTGAAGGGCAGGTTTGCCAGATAAATAATTTGGGGCTGGCAGTTTTTCTCTTTCAATACCTTAAATATATCATACCACTGCCTGTCATCTCCATGGTTCCTGCTGAGAAATTGGCATGTAGTCTAATTGAAAATCTTTTGCATGTGACAAATTGCTTTGCTTTTGCTGCTTTTAGAATTCTCTCTTTATCTTTAGCATTTAATATTCTAAATAGTATGTGTCTCAGAGTATTAGGATTTGTTCTCTTTGGAGTACATTGTGCTTCTTGCATGTATAAATTTATGTCTTTCATAAGAGTTGGGAAATTTTTGGCCTCAAATATTCTTTCTGCCCTTTTTCTCTCCTCTTCTCTTTCTGGAATACTCACGATGCTTATGCTTGTGTGCTACATACTGTTGCTCAAATCCCTAAGTGACTGCTCAAGTTTTTCTATTCTTTTCTCTTTCTGTTCTTCTGACTGCATGATTTTTTTTTTTTTAAAAGATTATTTATTTATTTATTCATTTATCCTCCCCTTGCTGCTTGTGCTCGCTGGGTCAGCTAACCACGTCGTGCGGGCGGGCTTGCCTTCACCAGGAGGCCCCGGGAACCGAACCCGGGGCCTCCCATATGGTAAACGGGAGCCCTACTGATTGAGCCACAGCCGCTTCCCTGACTGCATGATTTTGATCATCCTTTCTTCTACTTCCATGATTCTTTCTTCTGTCTGTTCAAATCTGCTCTTGTATGCCTCTAGTGTCTTTTAAATATCTACTATGGTGCCTTTCGTCCCTGTAATTTCTATTATGTAATTTTTATACTTTCAAATTCTTCTTTATGCTCTCACATTGTCTTCTTGAGTAACAGTGGTGGCAGTGGGCATCCTTGTCTTGTTCCTGATCTCAGCAGGAAAACTTTCAGTCTTTCACCATTGAGTACAAGGCTAGCTGTAGGTTTTTCATATATGCACTTTACCATATTGAGAAAGTTTCCTTCTATTCCTATCTTTTGGAGTGTTTTTATCATGAAAGTATACTGGTATAAATAACATTTTTGTAAGCAAATGCACATATATGCATATATATTTATATATAATTTTACAAATATTGGTATGTATTGTGAAAATTTTGATTTTTACCCACAATAAAAAATAAATTAATTAAAAAAATAATAATAAAATAAAATAAAATCATGAAAAAAAAAAAAGAAAGTATACTGGATTTTGTCAAACACCTTTTCTGCATCAATGGAGATGATTATTAGTTTTTTCCCTTTGTTTTGTTAATTATGTATTACATTAATTGATTTTCTTGTGTTGAACCACCCTTGTATACCTGGGATAAAACCCACTTGATTGTGGTGTATAATTCTTTTAATGTGCTTTTCGATTTTGTCTGCAAGTATTTTGCTGAGAATTTTTTTCAGCTATATTCATTAGAGATATTGGTCTGTAATTTTCTTTTTTCATAGTATCTTTATCTGATTTTGGTAGTAGCCTGATGTTGGCTTCATAGAATGAGTTTGGTAGCCTTCTTTCCCTATTCAATTTTTTTGGAAGAACTTGAGCAAGATTGTTATTAGATCATCTTTGAATGATTGGTAGAATTCACCTGTGAAGCCATCTGGTCCTGGGCTTTTCATTTTGGGGAGGTTTTTGATGACTGTTTTGATCTCTTTCTTGTAATGTTTGTTGAGGTCTTCTATTTCTTCTAGGGTTAATGTAGGTTATTTGTGAGTTTCTAGGAATTTGTCCATCTCAACCTCATTGTCTAGTTTGTTGGCATACAGTTGTTCATAGTATCCTCTTATGATCTCGCTTACTTCTGCGGGTCAGTGGTAATGACACCTCTCCCATTTCTGGTTTCATTTATTTGCATCTTCTCTTTTTTTTCTTTGTGTGTTTAGCTTAGGGTTTCTTGATTTTGTTGATCTTCTCAAAGAATCAACTTTTGGTTTTGTTGATTTTCTCTATTGTGCTTTTGTTCTTGATTTCATTTATTTCTGCTCTGATCTTTACTATTTCTTTCCTTTGGCTTGGTTTGGGATTAGTTTGCTGTTCTTTTTCTAGTTCTTCCAGGTGTGCAGTTAGATCTACAATTTTCACTCTTTCTTCATTTGTAATGTAAGTATTGAGGGCTATAATTTTCCCTCTCAGTACTGTCTTTGTGGTGTCCCATAGGTTTTGATATTTTGTGTTCTCATTTTCATTTGTCTCAGGATATTTACTGAATTCTCTTGCAATTTCTTCTTTGACCCACAGATTATTTAAGAGTGTGTTTAATTTCCATATATTTATAAATTTTCCCTTTTTCTGTACCTTATTGATTTTCAGCTTCATTCCGTTATGATCAAAGAAAGTGTTTTGTATAATTTCAATCTTTAAAAAATTTTTGAAACCAGTCTTGTGACCCAGCATATAATCTATCCTGGAGAAGGATCCATGAACACTTGAAAAGAGTCCATATCCTGTGGTTTGGGGTGCAATGCTCTATAGATGTCTGTTAGGTCTAGTTCATTTAATGTACTATTCAGGCTCTCTGTTTATTTATCCTCTGTCCAGATGTTCTATCCAATACTGAGAGTGGTATATTGAAGTCTCCAACTCTTATTGTAGAGGCATCTATTTCTCCCTTCAGTTTTGCCAGTGTGTGCCTCATGTATCTAGGGGCACTCAGGTAAGGTGCATAAATATTTAGTATAGTTATTTCTTCTTGGTGAATTGCCACTTTCATTAACATATAATGTCCTTCTTCACCCCTTATAACAGTTTTGTCCGATATTAGTATTGCTACTCCAGCTCTTTTTTACTTACTAGTTGCATGGAATAACTTTTTCCAACTTTTCACTTTCAACCTGGTTGTTTCCTTACATCTGAGGTGAGTCTCTTGTAGACAGTATGTAGATGGCTCATACTTTTTTATCCATTCTATCTTTTGATTGAAGAGTTCAAGCCATTAATATTCAATGTTATTATTGTAAAAGCATTACTTACTTCATCCATTTTGTCCTTCGGCTTTCCTTTGTCATATCATACTATTGTCTGTCTTTTCATCCTTTAATTTATCCTTTGTATTAGTCAGCCAAAGGGGTGCTGATGCAAAATACCAGAAATTGGTTGGTTTTTATAAAGGATATTTATTTGAGGTAGAAGCTTACAGTCACAAGGCCCTAAAAAGTCCAACTCAAGGTACCATAAGAGGTATTTTCTCACCCAGAGTCTGTTGCCACGTATTGACACAGATGGCAGGCAATGTCTGTGAGGGTTCAGGCTCTCTTGGCTGCTGATGTCTGAAAGGGTTCAGGCTTCCTCTTCCTCTTAAGGCTCCATGGTCCCAGCTTCTTCCAATATTAGCTGTAGGCTGGAATAAGTCTCGTTTCTCTCTCGGGGCTCATTTCTCTCTGGGCTTAGCTGCAGCTGTAGGCTATTGGGCTCATCTCTCTTCCCAGGGCTTCTGCTATGTCTAGGGAGCTGTCTCTCTTCCTCTGTATTCTTCTCCTGTGTGTTTACTTCTTGGGGCTCCAGCTCAAACTCCAACCTCCCTTCTCTGTGGTACAGTTTCTTTGTGAGTTCCCGCGCACCAAGGGGGCGGGGACTAAACGTCCTACTGACATGGCACAATCAAAGCCTTAATCATTATTTAATCAAATAAAACTGAAACCTCTGAATCCAATATAATCTAATATGCCCATAGGAACAAAGCAGTTTACAAACATAATCCGATGTCTATTTTTGACATTCATAAACAAAATCAAACTGCTACCCCCTTCCTAATAATCTTTATTTCTACACTCTTTTACATGTCTCTTGCCCTGGTTTTTTCCTTTCAGGCTGCAGCACTGCCTTTAGTATCTCTTGTAATTCTGGTCTTTTGGTAATATACTCTCTTAGTTTTTTCTGGTCTGTGAAGACTTTAAACTCACTCTTATTTTTGAAGGACAGATTTGCTGTATACAGAATTCTTGGCTAGCAGTTTTTCTCTTTCAGTCCCTTAGATACATCATACCACTTTCTTCTCACCCCCATGGTTTCTGATGAGAGGTTGGCACTTAATCTTATTGTGGTTCCCTTGTATGTGATGCTTTGCTTTTCTCTTGCTGCTTTCAGGATCCTCTCTTTTCTCTGATATTTGTCATTCTGAATAGTAGGTGACTCAGAGTAGATCTATTCAGATTTATTCTGTTTGGGGTGCGTTGTCCTTCTTGGATATTGATATTTATGTCTTTCTTAAGGGTTGGGAAGTTTTCAGTCATTATTTCCTCTAATATTCTTTCTTCCGCTTTTCCATTCTCTTCTCCTTCAGGGATACTGACAATGTGTATGTTTGTGCGTTTAATGTTGTCATTCAATTCCCTGAGACCCTGTTCAATTTTTTTCCATTCTTTTCTCTTTCTGTTCTCCTGTCTTTTCCAGTTTGTATGTTCTGTCTTCAGAATCACTAATTCTTTCTTCAAGTAATTCAAATCTGCTGTTATGTGCCTCTAATGTAGTTTTAATCTCATCCATCGTGTCTTTCACCCCCATAAGCTCTGTTACTTTTCTTTGCAGGCTTTCAAATTGTTCTTATGCTCACCCAGTGACTTCTTTATATCCTTTATGTATTTAGTCATATTTTTCTTCAATTCTTTGAATTGATTTAGGAGATTTGTGTGCTTATCATTGATTAGTTGTTTTAAATCCTATATCTCTTCAGGATATTTGGTTTGTTTCTTTGACTGAGATTTCTCTTCCTGTTTCCTAGTATAGCTTGTACTTTTTGCCTGATGTCTAGGCATCTGAATATGTTGGTGAATTTATTCTAATGGTCAGTTCCCCTCCCCCCACCTCCAGCTCTTCTTTGATTTTTGGTTCAACTTATTCTAAGTGTTTAAGATTGCCCAGCTTAAGTTCTCAAAATTGGGCCAGGACTCACTAACAGGGCACAACTTTTCTCCCAGGGGGCTTAAGAGACACATAAAAGCAGTTTTTCTCCATGCAATTTCCTGACTGGCCAGCATATAGTGCTTGTAGGGAACCCTTTCCATGGAGGTGTTTCCTTTAACCTCAGCTTTCCACTGTTTCTGGTCTGGCCAGAGCCAAGATTCAAAGCAGGCTGTGCTAGCCAAATTCACTGAAGAGGAGCCCCCTGACTCACCCTTCCTCTTTCCTTGTAACAGCTGACAGGGAGGAAGATGTTCATTCCCCTCCCAGTTGGCTGCAGTGAGCCAGAGGCTTTATCCAGGCTTAATGCCTTTAGGGTGGGGGACGGGAGTCCTTTCTGGCCACAGTGGGTTTTGGTAACTCACGTTTGTTATTTTAGGTTCTTCATCTCTCTGTCCTTTGCCCTTCTGGGATTTGTGAAGCAATGTCTTGGTCTGCTGACCCCTGAAGCAGGTCCCTTGGACAGCTTTTGGCCCTTTCTCCATTGTTGTGAGAGAGTTGAGCTCTGCCTGCCTACTCCAATGCCATCTTCCCAGAACAACACTTTGCCTTCTTAGTGTCCTTTATCTCTGTATGGATATTTTTATTCATATCCTGGAATTGATTTAGGAGATTTTCTTGAAATTCTTTTATTAGTTGTTCCACCTTCTGTGTCTCCTCTGATGTTTTAATTTGTTCCTTTGACTGAGCCATATTTTCCTGTTTCTTAGTATGGCTTGAAATTTCTGCTAATATCTAGGTATCTGATTATCTGAAGGTCAGTCTGTCACTCTTGTCTAGGGTTTTATTGCTGATTGGTTTGGTGTTAAGGCTCTTCTTTGATGCTTGGTCCAACTTATACTGGACCTTTTGAGTAGCCTGTGTTTAATAGGTCAGCTTTCCTCAGCTCTTCTTCATCTGATTCTTACCCTGGATATTTGGTACAGTTTTTGAGATTGTACTTTTTGTGTAATTGTTTTTCCTCCAGGAGAAAACTTCCTTCCCTCTGTTCCTTCTCTGGGAATCTTGATCTGTGCCATTTGTGTTTGTGCAGAATTTTCTTCCCAGCTCCATGATTTATTTAAAGTCTATCCCTCATTAAATGCCCCATTTTTCTTACTCTTTTCAGTTCTGGGACCCTCCTGTCTTACAGCAGTTCAGTTTTACAACCCTTTTTTAATTTCTTTTCTGTTAGGTTATCCCACCCTGGGGAGCCAGATGGTGTATATCCAGTAAGGTGGGTCACTCCATAAAAGTCCATTTTGCACTTAGGTGGTCCAGTCAACAGAACCTAGTTTGTGAGTACATAACTTTCAAGCTGCAGTTTTGCTGTGCTCTCTCTCTCTCTCTTTCTCTTTCTCTCTCATTTTCCTCCTGTATCCAGCAATCCTTAGCAGGTTATGCTCTGCCCTAGTCTCTGTGGTCTTGGGTCCTTGTGCTTGGATATGTGTGGGGTTCCTACCCACTTCTGTGGGCTCTATAGTCTGTGTCCCCGGTGGGAGGTGGGACATCTGGGCTACTGTCTCTGAGGAACTCCCAAGCTGAATAGAGCTAAGTAAGGGAGAGGTAGTTGGTTGGCAGGTCTAGGGTGGAAGTTTCCTACTTGATATTTTTCTCTTTATTCAACTCAGCATTTGTGGTGTCCTTCTCTAGTTTCCACTATCCTCCAAATTCTAAGCAAGTGGGATTTGTCCTTTTATTCACTGAATCTTTGGGGAAGTTTTTTTCAGGGGATGTCTTATGTCACCATGTTGATGACATCACTGGATTAAAATATATTGAACAAAATAAAATGTATGAATCTGCAGTCTTATTCACTCACTATGGCCAACTGATTTGGACAAAAGTGCAAAGACCCATAAATCTGGAAAGAACAGTCTCATCAACTGATAGTATGGGGAAAACTGGATCTGCATATGCAAAAGGGTCCAGGTGGACCCCTACCTCACATCATATACAAAAATCAACTGAAAATGGATCAAAGACCTAAATATAAAACACACAATTATCAAGCTCCTGGAAGAAAATGTAGGGAAGCATGTACAGGACATTGTGTTAGGCAATGGTTTCTTAGACTTTACATCCAGAGCACAAGCAATGAAAGAAAAAATAGATAAATGGGACCTCATAAAAAAAATTAAAAAAACTTTTGTGCATCAAATGACTTTATCGTGAAAGTAAAATGACAACCTATACAATGGGAAAAAATATTTGGAAGCCACATACCTGATAAGGGTTTGATATCCAGAATATATAAAGAAAGCCTACTACTCAACAACAAAAAGGCAAGCAACCCAATTAAAAAATGGCAAAAGACTTGAAGAGCTATTTCTCCAAAGAAGATATATAAATGGCCAAAAAGCACATGAAAAGATGCTCAATGCCATTAGCTATTAGCGAAATGCAAATCAAAACTACAATGAAATACTATTCCACACCCACTAGAATGACTCCTATTTAAATAAAATAAAATTATCAGTGTTGGAGAGGATGTAATGAAATAGGAACACTCATTCATTGTTGTTGGGATTGTGAATGGCGCAGCTGCTTGGAAGACATTTTGGCTGTTCTTCAGAAAGTTAAGAATAGAATTGCCATATGACCTGGCAATCCCAATTCTAGGTATATATCTGAAAGTATTGAAAGCAGGGAATCAAGCATATATTTGCACACTGATATTTACAGTGGCATTATTCACAATTGCCAACTGATGGACACAAACCGTGTGTCTATCAGCTGATGAATAGATAAACAAAATGTGGCATATATATGTATATATACACACACACACACAATGGAATATTAATCAGTCATAAAAAGGAATGAAGTTCTGATACATGTGATAATAACATGGATGAAACTTGAAGACATCATCTTGAGTAAATAAGTTAGATGCAAAAGGGCAAACATTGTAAAATCCCATTAATATAAAATAATTAGAATAAGCAAACTCATAGAATCATAATCTAGAATATAAGTTATCAGGGGATGGGGTAGAAGTAGGGAATAGGGAATTAATGCTTAAATTGTAGAGATATTCTATTTGGGATGATGGAAAGTATTGGTAATGGATGGTGGTGATGGTAGCACAACACTGTGAACATAATTAACAGTGCTGAGTTTCACGTTTAAAAAGCATTAAAAGGGGAAATTTTAGGTTATATCTTTACTTTCCCAAAACAGTCAAGAAGGGAGTTGGAAGTCAGTTTCAGTAGGAAACACCACCATGGCAGAGTTACTTTGTGAGGATGATAAGGCTAGGTTAATATTTTGGATTTGCCTCTGTCCCGATATGTGTTACCTGGAAAGATTTTTTTGAAAAGCCTCATTGTTGACACATTCACTTACCTGTACAGTTAAACATAGGGCTTAATAAATAGAATTAATTTCATTTTAGTTTCTGTACCATTCTTGCCTTCAATAACCTCTATATTTGAGTAACACATTTCAGTTGACCTGTTTTGTTAGTATTGTCCTGGTTAGAGAACCAAGAAAGGTAGCCTTTACAGTCCTAAGAAGGTAAGGAGAACTGTGTTCTTTAAAGATAGGTAGAAATTACATATTTGAGGAGTAGAATGCTTTCATTCATTTCCATAACATCTTGATGGCTTCTATAAGTATCTCTCCTTCTACATATTTTAATAGCCAAATCAGAGCATTCACATACATCCTCAGTAAGAATGAATTTTAAAGTCAGAAGTTCAGAACTGTTAAAAGTCTGCTTGCAATGCTGCAAAGTCATGGAAATCCTTAGAAAGACTCAGAGTTTGGTCTTGTTTAGTGAGGAGGTCAGATGCACGGAGTTACCCCCTCTTCAGCTGACTGTTAAACAGCAGTAAAATGTATCCCTGGGGGTCTGTGTCATGGTTGCACCAGCCCCATCAGGAGAATCAATCATGACTGCAGTCCTTGACACTCACTGTCTTGACCACGTCAAGGCTCCAGGAGCAAACAGTTTAAGCTACTCATCTACTATGATGAGTTCTGAGATGCTTGAAACTTCTCAGGAAAAAGATATATTATGGGCATTGATCACTGCATCAGTGAAGAGGAGCATGTGGCTGTGGAGGTCAGAACAGTTAATAACTTGCTCTGTGAAGAGGAGAAGGGATAATAAGTTAGAGAGCACTTAATATTGGCACTACTGAAAGTGGTATGGGGATGGATATGTCTAGGGGTCAGGGAAAATCTTGTACCACTCCTATCACCTCCTCCCTCCCAAATCCTTATACTCATTGACAGAATGCTGCCTCTCCCTTGGGTCTTGGCTGAAGTCTAGCTCCTCCCTTGGTACAAAACTGTCCCTTCAACCCTGGTCAGTGGAGCTATTATTCTCCCACAGTGTGCACACAACAGACTGAGGGTTGGAATATGTATTAGTGCTCCCCTGGCACCCCACTGCCACTTCCCACAAGTGTGCATCTACCCTTGTGCAAAAACTCATACTTTGGGGAGGTTGACACCACCATGCTGTACCACAGTGTTCTTGGTGACTGTCATTTATGGAGACATAATGTCATTCTAATTCACAGAAGACTCTAGCTTTCCCTAGTACTCTCTACTCCAACTCCTGCAATAATTATTGGATATTTCAGGGCCCTGGAGGATAGATGACTGAACACCCATTAAGGCCACAAAATTTCCCTAGACCTTTTAAACTCTTGCCATTTCAACCACCCAGGTAGAAACCTTGACTCTTTCCTCCCTATAATTTGCATCTTACTGATTGTTAAATCCATCCCTGTAGCCACTGCTCTAATTCAGATATGTTCTAAGTCTCTCTCTACTTCCTAACACCTTCATCCAATCTCTTTTCTATAATATATAATATATTTTATTCAAATCCAAGCATGCTACTTCTTTGTTTAAATGCTATAATTGCATAAAAGCTCATTCCCTTATGGACTTGGAGCTGGGGTGGGCAGCATAAAGCCGGAAATTTTGTAGCCATTTGCTACCACAGAAAGAAAGATTTTCTGGGAATTGGCCCAATGAAGAGGAAACTGAGTGAGAGATGGAGAGAAACTGGGTCCAAGGGACATTGTTTGAGCCCCTGGATTAGGCCAAACTTGAACCCAGTCTTGTCCTTGGACTTTTGATTCAATGAGCCAATGCATCTCCCTTTAGTTTGGTCCCACTTAGATTGGGGTATTTGTGGCACATAAAACCAAGAGTCCTCACAAGCATACTATTTAGTCCTACTAGCCCAAGAAAGAGGATGGCAGGATTACTAAATATCTTGAATTGCTTTATGATACTCTCCTTAGAATCCTGCCACTATGGGTCAAACCAACAAACAATAAAGGAGTTGGGGAACTTGGATAAGGCCTGTATTAGTTTCCCAGGTACTAAAAAAAATACCATACAATGGGAATTTATGAACAACAGGAATTTATTGGCCCACGGTTTCAGAGGCTAGAAGGCATGCTTCCTCCCCGTTTAGTATCTTCTAGCTGGCCGATAATCTTTGGGGTTCCTTTATTTTCCATCCCATGGCACTGCACGAGTCAGTGTTTTCTCCTTTCCTTCTGGGTTCTATTGACTCCCAGCTCCTGGCTGCTCCCTGTGGCTTCTCTTTCTGTGTCCCATTTCCTTTGCTTATAAGGACTTCAGCCATATTGGATGAAGACTCCCTCATTCAGTTTGAGCACACCTTAACTAATAACATCTTCAAAGGTCCTATTTACAAATGGGTTCATACCCATAGGACCAGGGGTTGGGACCAGAACATGCCTTTTGTGGGGAACATGATTTCCGCCCCCATGATTTGGGGATTTATTTATATCAAAAATTATTGGGGGGAAGTGGCTGTGGCTCAATCAGTAGGGCTCCCGTTTACCATATGGGAGGCCCCAGGTTCGGTTCCCGGGGCCTCCTGGTGAAGGCAAGCCCGCCCGCACGGCGTGGTTAGCTGACCCAACGAGCACAAGCAGCAAGGGGGGCATAAATGAATAAATAAATAAAATCTATAAAAAAAAGAAAAAAATTATTGGGGAGCGGACGTGGCTCAAACAATTGGGCTCCCACCTACCATATAGGAGGTCCAGAGTTCGAGTCTCATGGCCTCCGGTGAAAAGCAAGCTGACCCACATGGCGAGCTGGCCCATGCGGAGAACTGGCCCACGCAGAGTACTGGCCCGCGCAGGAGTGCTGGCGCAGCAAGATGACGCAACACAAAGAGACACAGAGGAGGACAATAAGAGATGCAGCAGACCAGGGAGCTGAGATGGCAAAAGAGATTGAGCGCCTCTCTCCCACTCCGGAAGTTCCCAGGATTGGATCCTGGGGCTGCCTAAAGAGAAGACAAGCAGAGAAGAACACAAAGAGGGCAGACAGCGAGCACATAAACAATGGGGGTGGGGTGGGGGGATAAATAAATAAATAAATCTTTTTAAAAAATTATTGAAAGTATATAAAATTAAAGTTATTAACTTAATTAAATTGTAGTAAAGTTAAATATGTATTTTGAAAAGAATAAAAATATTTCAGTGCAGCACTATTCCAGAAAAGGGTGAAAATAGAAAGATTATACCTTAAAAGCCAGCATTAAGTATTTGCATAGATGGAATATACGCATATTTTTTAAAGAAAATTTCTGTGACTTAAATTAGCATCTGTCGTTATGGCAGCTGCAAGCCATTCCTGAAACTTATCATCTTTATGTGGGGCCTAAGCCAGCCCATTAGTCAGCATCAAGCTGAAATCCCTCTCCATGAGGCTGGCAAATGGATTTCATTTAATCAAGGAAATTCAACAAATATTTATTGAATGTCTCTTATAGGACCTGAACAAAGCACTGTGGAGTATATAAAAATAGTGCATCTTTCCCTTAAGAATCTTTCAAAGATTAAAAGTTAAATTGGAATATAAGGTGTTACGTTGAGAGTGGCACAGGCAGTAGATATTACAGGCTCCCCTTACTTTGCTTTGCATTTCTTCATAGCACTTATTTTCTGAATTAATAGTATATAAGCATAAATATATTATGTACATACATACATACATACTGGTGTATGTATGTTTTAGTCTACTTAAAGCAATATACCAGAAATCGGTTGGCTTTTACAAAGGGGATTTATTGCCTTATAAGATTACAGCTCTAAGGTTGAGAAAAATGTCCAAATCAAGGCATCATCAAATGATGTTTTCTCCCCAAAGACTGGCTGCCGGTGATCTTGGACTCTGCTGTCACATGACAAGGCATGTGGTAGCGTCTGCTGGGCTCTTCCTCCTCCTCCAGGCTTCCTTGCCTCCAGCTTCCTGCTTCATGGCTTTCTCTCTCAGTCTGAATTTCATTCTCTTATAAAGGACTCCAGTAAGAAGATTAAGACCCACCTTGGGCCACTGAAGTAACCCGATCAAGAGGCCCTTAACTGAAGTAACCTAATCAAAAGTTCCCACCCATAATAGGTTCACACCCACAGGAATGGACCAGCTTTGAGAACATGATTTTCTTGGGTACATACAGTCTCAAACTACCACAATGTATATGTGTATACATATGAATATATATATGTTTGTTGTTTGTCTTACCCCCTAGAATTTTTAGTTCATTTTTAACCTTAAAATTGAATTAGAATGTTAACCACAAACTTTTAAAAAACTTTTATTTTTATTTTTAAAGAAGCTTTAGATTACATAAATGTTACATAAAAAATATGAGGGATTCCCATATACTCCACCTCACCCCCTCTCACACTGTCCCACATTAACAACATCTTTCATTAGTGTGGTACATTTGTTACAATTGATGAACACATATGGAAACACTCTACTAACCATGGCCTATAGTTTACATTATAGTTTACACTTTGCCTGCACAATTTTATATAACCTCAAACTTAAGGATGGATTTGTGTCTCGCTCTCTATTATATCCACAGCACCTGCAACAGTGCCTGACACATAGTAGGTACTCAATTAATACTTGTCTAATAAATGAATGAATTTGGAGAAGAGAGAAATTTATATAAATGGAAGTGATTAAAGAGCAGGAGGTATTTGATTTAAATCTTGAAGAATGAAGATGATTTGGATAGAAGCATTTTAGGAGAGAGGTTTTACAAGGGCAAAGGTTTAGAGGTGGTCATGAGCAAGGGGTAGACCTGCCTGGCAGAAGGAGGTGTTTCTTGTTGGGGATATTTAGTGATAGATTAGGTTGGAGCCAAGATGACTGAGTAAGCCAGAACTTTTCTCTGGAACATAAGCACTAGACCAGGGGTTCTTAACCTGGGGTCCATTGACCCCCAAGGAGTCCGTGGAAAGATTTCAGGGGGTCCATGAGCTTGGATTGAAAAAAGTCAACTTATTATCTTTAATTTTCTCTGACCTCCAACAGTAATATAGCATTTCCTTCGCTTATGACTGTATGCAATAAATTACAGTAGTATTAATTTCATATCACACTACAGTTGCATGTCTTGAAAAATCACTTAATGCCATCCATACTTCGAAATTACGGTAGTTGTTAGACCTGACGCTAGTTGAGTGTCATAAAACTATCTGCAGCTACATTCTGAGAAAGGGTCCGTGGTTGTCACCTGACTGGCAAAGGGGTCCGTGGAACAAAAAAGGTTAAGAATCCCTGCACTAGACCTATTTGAGAGACTGAGTTGCTCACAGCAAAGTGATTCCAGTTGTCAAATTTTGTGGCAGTCTGTCTGTGTTTAAAGTCACTAGTTTGTTACAATACCCTGAAACTGCATGTTCATTGTTCTTGCCAATAGCAAACTGCTAACAAGGCCCACGTTGAGCAGACTGTCAGCTCTGACAGACTAAAATGTTACACTCCACTGAAAACGACACATCTCTACCAATGTATTTTGCAGAAAAATCCTTCACAGCAAGGACGATTGGCCCTTTCAGTGTGTTTTTTTTTTTTTTTTTTTTAAAGATTTTATTTATTCATTCATTTATCCCCCCCCCCCCTTGCTGCTTGTGCTCACTGGGTCAGCTAACCACGCTGTGCGGGTGGGCTTGCCTTCACCAGGAGGCCCTGGGAACCGAACCCGGGGCCTCCCATATGGTAAACGGGAGCCCTACTGATTGAGCCACAGCCGCTTCCCCAGTGTGTTTTAATTCTTATAATTTTTCCCCCACGCACGAGAAGTTTCATCTGTCTTGATTTTGATCCCAAAGCACCAACCAAGACTGCTAATCAGTGATTCAGCGTTCAAAAGCCCCGCACTTCCTTATCAATCATCCAGGTATGTCTGAATGGAGACTCTCAGGCGAGTACCAGGCTGAGTGACTGTCACCGACGTCACCCTCTGCGGGAATACAGTTTCTGTGTATCTACACTTGAAATTCTAACTTTGAGTGATTACAGAAATCTGTATCTCAATTTGGAGCATATACAGTAATTATAAAATTAATAATTTGCCCAACTTTATTTATATTATTCTTTGCCCTTGGAGTTTCACCAAATCTCTAATTTTGGCTTCATATTTTGGTCACAAGTTTTAAAAATGAACCGTAGGAAACTTTAAAATTTTGACGTTTTTGACAAGGTTAAAAATGAAAATCTCCCAATATATATTATGGCTTTGGTTAATTTGTTTTTTAAACTTTTGCTAAAATAGAATCCTCTAAAAACCACCAGCATATAAAACAGAGCAGATAAGAGCCCCTGCCCCGGTCTCCTGTTCTACTTCCCATCTCACTTCCATATCAGGCACCTCTGTTGAACTCCACTGAACACAATTTGATAACCACTGGATTAAAAAGTTACAAGAGAGTATTTGATTGGACCGTCATGAGAACAGCTATTCATCAGGAGCTGCTCCTGTAGTGTGGTTGTCACTATGGTACCATTCTTTCCTGTCAAGCTCTACCATTAATAATGTGTTCATTATTCTGCAAGTCTCTTCCTCCCTGTGCTTGGAATTTGTCTGTATTTTGTTCTTACTGACCATACAACATCCTAGCAATAATAGAAATGGTTCTCATAAGAAGAAACTTTGATTTGTAAAATTCTTTAGGTTTTGCTTGAACTCACAACACCTTTCAGTCATTTAGTCAAAATCCTGGTCAGTTCATGAAACAGGTGATGGATCTGAGTTAAGAAATATTAACATAACTCTTTGATTGCCACCAGGAGCACTATGATTTGTAATCTTTTGTAATTCTTCAGGGCATCCCCAAGATTGGTTAGTGATGTTACTGCTACTCTTAAACAGCCAATGCGAAAGAGACTGAGAGAGACTCTAGGAGAGACTGTGGTAGAGCTGTAGAGACTGTTGCAAGGGACAGGTCCTGTCATCGTTATGGGATGAGATTGGAATCAGACTTGGCTCTTATCCTTTTATCCTCTCCAAGAGTCATGCTCTGTTCACATCACCTGCAGCAGAAAAGTGGCCAGTGTTGCCTAGCAATAATTATATTTAGAATAATGAGCTAACATGTAACAACACCAGTTCAAGGTAATTGCATGTAAATTTATCAAGACCCAGAGTATAATTAATTAAATTTGGCAAGGGCAGTCTCTGTGTCAGAAAGGGTACACATTTCACAGGGATGTGGGCAAGTTGACCCCTTGAGTTGGGAAAAGAAAATATTAGAAAATGTTTAAATTTTATAGTATTTTAATTTTTGTATTTACTTTTCAATCTTTTATAATGTGTATAGAGTATATTATTGTAACAATGCAAGCACATAATTTATGAGTCTATAAATATATTTGTATTGGGGTGTATCCTCCAAGATAATTCCCATTCTTTTAAGTGAAGTAATTTATTTAAAGTGTATACTGGAGGGTTTGGCACAATAGACAGTATCTATTATCATTTGTAAAATCCACTATTTAAGTTGTTATCCAATTTGTCAAATTTTCATCTGTCAATATAACATGGGTTAAATTTAAAATGTGAATAATGTCTAGTCCCTTAGGCTAGAAAGAGATATAGGCTTTCTTGTCCCTCAATTCTTGAAAATCGAAATCATAATGGTCACTTCCTGCTTCTATTAATCTGTGTGCTGTGGGAGACCCTTGATTCTTCTCTACACAGGGCTCAGTTCTGCTCGGTCATGGCAGGATTAATGCATGACCACATCCACATTGCAGGATTCATTAGGAAAAGAAAAGTCAGTTCACACTATGTGGCTAAGTATAATGGAAATTTTGCTTATTTTCAGAGAGAAAATTTCTTAATTACTTGCTTTTGATTAAGATGAAGGTAAATAGAAGCAATTCTGAAGCAAGCCCTTGTAGTTGTGTTTTCCTGAGCATAGTGTGGGAGTCTGACAATTAGGAAGCAATTTCCTGCAGTTCTCTTACAGACAGATTGCAGTTGTCTGAGTCTCAGACAGTTTACAATCAAACTAAAAAACAGGGGAGTCACCACACAAACTTTCTGGAAGAGGGTGATATGTAAGTATGAGTTTACCAAGAGCAAATCACATCAGATCAACCTAATTTTTTTAAAAAAAAGGAGTTCCTGGGCCAGTAGGTAAGACTGCTATAGATACAGTCTCTCTGATCTCAGAAAAGCATTTGCAGAGTACGTCATGGCAACTTTGTGATCAATATGGGGAATGTGGTCCAAGCCATACTCTCAATTGGTAGGCAGGCTTGTAGCCCAGACTATTTAGGTCATGAAGTGATTAAGGTACTTATGCCTTGAGTGATTGTTTACCGGGGGGGGGGGGGGGGGGGGAAAATGGTTGGTGTGAACAGTTAAAAAAGCTATGTCTCTTATGTTTTTGCACAATGGAGGAATCCATTTTTAGTTTGGACGATAAGAAGAAGAAAGTGATTCTTCTGATTTCAGTACTTAAAGTGCTCCTCAAATTACTACAATTTTCAGAAAACCCTGATTACTTCAGAAAGAATGTAGCCATGGGCGAAAATGCAGACACATAGATAATCGAGAGAAAAGATCCAAAACTGCAGCACGATGCAATCATTTTGTTCATGAAAAAGTAAGAGAAGAATGTTCCATAGAAATCAATTAATTAAAAATTTGTTACTGTAGTCAAGAGCATGAGCAAAAACTATTTTCATTTTTTCTAATTAGTAATGAAGAGCTTGATCAGTGATGTGCTGCTAAATGGATAACAACCAGCTATTTGGTGAAAAAAAAAATTGCAAAGATACAGATACCATAGACATAAATAACCTCAAGGGCATAGATAATAGGAAAATGCCGTAAAATACTTAGGATAATTAGTAAGCAATGAGTTTTGAGTATTTATTACCTTTTTTAGAAACTTTTATTTTGAAATAATTTTAGATTTACAGAAGAGTTACAAAGATGGTAGAGGTCCCATATACCCTTCAGCTAGCTTCCCCTCACATCAACAGGCTGCCTGACCATGCTACATCAAAACCAAGAAATTAACATGGTAACATTGGTGTGCTACTATTAATTACACTACAGACTTTATTTGTATTTCACAAGTTTTCCCACTAATATCCTCTTTCTGTTCCAGAAACCATCCAGGATATGAAGTTGCATTTAATTGTCATGTGTCCTTTAGTCTCCTCTGGTCTTTAACAGCCTCTTAGTCTTTCCTTGTTTTTCATGACCTTTGCTTTTAATGTAATTTTTTAAATTATAAGTTTATTTCTGAGTCTGTTACATTGCAGGTTCATAACTTATTAAAACACAATACCCGGAGTGTGGTTTAATGGATCAATGGCTATATAAGGTTCCAGTGGCCAAGGGCAAGGGTGAACCTTGAGGGTTAAGACATATTCTCTAGGTAAAGACATGGGTAAGTACAAGTGCAATATGAGCTGACGATGGGATCTGACTGCTGAAAACTCATCCAGCTTACTCTACATCCATATAAATATAGTGTCTAGCTCTAATGAGATAATAGTCTCTCTTGTGTCTACATTGATCAGGCCAATTCTGGAGTATTATGGAGAATTCTGGACAAGAAACACCTTGAGCATGTTTAAAGGTGGGGTTGGGGTGGGGGTATTTGAGTCACCAGAGAATTCTAAGCCATGCTGTATGAGGAGCAAGTGAAAATTGGGGAATGCTTTGCCTGGTAAAGAAAAGACTTAGGGGAGTTCCAATGACCATTTCCAAATATCTGAAAAGCTCTCTGTCATATGGAAACACAAGGAGATTTGAATAAATGGATGGGTACTACAAAAAGGCAGGTTTTTAGCTCAATATACAGAAGAGTTTTTGATTATGAGGGCTCTCCAAAAATGGAGTATGCTACTGTAGACAGAAATGTTCAAGTAGAAGCAGAATAAACACTTGGTAAAAAGGTGTCTGGAAGATTGATTTAAATCTGTTTTGCTACAACATGTTTTTCTAAGTGTGATTTAGCTCATACTTAGGTGGCCAATAGCAGAATGATATCAGTATAACATAGACATTGTGTGGGACCATTCATGGCTTTTTCCAGTCCCTTGATTTATGCCATCAAGCAATAAGAGGCTGAATGTAATGTGTACTAGCCATGGAGTAGGAGAGCACAGTGTCCATTCACACCCAGATCTTCTTCTTGGCTCAATTTGGCCATGAATCCAGACTTGGAAGGGCTTATTGTGCAGCTCTTTCTAATCTGTGAAGTCTCTTTGTCTCCATAACTCAGGAGCCTCAACCCACCTTCTCATAACTCTGTTCCATCAAACTAACTTAACCATTTTTTTTTTTTTTAAGGCTAAGACTTATATTTACTCTATTTACTTATTAGGCATTTAACAACTTTTATGCTAACATGTGTGTGCGTTTATATTGTTGCTGTTTTTGTCAATGCCCTAGTCACCAAATTGCATGCATTTTCACTGGTCTGTCCCTAATTCTATATTCCCCAGAAGCCTGGGAATTTTTAGTGTGTAATTTAGAAGAATAAATTGTGGAATAACAGACCTGTCTGTATTGAATAATGGAGTTAGACTTTGAGCAGTAGTTCCCAACCCTGACCTAGGTAGCCTTAAAAACTCCAAATTCCCAGGGCCCTCAGAGGCTCGCGGGGGTGAGGCCTATGACATCATATTTTTAACCTGTTCCCTGGCTGGGTCCCCTGTCCCCAGCCTGGCACCAGCTGTGAGACTGATTTGGGATCACTAGACTGATGACGTGTAGCTCTGCAATTCTAACATGCCACCCATTTTCCCTGCCATCTATTAAGATGAAACATACATTATCCTTGGAATAGTGATGCAGTAAAAGAAGCATTTGAATGCCAACATCGCCATCGGCCCCCACACTAGTGAATTTTAGGTATCAAACACAGGGTGCATGTTAGAACCATGGGCGTGTGGCAAGTTAAGCATGTCTTGATGAAACAGCCTTCAAATCATAACATTGTTTACATCACTAAATTTTAACTTCCAAGACCATTGTGTTTATTGGGCTATTTTTTAAAAAGGCAAGCTTATCTTTCGGCCAGTTAGAATTTTAAACAGATTAGGAGCATTCCAAGGCCAGAATGCAACCTGGGAAAAGGACTTTAATCTGTGACTATTTCCATCCCAGCATTTGATACATTTTCACATTACTGGAAATCTTTACTTGTGAGAGCTGCGGTGAGAATAGGAAGTTAGAGCAGGTCAGCATCAAGGTTTGTTGACTTTGCAGCTGGTCATCAGTCTGGGATTTGCTCAAATCAGTTTTATGACCATTAATTTCAATGGCCGGATTATAAAATTACATCAAAGGCCATTTGGATGACATCTGTTCCTGATTTCAATCTTCTCTTCCCCTCTCAGTAAATGTAATTTCCACGGTGGCTGCTTAACAGACAGTTTTAAGCAGACAAATCTCAAACTTCCCTCACTTAATAGGGTCTAACTTTCTAGAAAGTTATCTATAGTAGTGAGATATTTTCTCAGTCTTGTACTATAGCATAAATAGGCAGCTGAGCTACAGGCCTGCTGCTGTTGAATCTTGATAAGAGAAATGCTAGAAGGTTTGAAGAAGAAGAAACACCTGATATAAAGCTGTGCTTCAATACTTTCAGCAAATTATAGGATATTTATAACTTGTCTCGGGTTGTCTTGTGTGCAGGCAGGTTTATTGCAGCAGAACAGAGTTTACACCTTCCCTTGAATTCTTTGGATGTCTGGCAAAACAAATTTAAAACAGGAACCTTAACTCACAATTCAAAGATGAAAATGTATTCCTTTTAAACATTTCTTTGAAATGGGTAGGCATGTCCAACAACTGGCCTTAACCACCAATGCCTTAAAATCTCACTAGAATGGCTTGAGACGCATTTTGTAGTCGAGAGCATTGCACTTTGCAACTACTAACCTCAGTGTTGGCAGCATTTGCCTTCACTTCCTCACCTTATGGTCTTTAAGACAAAGAGTCAAACTGGAATTGCACTTCTTGAGTCCTTTTCTAAAGCAATGTGTGTACAAATTCATACTTTGTTGGATACATTTCTGTAGGTAAGACAGAGGCCTGAGGATTTATATAGATAATTCAAACAAAAATCATGCAGGAAATGTAAAATGTAAATGTAAAATGTAAAGGGAGTGAAAAGAAGTACCTGGTAGAAACCAGAATCCCTGCTTCAGTCCATCCAAGCAAGAGGGTGAGGTAAATACGGAATTTCTACTGAACCTCAAATTCTCTTAAATGAACAAGACTAAACGAAACTTGCAATAGCCTCTATGCTACTTCTTGAATGAGAGACCCAAATTAATAAAATGAATTATTTCATAGAAAAGCCACAAAAATATATACAATAAATAAGGGGAGAGGGAGAATTGAGAGACAAGAAAGAGGACAGAGATGGAAAGAGATGGGAGTATTTGATACATTGTATACTACATAGAGCAACATGTTAGAGACATCATTAGCAAATGGCTGTCCATTTTCCAGTCAATTAAATTAATTATCAAAACATTTTTGCTCATTTTTGCTACTCTATTGTGTGTTCCCTCTGCTGTGATTACTATTCATCCAGAGTACTAGCATAGCACGCAACACACGTTAGATGCTCAATAATCAGGGACAGGGTAATGTTTGCTTTTTAATTTTTAAATTTTATTTTATTTTTTGAATAAGTATAATATTCACAGTAAACAGAATATTACTGAATGTTTTTCTTTTTGACTCATGTCTAACGTAATGTCCATCAGAAATACCATGGAAAATAGCAGGCTCTAGTACACTGATGTCCTTATGGCCAGAGGGCTTGCAAGCTTTGAACAAATTTATACAAACTTACCCTCCCACTGTGGTTACTTTCAAAAGTTTGATTTTCAAAAATAGCTTTTAAAAATTTTCCTCTGCCAGGTTATCCATAGTTGCTGGGCCTGTTATGTGCTTACCACCAATTGCTAAATACCAACTTTGTTAAAATTGTTTATGAAGTAGGAGTAAATAAGGCCTAATTGAGGGCTGAGTTGTTTTTCTATGAGGAAAGCACACTGGCTTTGATTTCTCTTTTGCTTTTTCAGAAGTCTTTTGTCTTTGTTTTCTAGTTTTGTGCTATGTTCTGGTAGTGGAGGTTCGATGCTCCTTCCCAGTCCAGAAAGGTAGCAGCAACTGACAAACTTAACCATACAATAAAATATGATGACTTCCCCATTTCCTTGGTCCATTTACAAGAGTCAGCCAGGTCTGGATGTACCTTTAGTTCTTGTGATATGCACATCTGGAGCCTGACAGACCTCAGTTCAAATCTTGATTGCAGCATTGCCAAGTGATTGCATTCAAGCTTCTTCCTATTTCTAAGCCTTGGCTTACTCATGTGCAAAATAGGAATATTATTAGTGTCTACCTCATAGGATTGTTGTGAGGGTTAAATGAGATTATATATGTAAAGAACTTCTTTGGGTGCCTGCAATAGAGTAAGCACTCAATAGTTGTTAGTCATCATCATAGCTGTTGCTATTGGCTCCTTGGCCCAGTTCTCTTCATTAACCCCTCGGTCTCCGGTGTCCAGCACAGATTTGCCAGGGGAGAGTAATCTTTTAGTATGAATACCAGTTCAGAGTATATTAAATGTTTATGGGCCATTTAAAATTCAAATTTGAAATATATTTAAGTCCTTTGGAAAGAATGTATATCTTTACAAATTAAATTACCTACTTTATTGAACAGAACAATGTCAGTGAGAAAATGGCACTGCTGATTAGCCACAAAAATTTTACTATCATAGAGTAGCCTTCTAATCTTTCATCCTGAACTTAGCTCATGGGCCAAAAGGCCAAAAGGCCATAGACCATGGATTGCTCAACCCTGGAACACAGCACTAATAGCTGACAAGTAATTTGTCTGACTAGAGCAACCCATAAGAAGTGGCTTCTTGTTGGATATACCAATACATGAGGACAGAGAAAATTGTTCTGAAGGTTTTCGGGAAGGTGGGTGTTATGGATTGAATCACACCCCCTACAAAGCATGTTCAAATCCTAACCCCCAGTCCTGTGGATGTAAACCCACTTGTAAATAGGATCTTTGAAGATGTTATTAGTTGAGGTGAGGCCAAAGTGGGCCTTAATCCAATATGACTGGAATTCTATTATTCAGAGGAAATTTAGACACAGGAGTAGGAAACAGAAGGAGACAGACGGCTTCGTGATGGAGGCAGAGACTGAGCTCTGGACTGCTGGTAAGCCACTGTCAGAATGCTATAGACTTCAGAGAAGTGTGGTCCTACCGATGGCTTGACTTTGGACTTCTAGCCTCCAAAACTGCAAGACAATAAATTCCATTGTTTAAGCCAACCAGTCTGTGGTATTTGTTATAGCAGCCCTGGCAAACTAAGACAGTGGGCTCTTTAACATTACTCAGAGATCAATTCTCAGCTTCTCAGCAGGGAGCAGATGTCCTTCCTATAAAAGAGAAATCCAATATTCAGCAAATGTTTTTGAGTCCTTGTTCTAGGTCTCAAGGAACAAAAAAGAAAAAGGCTTAGTTGCCCCCCTAAGTCATGAGTGGGGAACAAATACTTATTATTTTTAACAAGTCAGTTTTATTGATACATATTAATAAAGCATAAATCCATCCAAAGTACACAATCAATGGTATTCGGTGTAATCACATATTTGTGCATTCATCACTTAATTATTCTTACAGCACTTTCATTATTCCAATAATAATAATAATAAACAAAAAACAAACAAAACTCATCGCCTCTGAATCTCTCTATGCTTCCCCTGCTGTACATAGCTGCTATTCTTTTTCCTTCTCTCTAGTATATTTGCATTTAAATTTTGTAGAAACTTTAGTGACTATAATATAGTATGATAAGGGCCAAACTAGTAGGTGATGATCTGCCTGCCATTGGAGTCTCACACAGGAAATTATTTACTCCGCCTGGGGGTGAGAGTGGGGATAGAGGATCAGGGACAGCATGACGCAGAAGATGACAGCTGCATATTGGTTGTAGATGCTCTGGCATCTTTTTTTGTGATAGCCATGGAATATGTTTCACATGGTAGGGGTGATGGGGGAGATGGGTCAAGGGAAGGAAAGTCTATTTGTTTATTCTCTTGTCTCTGTCAAGTATTTGACTTTTGGGTGTTCAAGTTGGTATTTTCAAAGTTTTATTTAAGATCTTTTGAAGTTTCATTTAAGATCAGCCTGTAGATTTCAATTAACAATAACTTGAGATGTTCCAGAGGGGATTTTATATATACATTATATAAACATTGTGATTTTGCCTCTGTAATTACTATAAATGGCTGGACCACTTGCCAAATTTTGAAAAGTAGATCATAAATCCAGAATGTGGCATTGAACTTACACACAATTGAGAATTACAAATGCCATTTTAGCACCAGATTCTTCATCTAAGACAACTTGCCAGGCTCCTTTGCATAAATCAATAGTTGAGATTATTTTTAAAGTTCCCCAGTGATCTAATAGCATAACTTCTCTGGTTATTGATTATGCATTGACATCGGTAATCCACACAAACTCTGATCAATGTGTCCAGTTTATGTGCTGAGCCCACTGGAGAACCCAGGAATTTTCAGAGAAGAGTTCATTACCTCAAGCGGTGTTATTTCTTCCACTTTACTTCTCATGTCTCCAAATAATTTCCCATTAACTTTATAAGGAGATAATCTGCTCTATCAGATCTTTTATCTGTAGTATCTTTTGTGACAAAATAACTCTTTTGGTTTTGATTTGAATAAATTCTGTGAACTCGCTTAACAACAGACATAATTCTGATTGAGGAATGTTCTTAAACTCCTTGAATCACTCCATGCTTCATTCTTCTAGAATAACACCAGCATAGCTGTATCTTGCTTCCTCTGATGCTGGCTCATCACAATTAATATATAATAATGACAACGTTTTATGGAATGGATTTCACTTACCTTATTTAGTGTGTACTATCTCATTTAATCCTCAGGATGAAATTATAATATATGTATCTTTATTTCTTTGGACAGGTAGTGTTGAAATCACATTTCAAAGGCAGTTATGAGAATTACCCAAGTGTGCTGGTTTGAGTCTTTTGTGGACCCCAGAAAAGTATGTTCTTAAAAGCTAATCCATTCCCATGGGTCAACTCATTTTCACCATTCCTCTTGTTCTTAATTCATTCAATAATATTTACTAAATGTCACTTGTGTGCCAGGCACATTTCTAGGTGCTGGGGCTATACACTGAACAGACTAGATGAAGTTCCAGTGCTCATAGAGCTTCCATATCTCCCATTCCCCAAAGCCTCTGCCCCCATCCCCTTGCACTCAACTCTCAAAGCCAAACTGACTCCAAGTCCAGCCAGATGGGGCTCTTTATCTTCCAAGGGCTCCTCCTTCCTTTCTAGATATTCTTTAATTTGCAGGAAGCTCTTTTCTTCCTTTCCAACTGAAAATTAATTATACCAGTCTTACTCCATCCAACTTTTTAAACTTTATTCAACTTCCAAAAAATAAAATAACAGACAAATTGCAGCTCAACAAACCATGGAAGCATTACTTTAAAAAATCCTGCCCAGGCACATTTATCTTATTTAACCTGAAAAACAAACTCAGTTGTTTCTCCAGTGTTCTGAAAGATAAATAAATGAGCACAGATTGGTTAAATGACATTACTAAGGTCTCTTTGTTAATGAAGAAAATTAAAAAATTTCTCGATCATATTCCCACCTCATATAACTCAACCCCATATTCTTTTTTTTTTCTGACCCTTAGTATTGATGCACCTACTTTGCCTTTGCTACAAAAATTACAGTATTACTGTTAACTATAGTCTATAAATTACAGTAGTTGTATTTTTCCCATTTTCACCATATTCTTAACACCTTATAATGAGGAACATTTTTGTATTTGTATTATTAACCACAATCCTCATCTACCTTGATTATCCTCTAGCTGTCTTTCAATTAACATTAACCCCCCCTTTTTGGTTCTTTATAACAAGCACCCTGACCTTACATTCAAAATATAAGGACCCAGCAGGGAACTTAGTCTCCTTGGGAGTTGGTGGGAATTGGAATGGGGAGGGAACAAGAGTTGCTCTGCCAAAGAAGTATTCATGTGTGTGTTGGAAGAGGGGGAAAAGGAGACTGCAAACACTATAATACTTACACTGGTCATTTTTCAACTGCACTGCATATTTTTTAAGTGTTTTTCTATGTTTCAGAGACTGAAAATGGGAAAGAAGAGGAGGAATAAAGGTGGAGGAGGTAAAGTATAAGAGAATGAAAGGCAGATGTGAAATGGTGGAGAGAGAATAGTTTCCAGTTCCAGATACCAGACAACCTCCCTCTTTGACTCCTCATTTTTCTCACCTCTCCCTTCTTTCACAGGTGACCATCATGAAGATCCTATCAGGTACACTTCTCTTACTATTGTCTGCTATTGAAGGCATAGGATTTCATTTTAGAAAGGTGTGTAGTGGGACAAAAATGGTTGAATGCTGGAACAATGGTTGAATGCAAAAAGAATCATAGAAATTAAAATGAGAAATGGTTTAAAATCACATTTCAGGCTTTAGGGTCATTAACATTCTCCCTTAGTCTATAAAAGCCTAATCTAATAACTTCACTTGGTTTTCCCCAACCACACATTTCTTCTCCAAATATTCCAGAAGAAAGCAGAGAGCTTTCGAACAGTCACTTGACTGGTACATTGACGTCTACAGATTGTGAAATAAATTCCTTGAAGTCCAAAGATATTCTTTCTACATACATCATAAATGCTTTTGAATTCTTAAAGTGAGTAAAATTTTATTAGAAAGAAATGCATATTTAAGTTGTTTAAGGATGAAAGCAGAATGGTCTTTGAACAGTGTGCAGAGACCATGTGTATTTATTTTCAAAGAAACCTTTAAAGAACTAGTGAGACTTGGGAAAGGGTGAAATAGCCCAGTACTTACAGCTGAGCCTCTCATAAGCTATAGCAGTCTTAGAAGAAACAAATATGGAACTTACATGGCCACAGAGGTTTCCTTTTATTGGAAAAGTTTTGCAATTTCAGAGGCCCCTCAAAATTTAAAGGAAGACCTGAGTTATAGTTTGGTTAACAAGAATCTAAATCTGGCACTAACAGCAGTTAGAAGACTTTATAGTAAACCTACCCTGAAACCTCATCATTAGATTGTCTGGGTCCCTATTTATTTTTGACAGATGACTCACCCAAATTGAAGCAGTCTTTTAAATTTCTATCTAAAATGGGCTAACATCTTCAGGTATATTGTCAGCACTTTAAAATTCACTTATTTTTAAAGAACATATGATTTTGTAAAGAAACATATATGAAATGTTGATGGAGAAGTAAACTGAATTGAAAAGCAATAAAAGCATTTATTTGGGGTCTTAGAATTGCAATTTAGGGAGCACAGATTCAGGTGACAACCTATATTGTGTCCCAAGTTGGGGCTGTCAGGCAAAGGTTTTTAAAAGGAAAAAGAGGAAGAAAATAAGAAGTTGGCTAGGGCAAGGGTCTTAGAAATAGGTTTTATTTTTCCAGAAAGGGAATAGTTTTTGTTAGCAGCTTAGATTTTGCTTGTAGAAGCTGGTTTCAGAATTTCTGGGGTGGCGTAAGGGCCTGTCTGTGTGCATAGCTCTCCAACTCCATTTTAAATCTCTTAGCCCAAGTTACTTCATGGCGTTTACTTTCCTTTCACAGTTAACTGTTGGGTCAGGAAAGTTCTCTGCAGGGTGTCTGGTTGTGTTCTGTCTAAAGCATTTGACAAATACCTCATTGCCATTAAAAAAAAAAAAAAAAAAAGCTTTCATTTAATTCCATAAACTTTAAAATTGAACACAAGAGAATTCCTGAAGCAAATGTTGACTATTAGCCTGTCATTTAACATTAGATACAAAATACTTAACTCCCCAAACCAGATTGCAGTCATACTGGACATAAAACACTCATTCTTAGTGTTAATCTTTCTTAGAGTTAAGGTCTGGTTTCATCTTTATTTTAGTCCATAAAATAACCAGATACCAATGACCAGCTTTGCTGGTTAAAGCTGTGACTCAGATTGTAAATCAACAGGATTTGGGGGCTTGAGGTGGTGGTGTTGGGGGATTGGATCTGGAGTTTGTAAAAATCTGTCATGGGCCTAAAGCCAAACTAGAATTCACTCCTTTGATCTCTGAATCCTATCCTTAGTGTATAGACTGAGGTTTGACAAGGCCTGTGTCTAATTGCCCGCCTGCGTTCTTTCTTTTTACCAGAACCTTGATTCTATTTAGATAGCTCCTCCTTCCCCTTATGGTCAAGTGTTTCAGGAGAAGCTGACCTCAATCCCAGCTCTCAGGGTGGGTCTGATTGGCTGAAAATAATCTCGCCTCCCTCATTAATGTTTGGTCCAGTGACGGATGTCTGACCTAGCCCTGGCCAATGCAATTAGAGGTACGTTCTGCTGGGTGAGGATGGAAGAGGGGTTCTGAGGAGCAGTTTCCTCATTCCTGAAAGAGACTTACAAGAAGATTTATTTTTCTTATTCCTCTGAATGCTGTTGTGTCTGGATAGGATGCCTGGAACTGCTATAGCCATTTTGCTACCAGCCTCAGGATAATGCTGATACTGAGCAGGGCACAGCGCAGATGGAAAGAACCTGGGTCTTTGGTGACAGTGATAAGCCACTGACTCAACTAACTACCTCTATGCTTCTTCCTTTGTGAGATAATAAATTTAACACCGTAGTTAACACCACTGGGTTTCTGTTACTGCCAGCTAAATGGTCCATAACTGAAAAAACTGTTCAAGGGGTTTGGGAGCCTTGGTTGATTCATTTGCTGAAATAGCTTTCTAGTGTTGGAACATATAATGTGGGTTTTAAGTATACTATCAAAAATAAAAGCTGTATGACACAGCTTAGTGGTATATATGCATTTTAGAGCAAGAATCAAAGCTTGTCTCTGTGATCTGGGGTGATCCAAAAAATTTTAGTGTCACTTATTAAATTAGGCTAAAAGCTCCTCTATTCCTTATGAGTGCTTTCAGGGTAAAGTCAATTATATAGTTTTAAAGTACTTTTAGAAAAAAGGCATGTCATGAATTCATATAATGAAGGCCTTTCCTGAGATTTCTTTATGTCCACTTAATAACAACAGACCTCTAACGTTTCCTCTCTCCTAAGTATACAGGGTAATCATGCTTGTATACTATTATAATTTAAGAAAAAATATTTTAAGGATGCTATAGAGAAAATAATTATAGAAATGTCCTCTCTAGATCCCTTCCCATTATTCTCAGACCAACTATCCACACATATAGAACACACTAAACACACAGAGTTTCAGTACTAGACGGGACTTTTGACATACCAACCCAATGCTCATTCTATGACATCATGCAAAATCAACAGAATGCTGTTTTAGCAAGTGTGTAGAAGTCAAGTTAAGATTCATTTATTTTAAGAGGAGAAACATACCATGTTTGTGGATAGGATTCAAATAGAGACATTCTAAATTTTCATGAGCAGGAGAATAAGTAAGATAAAGAGCCAGTGAAGGAGACTGGAACAAAATCCAAGGGCAAAGGGCCTAGAAGTTCACATCTCCAGCTGACTAACTGGTCTTCTTTGCTTGATGTAATGAGAAGGGGAGAATCGGGTGAGAAACTGGGAATTAAGCATCCTGGAGGAAGGATCAGTCAAGTGGATTATCTACTACTTCATTGTTTGTGTAGGTTTTGGAGACATAGTATGGTATGATGATTGAGATCCTGACTGTGGAGTTAGGAGCTAGATGTGGTTCCCAGAGACATAAGCTTGAATCCTGCCTCCACTGCTGTACCAGATAAGATGATTTAGGCTGTAAGTGACAGAAACCTGACTCATACAGGCTTAAACAAGAAGAACATTTATTGAAATAGCTGGACATTCAAGTCAGGGAGCCTTCAGGATTGACTCAGTCCAGTGGCTCTGGCTCTTTTCTCCATAGTTCCCTCCCCCAAGAAGTCCTTGTGCCTTTCTCTGTCTGCTTGATTTGTCCCCAGGCTGGTTGCCCCATGCACACTGCCTTCTCAACATGTATAAGCTTCTCTTAGTTGGCTAATGCATTATTTGCTGCCCCAAATCAACTTTTTGAAGTTTCAAGCTTTGTGCCTGCAAATTGCCATGTTTAGAGAAAGAGAGCATCTCTTATAAGGACTGTCACTTAAGAGTAAAGAGACTCTTTTCCCAAAAGTCCCAGCAAAATTCCCCTTTCAATCACTTAGATTGGATCACATTCCCATTCTTGAAGAAATTCTATTCTAGGAAATGCCAAGTGCTAATTACTGTGTGAGAGGATGGGATTATCCTTAGGTGCAGCAGGAGCTAAGGGTAGCATTAGCTTTTCCTAAAGGACATAGGCTGGAAGACAATGAAGTATATTGAAATCATGGTAGCAAGGAGACAGTGAGGATGGATGCTGGGTAGGCAACCAACAATGTCTTCCCCCCAGACCACTTACAAACTGCATCTGTAAAATGGAGAAAGTCATTATACCATCCTCTTAGGGTTGCTGTGTGTCTTAGCATTTAGTAAAGCAATCAACAAGTGTTTTCTATTGTTGTTGTTTTTCAGGAGGTACCGAGGAATTTACCCAGGACCTCATACATGGGAAGCACGTGCTCAACCACTGAGCTACATTCTCTCCCCAACGAGAGTTAGTTTTTTCATTTGTTTGTTTGTTTGTTTTAGGAGGTGCTGGGGACCAAACCTGTGACTTTGTACATGGGAAGCAGGCACTCAACTACTTGAACTACATCCACTCTCCTCTATTGTTGTTGATGTTGATATTCAAGAATACAAGCCTTTGTACAGTCCTTTGGCATATAGCTGGTAGGCAAATATCCTATGTCTGTATCCCATGCTATATTTAATAGCAAGGAACAAAGAGTCATTCACTGGGCTTTTCTTAAGAAACAAGGGGGTTAGTAAATACAAGGATACAGATACATTGAAAAGTTATGCCTCTCTATTTGCATTCTTGCTTTAACAATACTAATTATCCTTGGGGCATGGCGAATATCTCTTATTGAATAAAGGGAAAGATACAAGGAAATGCAGGGAAACAAAGTACATCCATATATTTTGGGGAAAAAATCCTTGCCACAAATATCTTTAATAAAAATGACTGAAAAAGAACCTAGTTGGTTTGCTTATCATTTTGAGATGCATCCTACAGGTTACTGACTGCCCTTGGTTAGGTGTCCACTGGCTCAATCAACTATAGGGGATTGAATCGTGTCGTCTGTATACCCAGTGAGATTAGTGGAATATGGGTGGGGCAGTAGGCAAGGCAATTATTCTGTGGCTTTCCTAGGCCACAGGATTTTCAACTCCTCTTGGGAATGTTATTTGTTGGCTACTCTTCAGACATTTCCCCACCACTACTGCTTCTTCCTTGATGAAAGGGCAGATGTCCCCAACATATACACTGAAAATACCAGCGTTTTCCCAACCCTCCTTACAGCTAAAGTGTAGTCATATGACCCTGATGTGACCAATGGCACTTTAGGTTTGCTACTGGGTTTTTAGGAAAGGTTTTCCTTATAATAGAAAAATGAATTGCCCCTTTTCTTTCTTGCTGGGACATTTTATATCTGAATATGTTGCCTACAACTACTATAACCATTTTCAACCAAAAAGCATGAATGCTGATGATGTGCTGAAATCTGAGCAGAAAAGATGAACAGATTCTGTTGATCTACTGTTGAGGCAGGTTATTCAGGGAAATGAGAAGACAAGCCACAGCATGACTAGCAGACAACATAACTGACAGACTGCCTGGCAATTGACATTATGGCCTGCTCCCAAGGAGAGATAACATGTAAGGTATTACAAACCTGGAGCTTGGATCTATTGATTGCAGCTCAAAGAGAAACTTATGATGCATTGGGTATTGCATTAATTAGTATTAAGTACTGTACCTATATCTCCTACTGTAGATATATGCCGATGATTATGGTAGTATATTTTCTATTCTAGATCATATGCAGAGGGATATTGAACATGTTAAAAGTCCCCGTAAACTTCATTGTCTAAGTAAATAAACATGCCTGTAAGATAAAGGAACAGCCACCTTGCCTGAGAACAGTGGGAGCAACAGCCACCAAATTAACTTGGGGGCAACCTCTTATAGTCTTCAGCCCATACCAGGTAAATGATGTGCTTAACCCAGGTCTCCCTCCTAGACCTTATTCCAAAACCTGTCCCACTCATACCCTGGGGAAGACTGGCAAACCCACATGCCATCCTGCCAGGGCTAAGCATTTCCCACCAGAAGGGAAACAGCAAATGAGGTGGCTTGGACCCACTTCAGCTTAGCCCCTTCAAGATGGTCATGGACAACTTTTCCTCACCCAGGACCAAAGCCTGGCAGGAGAACAGGCCTCACTCTCATTTAGAGCCAAAATGGAAGGGACCTTATTCTGTGGTTCTGATCGCTCCGACAGCTGTTAAAGTTAAAGGGATTTCCAGCTGGGTGCACTCATCCCGAGTGTAGCCAAAACCAGCTGTCTAAGGAAGTGCCAACTCACCAAAAGCACCTGAAGGGGGGACATATGTGTGCCAGTCATGGATGACCTGAAACAACTCTTCAAGAGACAAAGCTAAGTAGTGTCTGTGTCAAAGCCAGCTGTTCCCTCTAACTCTAGCCCAAATGCCTATTGCTAGGGGGAAGGCAAGCCAGGCACCCCTTAAGAAAGCTTGTTTTTTTATTTCCTGTATTTTCTCTCTATACAACAACTAAAAGGACAATGCCTCTTCTCATCCCCCTCTTAGCTAGCTGACTTAAGCATAACCACCACCATAGAAAATAGGGATTGGCAATTTATACCAAACCCCACTATCTATTCTAACTGACAGCATAGAAGAAACTAGCTGTGCCTTAGAAGTCCAAAAACTGCAAACAAACTCTTGCTGCTGTAGTACTGCAAAATCACAGAGCCCTTCACATGCTAACAGCAACACAGGGGTGTGATGGTGGGGGACATGCCTATTTCTCAAGAAAAATGCTGTTTCTATATAAATTGCTCTGGAATAGTCCTAAATAGCATTCGAAACCTGCAAGATGAAGCCCACCAACTTCAGGAGGATTCAGCTTCTGGAAGCACCTGGCTTTTTCTCACTCTCGTGGTCCAGTATGTCATAGCTGACCCCACTTTTGGGACCCACTTATCACCGTCTTCTTTATTCTTTTAGTGGGACCATATATCTTCAAAATTCTAACTAAGTTTATTTCTTCCAGAATCAATGCCTTCCAAAACAAGATATTAGTCACATGTGGATATCAGCCAGTTCCAACCACAGTGTCGGACCCGTCTTCCCTCAACCTCAATAGAATAGCCAGAGAGGTTTATGCCCTGTCATGCAAGGACTACCGCCCTAACCAGCAGGAGTAACTATAGAAGAATGATCATCACCCCTCAGCACCCCCTTAAGAATAAGGGTGTAAACTCTCTGAGGATGGAGTTGGGGCAGGTTATTCAGGGAAATGAGAAGACAAGCCACAGCACAGCCAGCAGACAACATGACTGACAGACCGCATGGCCAGCAGACAACATGGCTGTAAGACCTCGCTGGGACCTTGAGTGTAACCTTGAGGTCCCAGTTTCTCTTTCCAGGACCTCTTCTTGACCCCGGATAGTCCACAAAGCCCTCACCATTGGCCCCCACCATAGGTGGGGTAACCAATAACCGCTGGGGCCCATCCCCTTATCATTAACAAGGGGGTGGAATAATTAACAGTTTAAAAGGCAGTCACACAAGGCAGAGCCTGCTCTGTCTGATTAGAGGGGCCCGCACCAAATCTTGGTGTGTATTTCCGTTTTCTCCATTTTTCAGTAAGCTCTGTTTTTTCCCCCATTTCCTAAATAAATTGTTTTTATTGGCCTAACTAAACTGGCATGTTCATAAATTCTTTTATGCATTATAGCCAAGAACCTAGAGGAATCCGATGCTTCTCTGTCTTCACTGTGTCAACCCTGGAACTGCCCTACCTCTGGATTTCTTACTTGATTTATTAACTGTCCTTATTTTTTAAGACTCCTTTAGTTGAGCATTTTGTTCCTTGCAGCTAAGTCACTCTAATGGATACAACTCCCTTCCCTGTTCTTATAATCCATTAGCCTCCCTGTGACCTCATTTTATACACTATACAATATGTACTTCAGGTTCATCTGCCCATTGTATAAGCACTTGTAAGTTATTTATTGAATATGTATTGCCACATTATGGGGACTTTGGTAGTAGGGTGTGATCTAGTAAGGTGACTGATTTTACTTATGTAGCTTATTGGGAACCAATATCTTTCATTTTCTTTTATCTTAAATTTGGCAAATGAGGCATATAATTTAAAAATTAAACATTTTTAAGACTGAAAATATTTTAAATATTTCTTATTATAAAAACAAAATATGTTCATCTTAAGAATTTGAAAAATATAAAGACTAGAAATAAAACATTAAAATTACCACTAATACCACTAATATTTCTACCTTAGAAAACTTGTGTGTGTTATAAATAAATGCCAAGCTGCTTAAAAACATTTTAAGCTGTTTAAAATGTTTTACAACTATTTTAAGATATATACATATATCTTTGAGATATATTGTATTAGTCAGCTAAAGGGGTGCTGATACAAAGTACCAGAACTCTGTTTGGTTTTATAAAGGGTATTTATTTGTGGTAGAAGCTTACAGTCACAAGAACCTAAAGAGACCAACTCAAGGTACCATAGGAGGTACTTTCTCATCCCAAGCCATTGACCATGTGTTGGAGCAAGATGGCAGGTGATGTCTGCGAGGGTTCAGCCTTCCTTCTTCCTCTTAAGGCTCTGTGGTCCCAGCTTCTTCCTTTCTCAGCTGTAGGTTAGCATAAGGCTCATCTCTCTGGGCTCAGCTGCTCTGCTCGCTCTACAAGGCCAGCTATAAACTATCAGGTGAACAGCTCATCTCTCTTCCCGGGGCCTCTGCCATGTCTAATGGAGTCTTCTCTCTTTCCTCTTTCTCTGTGTATTTACTTCTTGGGGCTCCACATCAAAACTCCAACTAACTTCTCTGCCATGTATTTTTTTCTGTGAGTCCCTGCCCACCAAGGGGGCAAGGACTCAACATCCTATTGACATGGCTCAATCAAAGCCATAATCATTATTTAATCAAGTAAAAGTGAAACCTCTGAATTTAAAACAATCTAATACACCCAGAGGAACAGACCAGTTTACAAACATAATTCAATATCTATTTTTGGAATTCATAAATAATACCAAACTGCTACATAAATAAGGTATATACATTTAAGGCATATAAGGTATGTATGTATGTCTATCATTATAGGCATTTACAAATATTTAAAAATATGTATCTTTAGAAGATTTGTATGTTTTAACCTCATAAAACATTTTTAAACAGATTGGCTTTTATTTATATTGGGCAGAGTTAGCCAGATTTAATCTCTTCTTATTAGACATTTTATTAGTTTTTAATAAACATAGCATTGTTTTTCCAAAATGAAATTAACTTGAACTCTATGTAGTTGTTTAAGTCTAAATGACCAAATTGTGTCTTTTAGGCAAAGGTATTAAACCTAAGAAAAACAAATTTCTTGATGGTGGGTTTTCTGTTAATTTTATGTACTTATTTTTTCTTAGAATACTTACCTGGATTGAAATTGAGTATTAGTCCTACAATTCTGTCTTGGGTTGTTTGATGTTAAATTGGAGAATAGCTTGCCTGAGGCGTTCCTAAACTCCCATTGAAATCATTTCCTCATCTAGTGATTTTTATGTCAGAAAAGTTATGGGAACTTGTATCACATTTGCTCCCTGGCTCAGTGTTACTGTGTTATCTTGGGAGTTCCTGTAAATATACATTTATGAGCATAAAGATGGTAAGTTGATTGTGGAGAATTCCCTTTATACATATGGAGGAAATTCTTTTCAACAATATATATCTCCTAACTCTAACACCGACAAGAATATAAAACTCCAAATCCCCAGCCTATGTCAATGTGTAATTATCTGTGAAACTACCTTTTTTTTTTTTTAAGTCAAAACACAGAGCTTGGTCCCCATCACCTGTAGGTAATTAGCTGGATTGCAGGGTGCATCTGGTCATGCTTTTAGAATTCATTCTTTCCTCTGCAGAAGAAATAAGTGCTTCTCTGCCTGGAAAGAGCCCCCTACTAACCTTTGTGAAATAGCAGTAGCACTCACAGCAGCTCCGCTTTGATTAAAAATTAATGGTGATGTGGGCACTGGGAATTAATTATGAGCTGTGAAACCTATGTCTGATACATGTAAGAAAAATTGAAAACTATGACTGCTCAAAATAGACCATTTTCAATGCATTTTGGATGTTTCCTTGATACAAAAAAAAAAAAAAGAGAGAAAGGTTTCCTTGATTTTAATAGCTTTTTTTTTGCGGTTCTTTATTAAATAACACACAATGCCAACTGCATATTTTCCTCTTCCATGATTAAAGAAAATATCTCAAATAGTATTTCCTTCCAAATCTTTCTAATAAAACTGGTAATGCGTTCTTAATTTTGCTGGCAATTTGGGTACAAAAATGTTTATATCTTATTGAAGGCTTGGAAAAATGGCAATGAAATCAAAAGAGATTTGTTATTTGCTACTCTCTGCTACTTGTTTAATATTTGTTTCTGTTAATTATTTGAATTACATGAAATATGTTTTGCATGAAATAGCTCAGTATGAAGGAACAGATGCTCGGGAAGATATAAAACAATCCCTTTGCCTTGGGAATTTTTTCTCCCATTTTTCATGATTTGGTATTTGGTGCTTTTCCAAGGTATTCTAGATGCTTAATGAGGTCTGGGAAGGATGCGATGACAGGCTTAAAGGAAGTGCTAATTTTTACAAATGGCTTCTTTCAGGACTTGCTGTCAAGCTTTCACTACCCTAAGTTTTAAAAGTAAAATTCAAAGTGAGGTATTTATGTTCTGAAATATCTGTGGAATACATTTTTTCCTCCCTCCCTACCATCCTCCCTCCTTCTGTCCCTTCTTTCCTTCTTCCTTCCTTCCATTCTACCACCTTCTCATTCATTTATTCATTCAGTCACGTATTCATGCCCCCATTGTCAATTTCCTTCTAGGGACTCACTGCACTTGGTACTCTGTGGGAGGTAAGGATAAAACAAAGACCTAAGTGAGGCCTTATTTAATTTTCATAACAACCCTAAGGGTTATGTACATTTTAAAGATGAAGAAATCAAGGCTTAAAAATGTTAAGTACTTGTTTGCCCAAGGTCAGTGAGCTAGTAAATGATAGGTCAGCGTCTCTTTTCTTTCTTTGGCTCTCTTGAAGCAAACTTTTTCCCTGTGTGTCAGCAATGGCTCTGAACCCAGATCTGTGGGTTTCTAGAACTTAAAGCTCATTACCCTACACTATTCTGCATTCACACATGACAGAAAAATGTGAGGAGAGGAAGCATTGGCTGATTTAAATAGAATTAAAGAATTAACTAAAGTTTTCATGAATCTATAGATGAAAAACTTTCAGGAATTTAACAAAGAATCGGAACCATTTATTGAGCGATCTGCTGCGTAGGACAATTTTACATTTGCTATCTCTAATTCTTACAACAACCAAATGTAGGTGTTTTTGTCCCATGTACAAATGGAAAACTGAGGCTTAGCTTTCTAAGCTAAAGATCACAGGTCTAGAAAGGGGTCATTTGGAGATCTGAATCCAAGACTGTTTGATTGAGGTTCCTTCCACTACACCATAGACCTTTGGGAGATGAAGTCATTGAAGGCAACTTGGTATGGCTGTGTAGGATCAATGAGGCATCGACGAGGTCAAATAGTTTTCAGCTGACTTCTTAGGAGAACCTGACTTATATACTTATCTATTGATTTAAAATGGTGTATATAGGGCCATATTTCTGGAAATGTCTGTTAATTAGGAGATCCGTTTTCTCTTTTTATCCAGGACAAGCATCTTTTTGTGTGGAGAGTGAAGAACAAAAGTTATTTATGAAACACAGAGCCACACTAACCGTCATATTACCTGAGGGAAGAAACCAGACTTTGCTGTGGAGTTGTGAATTTTAAGTGGTTAGCATCCCTTTGCTAAAAAAAAGTATCTTGGAGGTCATATGGCTACATTTTATTCACAAAAGTAAAACATGTGAGGAAGGGACTTAGAAATATATAATAATATATAATAATAATAAAGGCAAGAGCCAACATTTGCTGAGTATTCACCACATGCTAAACACTGTGCCACGTGCCCCACATATATATATATATATATATATATATATATATATTTTTATTATGGGTAAAAATAAAAATTCTCACAATACATACAAACATTTGCAAAATGATATATAAATATATATGCATATATGTGTATTTGCTTACAAAAATGTTATTTATATATATATATACATATATTTTAAGAGGTGCTTAGATTACCCAAAATATTACACAGAACCCACCGGGATTCCCATGTTGCCCACCTCCCACACCTCCCACCATATATATTTTAATGTAATCCTGACAGCAACCCCAGAAGCAGATACTCGTATAGTCACCATTTCACAGAGGAGACAGAGGCACAGACAAGTCAAGTCACACAGAAGAATGGGGATTTGAACCTAGGCAGTTGGATGATCCACGGTGACTGAGTTCACTTACCAACAGGTCATCTGCCCCTTTATTTTACTTCTGTAAACACAGTGCTGCTCTTATTTTGCTTAATTAAATAGGTAGTTTTGCTCCAAGGCCTCTGAAGCATTATAATTATTCATTATTGTCACCAAACATTTATTTAGTATCAACCCCATGCCAGGCTTCATACTAGGTGGCCAATATACACAATGTTTGACAAAAGCTAAGGTAAAGTTTATCTTCCAAGTCTCTTTTTTAACAATTTGTATCTCATAATCTTACTGTACAAAATGACAAGTTCTCTGCAGAATACCAATGGGTTATTCCTTTCTATTCATTTGTGTAAGACATAAGGCAGGTAATGGAAAGGGCCAACATCATAAAACTAAGTTTAGGTATGGTAACATACAAATGTGGAATTCCTTTAGGTTCTAGTTTTTAGTTTTTCTAAAATCCATATGAGAACTCAAGTGAAGTGTGTCTTGCTTTAAAATACATACATACATACATACATACATACATACATACATACATATATATATATATATATATTTTTTTTTTTAAAGATAATCTTGGCATGAGGTAAGAATTAAGGTCACCAGAAACAAGGATCTGTGTAAATGCAGTGCAATGCACTGGTTATTGTGATAACTGACAATAGGTAGTGGTTAAGTAAGGGCCATTGCAGCTTAGTGTCCTACCTCTGGCAGCAGGGAGCTGGGTTGATGCTGAGCTGTCTGGTTTTAGGTAGCTCCTTACTACTTTGATGTGCTGCATCTGCATGGCATTTCCCAGCTCTGATCTCCATCATTTCTTTGACAGCTACGGCCATGGCACCCCACTGCCTCTCACTTCCATCACATGGCCAGCCTCAGGCAGACCATTTTTAAAAATAAACCTGTCTTGCTTCTCTGCAGATGGAATGTTTTACATGAGAAATAATCCAGCTGAGTCTTTACTCCACAGTTTGAATGAGAATGAACCGGCTTGGGGTTTAGTAGGGATTCAGGTCAGGACTGTGCTATGCTGTCAGAAATAGAGACATTTAATGGTGGAAATTTGTGAACTCTGGTTTTGGGTTGACACAATATGAACCAGGGGTGATAAGTGCAGACTATAGAGTTAGCCACAAGTTCAAGTCATGATGTTGCAACTCACTAGCCACCTCTTTAAGCCTCAGTTTCTTCTTCCATAATCTCAAAAGGTGATGCAAGAAGTAAAGGAGGTAATGTGTGCACAGTGTTTGTGTTTAGCATATTGTCTGACATGTGCTAAGTGTAATGTGCTTAATGTAATTTTTGTTATTGGTTTTGGTCTTTATTTCATGGCAAACCCTATTTCTATTTTTAAATCATCCACAGAAGCATGGTCATCAATATTCTACAAAACACCTAATAGTGTTAACCCCTTCACTTCAATCCCCTTCAGCTAATATTGTTCTAGTGGCACTAGCATGTGCTCTGCCATATAGGCATGTTAAAGCCTTGTCTTAGTTTGCCAGAGCTGTGATCATAAGTACCACACAATGAGTTGTCTTAAACAACAGGAATTTATTGGCTCATGATTTGAGGCTAAGAGAAGCTCAAAATCTAGGTATTGGCAAGGCTTGCTTTCTCCCCAAAGATTGTAATGTTCTGGTACTGGCTGCTGACAATCCTTGGGATTCCTTGACTTTCCCATCCTATGGCAATGTCCTCTCCTTTCTCTTTCAGGTTCCCACTGACTTTCTACTTCTCCCTGTGGCCTTCTCTCTATTAAGGGAGAATAATCTAGTAATCTGGATTAAGACTTTCTCAGGGAAGCCCCCACTGACCATGCTGTTATAAATTTCAACACCTCTCCCCCTACCCATCTTCTATAGCATTACTCATTTTTTTTTCATTTTTTTTTAATGTTCAAGATATTTTATTACAATTATTTATATTTCATTCAGTTGCCTAAATGAATATGAATCCTTCTAGTAAATGCCCATTCTACCCATAGAACTATTTACAAGGTATGATTGAAAACTTTTTTATAAATACATTATAATATTATTGTTATATATATTATATGTATTCATTGTTTCCAATTTTTATGTATTATTTCTTCAACAATATTCATGTACTTTGAGCATTACTCATTTTTGACTGCTTGATTCATCCACTTCTGAGAGAGGTGTTTAAAAATATATGTGATGGTGGATATTTAAATTTCTCCTTGGAATTCTGTCAGTTTTCACTTTAAATGCTCTGTGGTTATATTGTTAGAAGCATACAATTCGTACTTATTCTATTGTGTTGGTATAATTCTTATTAACATTATGTACACCTCCTCTTTAACCTTAAAAGTACTTCATGGATTGAAATGTACCCCCCCCCCGGGTCAAAAGACATTCAAATCCTAACCCCCTTGTGCATGTGAACTTATTTATAAATAGGATATTTAAGGATGTTATTAGTTAAGATGAGGCCAAACTGGATTAGGATGGGCCCTAGTCCAATGTGACTGATGTCCTTATAAGGAAAAGAAATTTGGACATGAGAAAGAGAGGTGAGAGAGAGAGAGAGACAGAGAGAGAGAGAATATGTGACAGAGGCAGAGGTTAAGTTATCCTGCCCAAAGCCAAAGAATGCCATGGATTTCCAGCTGCCTATCAGAAGCCAGAGGAGATACATGAAACAGATTTACCCCCTTTAAGGAGGAACATGGCCCTGCTAACACCTTAATTTCAGACTTCTAGCCTCCAGAACCATGAGACAATAATTTCTGTTATTTAAGCCAACTAGTCTGTGGTATTTTGTTACAGCAACCCTGGATAATATGATTTCCAGTTTTCACCTTCACCACTTGGAATGTTTACTCTTAGAAGTCAGTCACCATGTTAGTAGTCTGACTATGAGAGACCACTCTGCTGTAAAGAAGTCCATGCTACCTACGAGGAGAGGGAGGGACCAAGTGGAGGAGCACCAAAGCCAGAGATGTGGGTGAAGACTTCTTGAACCTTTCAGCTTCACCTAGCCCAGCCACCAGCTGAATTCAGGTGAGTGAATGATTCCAGCTCCAAACAGAACAGAAGAACCATCCAGCCAAGCGCCAAGCTCTGCCTGAATTTCTGATTAACAGACCATGCACATATAATGCGGATCTACTACACAACCTCAGATTCTGATTCTTACAAATTGAGCCTTTTCTACCCATGATGTGGGCAGATAGCAAACTGGTTTTTTTTTTGTTTTTTTTTTTTTAATCACTTCCTCAGGCTAATGGGTGGGGCCTTTCAAGTCCACCTTTCATGGGGGTCCTTCCATGTCAGATCAGTTCACTGCAACGATTGGAAATGCACCCTTACCCATTAGGGACCCAGCTTAATTCTCTGCTCCTCTGGCACAACTGTCTCTAATTATCATATGGAAAAATGGAATAATTATCTCCTCTCTCATGCCATCCTTCTGCTCACAAATATATAATGGTTTCCAATTTTCCAATTCCAATGGTTCTAATGGAACAAACGTTTTGTTTTTTAGTTCAAGATATTTTTATCTGATAAATATTCCACCTTTCCTATCTCACTACTCCTCTTCATGTATCTGAACTACCAAGTGAACTACCTCTTCTTCCTCTCCATACCCCAGCCCACATCCTGTTTCCACAACTTTGCTTTGTTTTCTTTGCATGGAATGCTCAATCTTCTGCTGTCCATGTTTAAATCTCATCCATTTTTCAGGCCCTGCTAAAGTGGTTCCTCTTCCTTAAAGCCTTTCCTGATATCTCAAACTAGTAATCTCTCCCTCCTTCCCAAAATTATTTTTTTCCCTATATGTGTTTTGTGACTTTGACCTTCTGAGGATATTATAACATAGTGGTTTAGAGCAGGAGCTGGAAAATTACAGGCCACTGGTCAAATGCAGCCCACTGCCTGTTTTTGCGAATAAAGTGCTCTTGGAACATAGTCATGCCCATTCATTAATATATTGTCTATGGCTACTTTCACACAACGATAACAGAGCTGATTAGTTGTGACAGAGCCTTGGTGGTCTGCAAAGCCTAAAATACTTAGTATCTGGCCCTTTACAGAAAACATTTGCTGATCCCAGGTTTAAAGCATGAGAACTGGACTTTGGATCACCCTTAACATCTCCCAGCTGTTTGCTCCACAGGCTTTTATGTGAAGGTTAAGTGATAGAATATGAATGGATCTATTTTGAAACATTTAAAGAATGCATACTGAGTATTACTATTGCTGTTATTTTTGCCCTATCTTAGACTATGTTATGATTTATCTCTAACTAAATAAACAGTTCTCATAAGGAAATGGAAAGAAGTTAGTAACTGTGGTGTTATGTTACATTATTACATTTTAAAATAAAGGTGTGTAGATGTGTGTGCACACATGAGACCCTGCAGGCAAATACCTAGATTAAGCTTAGAGAAATAGAGAAAACTTTCCCTTTGTAAGTTCTAATGTGGAATATCATGACCATAACATAGACACGGGCTAGTGTGTACTACCACATCTTTGGTTGTGCAAAATGTCCATCTTAAGATGAGATTTAGAAAGTGAAGAAATTCATGCTTCCATTTCTAGTCATGATGTGATCTCACAGCTTTTAGGTTTCTGCAGAGACAGATTTTGGAAAATGGAACACCAAAAATGGTTTATCTGAATGGATAAAATAAGTAAGAGGACATTGTTAAAAACAAAAACAAAAAAATGAAGCTGACTACACATTGATAGCTCAGAGGAAACAGGAAAGGGAGCCTTCTTTATATCCGAATTTCCCCAGTCAACAGTGTTTTAAAAGAAGTAATGTGTGTACCATCAAGCAATTTTGCTTCCTTATCCCATTAGGGATGTTATTAAATTTTCTTTTAGGAAGGAGACCCTAGTAAGCTACAAATTGTTTTCTCCACTCTTTGTGTGGTTTGTGCACTCTTTGTGCAGTGGGTGTAGGTGGGGGTGTTTAAGGAGCCTGGCATTCTGCAGAGCATCAGGGCCTCTTTAATTAGGAAGCCGCTGTCAAGGAAGATGGACAATGTTCTCTTTGTTAGGATAACACAGTGTCTTTCAAAATCATATTTGTTTTTAAACTCAATGTATTTGCACACAACCATGATGAGAAACACAGTCCAAATGATGCATATGAATTTGGATAGGAAATGTTTGCTTTCAAAAACATAATAAATAGTGGCACAGGTTTTTGAAAATCAGGAGTTGCAGTGAGGGTGCTGTATAAAGTTCACTTTTACTTTGAAATTTGCTGGTAAACAACTTATATCAGCTTAACGGGAATAAGAACACATGTGGAAGCTTTGAATATGAAAACACTGAAAGTGTTTTCTTTAGATAGAATTGAATTTAATGAAAACATATTCTTGGTTCTATTTTTTTCTCTTTCTTAAGCATCTACATTTCTAAGTAAATTTATACAACAATGATATGATGTAGGTTGTGAAAACTTTCCAATTTCGAAGAATTTCATTTACTTGGGCAAGAATATTAAGAGAGTATATGGTTTACCAAAACTCTAGTGACAAAAGCCACGTCATCTAAAACATTTTATTTTCTAGGGCAAATGGTCTGGCATGGTTACTCAGTAGTATACTGATATCCTAATGAAAATTTTCTATAAGAGAAATGACCCAGGGTTCAAAGCCAGTTGTCGAGATTCTGCCTAGTTCATGAGAATATGGAATGCCTTTTGTTGTGTTTATATTTTCCAATGTGATTTTATTAGATGCAATGCTGGATTACACAATAAGCAAATTATACATATATAAGAGCATCAACAAAACAGGGCACCAAGAAAGAAAAAAACATTGGGAGTGGTCAAGAAATCCATAGTGTGTATATATATATATATATATATATATATATATATATTTAAAAGCATCAAAATAAATTTTATGAGAAAAACAAGAACTTTGTTGGACCTCCTTAGAGCTAATTTTTGTATAGTATGGTGTGATGGTTAAGTTCATGTATCAGCTAAGTTATGGTGTCCAGTTGTTTGATCAAGCAAGAACTGTCCTGATTGTTACTATGAGGATATTTCATGGATTTATATAGTTAGTTAGTTGTTGGCATTTATGGATGATTACAATTGACTGAGGAGATTGCCTTCAGCAAGGAGAGACATCTTATCCAGTTAGTTGAAGGCTTTAAAGGGAGAACTGATGATTTCAGCAGTCAGAAAGAAGAATTTCTATCTCTACTTCAGCCAGCCAGCTTCTCCTGGGGAATTCATTGAAACCTTCATTGGCGTTCCCAGCTTGTGGTCTACCCTTTGGAATTCGGACTAGCCAATTCCCACATTCGTGTGAGCCAATTCCCACAATAAATCTCATAATATTTACATATATAGATTCTGTCGTTTCTGTTTCCCTAGAGAACCCTAGCACATGTGGTTTCTATGTTGAATTATATTGGGTGAGAGGACACCCTATTATTATCATTGCTTAGGGCCTTTAAAAGTCACTATCAGGTCTTGCATCCTACTGGGCCTTTCAGAGGAAATCAGATAAAGAAAAGACACAGCCCTTCCCATAAGGAGCCTATGACTTACACAAGTCTAAGAATCAAGCACCCAGGAAACAATTTATAGACCTAACCACTATATAATTTAGTCATAATTGTGTTTGCCTGATGTTTTATTTGGTTTGACTATGTTGTAAACTTTCATGTTGACAGAGTATTTTATTAAATTGTTAAATACCCATTTGTTCCAAATATGGTTAATTAACAATTACTGATTACATGCCATGAGAGATAACCCGCTACACTGCAGGCAGTTGATCAGAGAGCTTCTCTCCAGAGTGGAATTTTGTTTGACTATAGCCCAAAAGACCAATAACTAAGAGAGTAAGCTACATGGGAACCCAACTAACTGGAACCCTCAAATAATAGGATTTTTTCCCCTTTCACTTTTGTTTGATGAAAAAGAAGTAACACTAAGACAGTAACCAATAAGAGAAATTTTTGTAAAGCAACTTCCAGAGCATGGTTCTGGGTCAGTATATATCCAGCCCAATTTCTTACCCCACCTCCATCTATAGTTCTGCTTGATGAAAACTATTATTGCTAATGATGACTCTGGAAAACTCTCAGCCTTTAAGGAAATATTATGTTTGCAATAGTGCATTTAAAAGTAGACAAGCACATTCAGAAGCATTTTTTTTTTTAACAACAAGGGTTGAGGCAAAATAGTTTTCCATATGCCTTTAATTCCCTATTTACTGAACCATAGTTTTAGTTATTCGGCTCTACCCCAAGCATTAAAATAATTAAGTTTTATTATGTCTGGAGATGTGCCCTGTGGCTTGACATCCTTCTCAGGGTCTCTAAGATGGCAAAACTGCTAAAGAGGCTTACCAAAGAGATCCATCAACAAAGCCATCTATGTGCCCAAGGAAAATCTTTACTCCAGCTTTGGAAAAACGGAATTCAAAAAGCCCAGTGGCTGGATTGCTGGGATAGAAAAGATCACAAAGTGAGAAGGAAAAAAACCAACATTTGGTGAGTGCCTGCTATTTGTCAATTGCTTTACTTAGGGCACTTCCTTTGTTCTTCACAAAAATTATTTGAAGCATTTGTACTGTCATAATCCCCATTTTTCAGATAAGAATGCTGAGGTGGTAATTTTTGCCAAAACTATGAATCTAATCATGAGAAAACAATCAGACAAATCAAAATTGAAGGACATCCAGGAAAACAACTTTTCAAAATGACAGTTAAAAACAACTCTTCAAAATTGTCAATGTCTTTCATCTCCTATTCTAAATTAAAGAAGATGAAAGACAATTCATAAACCAAAAACAGTGCATGATCCTTGATTCGTTCCTGATTAAAAACAAAAAACAATAAAGAACATTTTTGGTAAAAAGGGGGAAATTAAAATATAGACTTAAATGTGATAACAATATGTGGTTAAGTGAGAGAATATTTTTCATGCTAAAACTGGGGCATGCTAAAGTATTTAGGAATGGCATGTCTTAATGTCTGCACCTAATCTCAAATGTTTCAGATATGTGTGTGGAGAGAGAGGGGGAAAAAAAGGTAGCAAAATGTTAACAACACCTGAATCTCTGTGAAGTGTATGCAGGATCATTCCTTGTACTATTCTTTCAACTTTTCTGCAGGTTGGAAATTTCTCAAAATACAAAGTTGGGGAAACCCAAAAGAAAGCCGAGTTTCAGAAAAGTTAAACAATGAGCAGCAGAGTATGAGATTTAAATCCAGGTCTTTCTGTTAGCCTTGGTCCCAACTCCCTGCACACAAGTTACCTACCATCTGGCTAGGAAAATGAGACATCACTTTAAAAAAAAATTGGCTCACATTGCAAGGAGGCACATGCCAACTGCCAAATGAGTCAGAGTAACAGTCAAGATTGGTGGAGGTTGGAGGGGGAATTCAATGCTGCAAACGCCCTAAGGCCAGGAACTGTGCCTGCCTTGTTCTTATACCCAGCTCCTTGCACATAGTAGGCACTCAAAAATTTATTGAGTGATGGCTTCCTATGAGGATAGTCATCACAGAGAATGTAGCTTTTGAATTAGGCATTTAAAAATGAATTTAGATCACTGAGCCAGAGAAGCGAAGACCATCCCAGAAGAGAAATGGCAGGTGAAAAAATGCAGAGGTGGAGAGAAAAGTAGTGGGTGGGGGTAGGAGAGGAAACTGCATAGATATGGATAAAGTTATTTAGTGGGTTATCCTTATGTATGCCCTTTAGTCTCATTTCATGCTTAGGCTTGGTGATGGCTTTAGAAAGATATCTTTTTTTGTTGTTTTTATTTCTACTTTTCCTCCCACATTTTGGAGTAGGAGATTGAAAACAACAACAATAAAGAACATTTTGGTATGATGGGGAAAATTAAAATATAGATGTAAATGTGATAACATTTAACTAGGGTCAGCTTGAGTTTTAGCCTTAAAACATCCTGAACAAAAATGACATCTGGGCATGTCCACTTTGAGGGGTAGAGGTAAGAGAAAGCATTGCAGGACTCAGGAGTATTTCATTTGATAGCATGTCTTTGCTTTTCATTCAAGATAAGCCCTTGGTTAAATCTCATTGTTTTGCTATTTCTAATCATAAAGAAGCCACTCGAGGTGCCACTGCAGAGTACTAGCATGCTGATTGCTAGCAAGGCTTGTTGGTGCATGAGGTCTCTGGCACTATGTATGCTGTGGAAATGCCATCTCAAATGCATCATTTTTCTAAGTGCTTCTGTTCAATGCCAACATTGATTTGTCTTCAAATTAGGCATGCCTCCTCGAAATTACCCTTCAGCTGGTCCCATAGCACACCACAGTGATGTCACTTCCTTGGCTGCAGACAAGAGACGACTGAGAAAAGAAGTTTACCATTGAAGGCAAATACGGCAAGTGTTTATGTTATTTCTCTCAGCACAGGCTCAATGCCAGGTACACACATTTCAGGGCCCAGTGCACTGAACACACAGACACACATGGACTCCGAAGTGGGCGTGTGGAGAATATGAATGGAATGCAGGACTAGAAAGAGACTGGGATAGGAGAGAACTCTGTAATGAAATAGCTTTAACGTTGCCAGGGAAATTTCAGGTTTCACATAAAGGAGGATTCTGAAGAGGGTTCCTAAGAAATGTTGTAAAATTTTCTTTTCAAACATGATGGATTCTCTCCTTCCTGAAACAGGTTAACACTATCTTGCCTGAAAACAGAGGGTCAATTCAGACGCCTCCTTAAGACCCTATGAAGATTTGGGCAGTAGACAGTATCTGTGTGACTGCTTCATATCACTAAAAAATAGATGGAGCAGTCCTGAAAATAAAAGTCTTCCTACTACTTACTTTTTCTGGGTCCTTCTGGGACTTAGCAAATGAATTACTGTGTTTCTTGAGAATAAGAAAAAAAAGAAGGATAATTTAGAAGGAAAAAAATATTTGTGTATATCAGCATCTTGAGCATTTAACAAAGCATCAGTTATTCATCAGTAATTCAATCACCATTGTCTATATAGCTAAAATTTGAGGAATATTTTATCTAATGTCTGGCCCAGAGAAAGGTAGGATGTGTGTGTGTGTGTGTGGGGGGGGGGTTGTAGCAGAAGAAAATGGAAAGAAAATAAAACAAAGGATATTTTTTGAATCAGTGGGTAAATGTTTCATTTCTAAAGCATAGAGAGTTTTAATGGAATATGATGATATTATGTCTAGGGCTGGAGAAGAAATAAATATTATGAACCTTGAGTATACTTTGGTATTACTTAGTATAATTATTTTTATGAATCCTGCTTATTAAATTATTTAAGGCAGCTCACATTCATTCAGTGAACACTAATGAACACTTCCGATAGCTCTTCCAGTTGTCTAACTTTTTGTTGAGAGTCATTACAGGACATCGCATCAGTCAAAATTCATAATGGCATGTACAGTGAATATGATTACTGGTAGGAGACAATTCTCAAAGGTTCTCTAACATTTCAGCATGACTTGCAAGCATAGACACAGACTGTCTTTGTCCCTACTATCTTTTCAAGGATGTTATGTAGTGACCAGCCTTGAAAAATAGAGATAATGTTTCCCTCTGTGGCAAAGGGCTGATATACCACTGCCCATTATAAAATATTTGGTTCCCTAAGCTCAGAGTTCTCCTTCCATAACACAACCTAAGGTGGTGCAGGATGTGGTCTTCTTTGCATTTCTTTGTAGGAACTGGGGCTTGGGGAATGGGTGTGAATGCTGATACTCTGTGAGAAACTGCTGTGAGTAATAAACAGTCCTATGTCTCTGATCCAGGAGTTTTGTGGTTTTAGCCCACAACCATAAGAATGTGGCAGGTAACTTGTTAATATGCATGTAGAGTAAAATCTCAGACTCTTCACAAATGTTGTCAACTGCCTTGAGTATTTCATTTTATTAAGATAAATACTTGATCCAAACTAGTACTTTCTTAAGGCTAAACACCCCGATGGACTTTAATTTTCTTGTTAAATTTAAACTGAAAAATTTCCCTAAGAGAAAAGGGGTAATAGGTATTATAAGAGATGGAAGAGGTGAAATGGGTAATAAGAAAATTAAAAATCGTGTAAAGAAGAAAACATCTCAAAAAAAGGAGCAGGGCATAGGTGCTAAAAGTTTTACCATGTTTAGACAAACATAAGTTTTTAAAATTTGGGGTTGGTCTAATGGCTATGATAATAGATATTCTTTTGTTGAAAATATAGAGAGGCTCATTTATAGGGAGAGAGGTAATTTATTATTTCTCACATTTTTAAATGGCAAAATTTTACCACAACTCAAGAATGGAGAACACTGAGTAGCTCATTTAAATGTAAGCTGATGACAGAAGAAGGAAATAGGCACTTTTCTAATGTTCAAATCATGCAGTGTTTGTCCTAAATACTGCAGAATTAACTACTTGGAAGGGAAGACTAATCTTATTTGGAACATGCCATGATTTAGTATACAAATTCTTACTAATTCTTAATTATAAAGATGTCAGTAAAAACTGCAAACTCAGTTATTTAAATAGTTGATGATTTTGAAAATCCAGACCTCTTCAGCTTTTAGACAAAACAAGATTTATTTATAAGATTACATTCATTCCATTTTAATGAAAATAAAGATAAAATGGAACAAACTAAAAAAAAAATCATAGTGTAAGACAGTGAGTCATTTTTAAGAAGACTAAATATCACATAAACACAACATACCATGACTGATTAGAAATACTGTACATTATGATTTTTAAAAAAATCATGATGGAAATAAGACAGCTTCCACTTTGAAGAAAAGCATCACTGATTTCTCAATCAACTGAGAACATACACAGGGGCAATTAAAGGCCACTCTTGTCATTAAACATGTACTGAAAATCCATCTAAATCAAGTAATCACCATATTGATTAAAAATAAAAAATACAAATATGATCTGAAACATGCCTTGTAGAGAAATACAAGATGGTCTGAGAAAATTATGTGTGGTGAAGGAGTTACTAATACACCTAAAATTCTTTACTTAAAATCTTTGGGCTGCATTCAAAATGGTAGGATTTTATAAACTTGTGGTTGCTAACATTTTCTCACCTGGCATCTTAATTATCTCTTCAGAGTAGAATGAATCAGATCAAGTCAATCAGCACTTATTCAGCACTTACACTGCTGTATTTTCTTGCTGGAGCACAGAGAGGTGAAGGATACAAAGAACAAAATCAGCCAGGAAGCTTAGAATCTGGGAAGTAAGACTGAAAATAAAAGGCAGAATAAAGATTTAGATAATGGTCCAAGTTAATCCTGGAAGTATACCACCAGTTAGGATGGTGTATTAGTCAGCCAAAGGGGTGCTGATGCAAAGTACCAGAAGTCTGTTGGCTTTTATAAAGGGTATTTATTTGGGGTAGAAGCTTACCGTTATAAGGCCATAAAGAGCAAATTACTTCCCTCACCAAAGTCTGTTGCCATGTGTTGGAGCAAGCTGGCTGCCAGTCTCTGTGTGTGTTCAGCCTTCCTCTCCCTCCTAAGGCTCCATGATCCCAGCTTCTTCCAATCTCAGCTGTAGGCTGGCATAAGGCTCAACTCTCTCGCTGGGGCTTGTTTCTTTCCAGGCTTTCTTAGCTGTTCAGGGCTCTGGTCTCTTCAGCTGCAAACTATCAGGCAAATGGCTCAGCTCTCTCTCCAGGGCTCCAGCATCCAAAACTAAACTCTCTGTGTTCTCCTTCTCTATGTATTTACTTCCCTGCCTTTTATTAAGTGTCCATTTATATAGTCCATAAAAGGGGGTGGGACAGGTGGAAATGCAAATCGAGTTGCCCTGATATGTGGTCAAATGAAAGTCCTAATCTTGATTTAATAAAGTAAAAGTGAAAACTCTGAGTCTAATACAATCTAATATGCCCAGAAGAACAGACCAATTTACAAACACAATCCAATATCTATTTTTGGAATTCATAAACAATACTAAACTGCCACACTCCAGCCTCTGAATTCCAAAAAGACATTGCGATATTCAAAAAAACACAAAAAACCTTAAATCAGTAACAATGCTAAGAACAAAATCATATCACAATCAGTTTAAAAAATAGTTTGTCTTGGGGCAAAGTTCCATCTTGCTGTAGACCTCTGAAACTTACAAAACCATTTATCTGCTTCCAATATACAAAGGATAGACAAAGCATAAACATTTTCATTACCATAAGGAAAAATTGGGAGGGAAACATGAGTTACGGGTCCCCTACAGTTCTGTAAACCTGCAAGGTTTATGGAAACTTCATTAGATGTCAAAGTCTGAGAGTCATTCTTAAGATGATAGTTTCTTCTCCCTGGGGCCACATGCAGTCCCTCCCTTTCCACAGGCTTGCCCAATGGCCATTTTCTTGGTTCCACCCTCATCAAGCATATGGGGGGTGACTGAGCTCCAGACCTCATCCTCCAAGAGCACTGGGGTGATGGCCACACCTTCCCTGATCTCTGGGGTAGTCTTAACCCCCCTATTACAGTGAGGTAAAGGCAACATTCTCCCTAATCTTTGGCATACTGGCCCAATCCTCTCAGAGCAATGAGTTGGCAACTTGGCCTTCCCTAATCCTTGGGGAACAAGCCCACCCCTCTCAGATCTATGGGATGTCGACCTTACCCTCCCTAACCCTTGGGGAATGTGCTCCACCCTCTCTGTACCCTGGGGTGGCAAAACTCTCCCTGAACAGCAGGTGGGAGCATCCACCCTCTTCAGCCGCTGGGGCAAACTCACCCTATCTGTACACATGGTTGGGGTTCCTCTCTTGGCCCAAAGAAATGTCTTAATTCCAGATCTCAGCTTCCATGGTTTTCCTCTTAAAGCTGTTTTCCCTTCCATCTTTCCCCTACATGTCCCTTTTAGTCCAGACTGACAGTGGTTTTGTTCATACAGCGCGCTCAAAAAGCTTGTTGGTTTAGCATGCAGGAAGCAGGGGTCCAAGCTATCAGTAAGATTTTCTACAAGTCCTTCCTGGATAACTGTATTTTCAATCCTGACTTATAAGGTCCAAGTTTAGTTAAATCCTCAAATGGGGCACTATTATCTGGGGCTTTGATTTCCAGAGGCTGGGAATTTCCAGAATCAGTTTCTGGTTTCTTTGTGCCCAACAATTCAGTTCTCAGCTTATCTCTCTCTCTCTCTCTTTTTTTTTTTTTTTATGGTTTTTATAATTCAGCTTATCTCTCTTATCTAGCATTTTGCTGTAAGCTTCAAGGAGAAGCCAAGCTGCATTCTCTGAGTTTACTTTGGAAAGTTCTTCAGCTAAATGTCCAGGCTCACAATTTTCAAATTCTGCCTACCATATAACATCAGGAGTCAATTGTGCTAAGTTTTCTGCAACTTTAAAACAAGAATCACCTTTCCTCCAGTTTCCAATAGTAGTTCCATCATTTACTTCTAAGGCCTCATAAAAAGTCTCTTTAGCATCCAAATTCCTACCAACAGTCTCTTCAAAGCACTCTATGTCTTTTCTATCAAACATCTCACAATTATTTCCTTCTAAGGCCTTGTCAAAAATAACGTTAGGCTCCATATTAGTACCAACAGTCTCTTCAAAGCAATTTCGGCCTTTCCCATCAAGCATCTCACAATTCCTCCAAAAAATACCCCTTACCCATTTATAAAACCATTCCAGCATTTTGGTAATTGTAAAAGCATGACCCCACTTGCTGGTACCAAATTCTGTATTAGTCAGCCAAAGGAGTGCTGATATCACTTCCCCTTTTAAGGCCTTCAACTGATTGGGTAAAACGTTACTCATTGCTGATGGCAATCTCTCTGGTTGATTGTAGATGGAACTACAAGCCCAGTGCTTGCTCAACCAAACAACTGGACGCAATTACCTGGCTGAGTTGACACATTAGCCTAACCATCACAGATGGGATTAATTGCTATAATAATTCTATAAACAGTAATTGCTGGGATTCAAGGAGGGGGAAAGTATAGTACATGCAAATGGTCAGGAAAGACATCAAGGAACAAAACTGTCTTTAAGGCTGGTGAAATCTGGCTGTACAGTGAGTGCAAAGGGCAAGATAAGGGTCAGCAAATTAATTCCAGTGGGCCAAATCTGGCCTGCAGATTGTTTTTGTACAGCCAGAGAACCAAGAATATTTGTACATTTTTAAATGGTTTAAAAAAAAGAAGAATATTTCCTGACATTGAAAATTATATGAGAGTTAAATTTCAATGTCCATAAATAAGGTTTTATTGCAACACAGCCACAGCCCACTTGTTTATGTCTATGGCTGCTTTCGTGCTACAGTGGCAGAGTTGAGTAGTGACAGAGACCGAACAGCCCACAAAGACTAAAGCATTTACTATCTGACCCTTTACTGACAAAGTTTGCAGACCCCTGGTGTAAGAGAATAATGGGCAATAATTGTGGAAAGGAATGTCAGCAGGCCTATAAATATACCAGCTCTGAAACTTATATGTTACTGATAAAGAGGAGCCTTTGAAGGTATCAAATACAGAAGGAAGCAATTCACAAACTGTCTCTGTTTCCAGACACATCACCTAGGCTTGCAAATGTTTTTTAAATGAACAAATGGACAAGAATGTTTAGATTCCTAAGACCACTGTTGCTTTATACTTATTGATCTTGAAAAGAAATAATGACTTTTCTACTGGGTAAGTGTCCCTTTACACTCTCAGGTTGTCCCCCTAAGCCTAACACAGATATGCTGTGAGAAACTCTCACACATTTTTTTTTTCTTTTCTTTTTTTCAGTCTTTGTAGAGACTGTCAAAAATTGCCAATGCCAACTATATTTCAAGTTGTCACAGCAGGGTTTTAGGAAAAGGTTTTGATTAGCAATAATCGTGCCTCGGATAAACCTCATTGGCCACGATACTGCCACTGCACAAAGCTGTCACACATTTTGACATTGTTGGACACGAAAACAAGACCTTGTATTTGTTGGACTTGTAGTGTAAGAGTGTATTCCGGGGATTCCTCCTTAGATAGATTATCTTTTTTTGGATTGCATGACATTGTTCTACCTTTTCTACAACACCCAGACATGAATACAAAAAATAAGGTTTGGGGGAGATCCCTGGGAGGGATTGGTATTAACCAGAATTAGCAAAAATCTCAGCCCTCTCCAGAGGGTTAGTGAGTGCCAGACTATTAGAGAAAAATGGTTTAGGCAAAACAAACTGCATAAGGAGGCCAACTGTTAGACTCCCTCCTGTGGGTGTTTCCATCAGATTCACCAGAGATACATTTCAAATACTAAATTTCCACTCTAATAGTTTAGGATAGCATGTAACCAAACCTCACACAGAGGTGAAATCTAAGAAGGGTGTAGAGAAACACATATGTGGAAAAACCTCACAATAAAAAGAAAAACTCTGGGAAACATGGTTAAGAAATATCAGACTAAATTAATAATGGAGCCTTCAATAGCCTTGGAGAAATCCAACACAAACCAAATTCAAACTACATGCCCATGCTTCCAGCCATATTTACTTTCAAATGATTATGTCTTTAAAAAAATCATAGGGAGGAATTTTTTTAAGGAAAACAAATCTGGTTAAAAGCTACATTTTTCTAGGTAAGGAAAATTAGGTAAAGGACATTAATTTCAGGTCTTTTCTCTCTTAATTAAAAACAGATCTCATATTTTTCTTTTTTCAATTGAAAAAATATTTGAGAAAAGATGGGAACTTCCAATAGAAAAGGTTGAGCTGAGATGAAGTTACAGGAGACTGTAATATATAATGAGGAAATATATAATATTAAAAATCCAGTTTTAAATCATCCATAACTTCACTTAGAGTTCATCCCAGATAAGTATCAATATAATCAAGGATAATGATGAATTCTGAATTAGAAATGTTTGAAGGTTTGAAAGAGCAGTAAGCTAAAGATTTGGGAATGCAAAGTGGATGACATTTTGAATACTATACTATCCAAAATATAAGGAAAAGAAGTTTAACCTTACATGTCAGCGTATTCTCACGAATATCCACCTGAAAGTGCACGCCACCAGTATACATAGACACAGAAGTAGATACAGACACACATATGAACATGGACAAACACATGGTCTTGGATATGAAAAAGTTCCTAGGTGAAAATTGTAACAGTGCAATGATTTCCAGGGGGGGAAAATGGCCTATTTTGGCTCAGAAAATAAAAGAATGACTTTCCCATAACATATTTTCTTATGGATCTTTCAGTCATGGTCTCCTATGGAAGCATAATTTATGTAGTGGATGACAAGTAGAGTTTTATGATATCTGGAATTCATTTAAAATCTTTGGATGGGAAAAATTGAAATCCAATTAAAAGCTTAATAAATTACCCTGTGTTGAATATGAATATATTAAGTTAATATGTGTGCAGGATGAAATTGGAGAAGTTATGGGAGTTAGCATTTTAATTCTATTTATATCAGGAGACTGTATGCCATAACTCTGAGAATTACTTGATAATGGGGCTATTTACAATGAAGCTAAGACTGAATTTAAATAGCAAATTTTAGCCCATGACTTGTCATAACTCATGAGGTCTCAGCTTCAAGGCATGCTGGATCTCGCTGGTGAAAGGCCTGTGAGGAAAGGGAGATGGACCAATTAGAGCTGATACCATGACAGGACCAGCCCCCAAAGGTCTCACCATGAAAGAATGCAAGGGCTGGCAGGCTTTGGTATTTTGGGCCCCAAGTGGTAGGTGAGAGACCATAGTGAGAGTCTCTGGTGGGAAGTAATTCTTGTGGGCACAGATGGTTGCAGGTGGTTGTGGGGAAGTCCTGGATGGAATGTGCAATGCCTTTGTTAAAGCTGGACCCTGGGGCTGGGGATTGATAGATGCAGGTGAGAAGTGGAACATACTAATTACTAGGTTTTCTCACTACCAAACTTAAGTCAACAGACAAGATCAAAATGAAGCCAAATGGTAGAGATTGGGGACCTAATATTGGCCAGCTAAGTGTGGTGATTAAGATGGCAGGCTCAGAAGTCAGACCACCTGGGTTCAAATCTCTGTTCCTCCATTTACAAGACGGAGATGGTAATATCCATATGGGTGTTTTCAGGACCAAATGGTATACCACATATGATTGCAACTTGTCTCTATTTTGTTATTATTTTTGGAAAAAGAGGTCTTTGACTCTTTGGGGGCACCTGGGAGTTGTAAATCACACAACTTGAATGCTGGAAAATTATGCGCACCTGTGACCTAGACTAAGCTATTGCTGTAGGATGGCCAGTTTCAAAACAAAAAAATTCCTCAGCACACCCTTCCACCACTCCTTAAACCTGTACCTTACAAGGTGCAGAACCAGTTTTTATTTCTAACTCCTTTATTTTTATTTTATTTTTCCAGAGCTGTCATCTTAAACAATGATTGTTAATATTACTATGTAAAATTTCTGGTACAGATTTATTCTGGAATCTACTGAGTTTGTTTTTTTTTAGATTGTCTCTATTAGTATTTGTATTTAGACACAACTTGTGGATGCTAGTTACTGGGGTGATATTGAAAGCATACTTAGTAATAAAAATATTTAACTAAAAAAAATAACATTTTGGAAAGGGTGGACATGGATGTGGGAGTGGTTTGTTGAGAAAACCATATCCTAGTAGACTGATGGCGTCATCACCATAGCATTCCCTAATTACAAGAAGGTAAATGTTTTTACCCCATCAGTGCTCATCCTTCTGAGACACCCAAGGTGAACGGGAATCACCCTATTTATTCCTCCCATGAGATATTTTCTGCCTACAGCTTTCTTTGTTAGATAAAAACAAAAGCTATCATTTTAAAAGTGCTAATATTTACCTAATTACCCATTAAGGTAAATGCATTTACAAACATTATCTCATTAATTCTCACAATGATATTTATTAATATCTAAGCTGAGGACTAAAGAAAGGTTAAGAAACTTGATCAAGATTACCCAACAAGGAAGTGCTCAGAAGAGCTGACCTCCTGAGTCCACCCCTGCCCCACCCCCTTACTGCCTTCCAATCTCAGTCCCTCTTTCCTTAGAATTTTGTTTCCATTTTGGTTAAAACCCTTACCATGTTATATCATCATGTATGTCTTATCTTTCCCACTTAACTGTGCACCTGAGACGATGTGAGAGACCATGTAAGTCAACCTTTCATCCTAGACAGGTTCTATAGTAGTTCAACAAAGCTTTTACCCTCTAGTTAGTGGTAGCTCAGTTAGGTTTGTTGAATGAATGAATGAATGAATGAAGCACTAAAGACTATGAGTCAAGTCAGCAGTTTATTTTATTTTATTTTTTTAAAGCTTTTATTTATTTATTCATTTATCCCCCCCTTGCTGCTTGTGCTCGCTGGGTCAGCTAACCACGCCGTGCTGGCGGACTTGCCTTCACCAGGAGGCCCCGGGAACCGAACCCAGGGCCTCCCATATGGTAAACGGGAGCCCTACTGATTGAGCCACAGCCGCTTCCCGTCAAGTCAGCAGTTTAAAAAATATAGTCCCAATCAAGGATTTCTTACTGAAAACACCTTATCTTCCAAGCAGATGGAAGGGCTGGCGCAGGAAGGAATGGGAGAGTAGGGTATGGTACCCACAGGAAGACTGAAAAAAGGAGCTTCTTTTGGGAGCAAGTAGTTCATACACAGTCTCAGCTTCTGTGACCTCCTCCTGCTCTTTCAGGAATTTGAATGTGTTCATCAGGAAAATACTGAATCCCTTGAAAGCCTGGTTTCTGCTTGTGGTTTGTGAGCCAATTCCACAATGCTACAGCCATCACCAGCCCATACTGCTTTTCCATGACTCCATGTAGGCAAACTAGACATTCTAGTAAGTAAAACTTCTTTTGGGTAAATATTTTGGAGCTTGTTTTAAGATTTCTCTGACAGACCAAGTGGTAAAAAATCCATGTATATGTTCTCTCCCTTCTGCTATGGATGTGATACTACTTCCTGTAAAAGTAACTCTGCTTATCTTAGTCTGTTCTTATGAATTTCGCATTCTTTGTTGACTTTGATTCATAGAAGGCCTGCTGAGGAGGGGTGGAAAGGACTGGAAACATAACTTCTTCCAGTTACCTCTTTCGAATTGCAACATTGCCCTTTATTTTGGCATCAGAGAGTTCAGGTTGGATGGTGCAAAAGGCTTCTCTGGAGTCTAAGAGAAAAGTTTAGATATAACCTTTTAGGAAGTTGCAACAAAATTCCTTCAAGTTCTAAGCTAGTAGCAGGAAAGGGCAAAGCCATGGGTGTACACACACAAACACATTTATAAATATATATAGCATCCATATATACATTCTATGTATACACATATTTTTTCATAAACATACTTGCAGCATTATATACACACACAAAATATACTATATATATGTTTCCATACACAGTGTAAGGTTTATGACGTTTTTGGTTGATATATATTTGTGTTCCCTTAATGGCAAATTATTAATTTTAGTTAAGTCCATTACAGAGTTTTTAAGCAGAGCAAACGCTCTATCCTTAAACAGCCCTGGGAAAACTTCGGAGCTACTTTTGAAGAATCCTTTGATGTGCCCAAAGCCAGTAGAGGGGCGATTCCAAACCCATTGAACTTTTTAAAAAGTGTGAAATCACTGCAAGCAAGGCTTCTCTGATCTGTTAGGAAAGACCAAACCAAGAAGAAAGGCTGCTTTCTCTCCCCAGCAGGACCCAGAGCCCTGCCTTCTGCCGATCAGCCTTTGTATACGTTGAACGAAAGAACGTTTACAGGAGTCAAAAAAAGATGGAGAGAGAGAATAAAAAAGGTAGAAGCTACAAACCGGCTGCAGCTGCCGCCACTCGCGCCCGGGACGGCACGTGACCTGGGGGCGGGGCCGCGCGGCCACCGGCCAGTGGACGGGGCCGGGGGCGGGGCCGCGGCGCCGGGGGGCGGAGCCTGTGCCCGCGCAGCTCGCACGGCGGTCCCCTTATTTGGATCTGCGGGAATGTGGTCTAGAGCGGTCCTGCGTTGAAACCATTCTCCAGCCTGCTGCCGGGACTACCCCTGACTCTGGCGCGCCCGCTACTCGGTGGCAAGAGGGCCGGCGGAGCGCCATGGCCTGCATCCTGAAGGTAACGCCTCGGCTCTGTGGCTCCGACGCGAGGTTGGCGAGCCCCTTGCTTGCTGAGAGGCACGGAGTCAGCCGCGGTCCCACCGCATCCTCATCTCAGTTGTCCTTTCCTGGCATTGATTTTCTTTTTGTTCCTTTGGCAAATGCATATGGAGGGAGATTCTGAAAAATGCAGCTGGCACAGCTTCTCTTCCCACCATTCCTGCCTGCTCGCGCCTGCATTGAAGGGGCTGCAGGCTATTGGCTCCAGGGGAGAGCAGGGCTGTGTGCCGAATAATGGGGTTGGCAGGGAGGGGACTTGCGCTCCTGGGGTCCCACGTCTCTGTTGAGCCTGAATGCTTTCAGGGGCCGCAGGAAGAGGAGTGGCTGGGTATGTGTTGGTGGTGGTGAGGGGTCAAGCGCTTTGAATGGGGGGCGGGGTGGAGAGGGGTTCTATTGAGCGTTTGATAATGTGAAGACAGAAACTTCTGAGTTTGCAGGTAGCCCCATACGAATGAGTTTTCATTGAGATATGTTAGCTTTATGTGCCATTAGTTTTACTTGGAAAAGTTTACAGGAGGATGCATTTATTAGTAGAAAATCTCGAACCTTCAGGCTAAAATAACTTTACTCCCCATCAGAGTCCATTTAGTCACCTCTTCGTTGCTGAGTTTTCTTTCACAAAGTCCGGGATCTTAGCCTGGACTGAGCATCTTTCTGGGAAAACAGTCTTATGGATTTAGATGGAAGGTCGTGGTGTGAGTGCCTCACTTGAGAACTCCCCCCCCCCAACCCCGTTTTCTGCACTACTGTTTCTACAAGTTTCTCGCCTGATTGCATGGATCAAAAACTTTCACAGCAAGGTTTCCTGTGACTTAATTGGAAAATGCAAAGACCTATTTGTTCCACGCTTGGGGGGGACCTGTGATGTTTCTGATAACCCCAGAAAACAAAAATTTTTAACTGTGCTGTTTGTGAAATTTGTTCTCCTCTATGATGGTCTGAAGCCATCTACTGCTGTACTTATTACTTGAATCACCTTCCAACATACCTTGGTGTTGATGCAAATAAAAGACTAACCTAGTAGGGTTTATTTCCATTTCTTTGAGTAAAGGAGATCAGACATTTCCTGTAACTTTTCTCAACTTTCTCTTTTTGGTTTCCAAACATTTTCTGGTACACAACAAATGGTAACAAAATCAATATGAAATAATACATTGGTATAACAATATGGAACTTTTAGCCTGGAGACTTAGCACAAGGACTGAAAAATGAATATGCATCATCTCTACTATTTTTTGTATTAGCTGAAGGGGGAATTAAGGAGCATGACATGTATTGTTGACCTTTTTCTCTTTTGGTTTCTTTCTGCCTTGTCCTGCACACATTCCGGACATCTTAAATGCATCCCAACCTACACATGAGCCAGATCCAACCCTTATCTCTAGTGCCTCACACAACCTCAGACATTGGGGACATACCTGAGTCCTCCTTAGCTCTTCTGCTTTATAACTGATCTGGAATGCAGATGGAGGCTTTTTGGGCTCAGAGAGACTTTGGTCTGAATACTGCTCTGTCACTTGCTACTTGTGGATCTTAGACAAGTTGGTTAAAGATTTCTGAGTCTCAATTTCCCCATATAAGATAAAAGTAAACTGTACCTACTTCATAGGGTTGTTGTAGGGACTAAAAAAGATAGGGTACTTAATATGTGCCATTTTCTTATCTGACATATAATGATAACAAGAATAATTACCATTTAATTAATCCTTACTATATCCTCAGTCCATTTCATATATCTTTTATTCTTTCATAAAATTCTACAAGGTAAGTATCTATTTCAAACCCCATTTTACAGGTGAGGCAGCTGAGGCTTCTGAGGCTCCTGAATTTAAGAGATTTGCCCAAAGCCATACGGTTATAGAAAGAGTTTGCCAGGTTCCAGACACAGGTCTACCAGGCTTTCTTATACTTTATAGCTGTTCCCTGTACTTTTCCAGGTGACAGCTTTCTAAGATGTTCTAATACCATCCAGAGTCCCTATCACCTTTGAGAAACTAGGTACTTTTTTGCAACAGCGGTCTGGATCTGTGACAGGCCCTTTCTTCTTTGTCTGTGAAGCTCCACATGTGGTGGAGTGGAGAGCACAGATTTCGGAGTCCTGGGACCTGGGTTGAATGCAAGCCTGGCTATTGTGTGTAACCGTAGACAGTCACTATAGCTTGGAGCCTCAGTCATCCTAAGTTTTAGAATCTGGATAATAAATAGTAATAATCTCACAGGGGAGCAGATGTGGCTCAAGTGATTGAGCACCTGCTTCCTACATGGGAGGTCTCGGGTTCGGTTCCCGGTGCCTCCTAAAAAACAAAACAAAACAAAAAAACACAAATAAACAAACAAAAAAACCAACTCGGGAGCCGACATGCTCAGTGGTTGAGCGCTAGCATCCCACATATGAGGTCCAGGGTTTGATCCCCATCCCTGGTATTTAAAAAAAAAAAAAAAAAAAAAAAAAAAAAATCACAGATTTGTAGTGAGAATAAAATGATGGACTTAAAAAAAAAAAAAGAAAACCACGAAATATTTTGGCACATATGTTGACCCTGGACTTGGTGTTGGGGTCACAATATACGGTTGATCCTCTTTTCAAGTGGCATATATTGCATAGTAAGAGAGATAAAGTAAATGACTATTATATTACAATGTGAGGAATAAAATATTGTAGGTTGGTAGAAGATATAATAGCAGCATGAAGGAGCAGGCAATGAATCCTCTGAAGTAGTCAAGGTAGACTTTTCTGCAATGATGCTGGAGCTGGGTTTTGAAGAATGACTAGGACTTACTGTGATGGGGCTTGTATTTTAAGATGATAACTTTTGAGGCAGTGTCATATCTATTTTTTATGTACAAAGTGTTTGAATTTCACAGTAGATTTTTGAGGTAGGTTTTACTATTCCTTTTTCACACATAAGAAAACTGAGGTTCAGAAATGTTGATTAAAGTATCATTATTGCCTACACAACAATGACCCTAATAGTGGGAATCTCTCTGACTAGCTAAGAGGAGAAACCTGCTCTATGGTGGCTAATGATGGTCTTTTGGGGCATATGAACTATTCCCTCAAGGCACTATGTATGGCTGAGGGCCCATTCTGCCCATATACATAGGACTGGCTCTCATAGCAGAAGCCCTTAAATGATTATCAACTTGGTAATCATTTAATGTGAAATATGTACTTAATCTACCTTGCATGGGCTTTGAGGCCGGAAATGTGTGGGTTTTTATTCTGGTTGCACCAATTTTTTATTGTATAACCACAAGCAAGTTTCTTGACCTTACTGCCTCAGTTTCCAAAACGGGAATGATCCTGCATTCCTTAGTGGGTTATTTTAGCGATTAAATGAGAACATCTGTAGATTAGTCAGAATAGGGTAGTTATACTGCAGTAAAATCAAGCCCGAATTTTAGTAGGTTCATTTCTAGCCATATTCCTGATCAGGCGGTTCTCTTGGGTAGCTCTTTAATCAACTCTCTCCAGTGGCTCTGAAGTCTCTTAGGTGTTCTCCAGTGGATCCTCTATGTTCACCTGCCCCAGCAAAGAGAGAGAGCATGTTGGATCTTGTGGGATGTTTTAAAAGTCTGAAATTTGATAGAAGAAAGATATCTGCTTTGATTTGTACTTCTTTGATTATTGGTGAAGTTAAATTTTTAGATTTAGCTTATCCATTTGTCTCTCTTCTTTTGTAAATTATAGATACTTTAAAATTTTATGAAATAAAACCTGTTTGTGTTTTCTTTTATGATTTCTACCTTTGGTCAGCAGTACTTTTTGAGCCCAATGTCTTATGCACTTTTGAGATTTAACAAATATGGTGAGCTGTGTTAAGTTTTCTGTGTATACAGCACTGAAGTGGACACTGATTGGACTTGTGGACACAGGATACTTGTGAGTTTCTGTTTTGGAGAAGATTATGGTTTTTCCAGGTGGATGAGACTTATGAATATGAAGCACTTTGACAATACAATAGATACACCATCAATTCTTGATTGATGGGAAATTGGATGGTGATCTCAAGCTAAGAACCTTGGTGTCTTATTTACACTTTCTCCTCTTGCTCCAGATCTAATCCTTCACCATCAAACCTACTTCTGGAAAGTCTCCCAACTTTGCCCATTATCCCCCATTCTTACGCCCTCTGTCTTATCCAGAGCCTCATATTTGGTCTGTTCTTTGAAATAGCCTTCTTTTCTTCAGGCTTCTCACAATCTTGCCCATTTTCCACATCACTCCCAGGATGGTTATGCTAAAACCATTCTGAGACTTAAATGCCTGTTTTGGCTCCCCGATCCCCATGGGATAAATCCAGCACCTTAGCTTGGAATTCAGGTTCCTTCAGAATCTGGCCCCTGCCCAATGGCCTCCCTACCCACTGCTCGCTCATCCATGGCACAGGTACAAGAGTATCACCTTGTCTCACAGCTCTGTGAGTGTAGAATAGCATAGGAACTGAGCGCCTAGGCTCTGATGTCAGTTCAGATTAACTGGTTCTAGCAGTGAGATTTCTAAGACTCACTTTCCATCTGTGAAATGGGAGCAAAATTAGTGTCTCTTTTTAAGGTTGTATAAAATAAATGAGCTAATTTCAGTAGAGTGCTTAGAATAGAATCTGACATATAATAAGTCTTTGCTAATTATTAGCTGTTAGTTGTTGTATGTGCTGTTTTCTCTGCCAGAAATTCCCCCTGCTACAGTTTTCCCTCCAATGACAAGACTTCTGCTCCTGTTTCAACTCCCAGGTCAGCATCTTTGGTCAAACCTTCTGCTTTATCAGGCTCCCTATGTTCGCATGGTTTTAGTTCTTGTCTCTGTAGTGACAGATATTACCCTGTAGTGTCAATTAGTTGTTTACAGGCCCAACTCTCTTGTTTGACTATGAACTCATAGAGGGCAGTGTTTACCATCTGCAAACCAACCGATACTGTTCTTTCCCTGAATAATCTTACTGACTCCTTTGAAGGGAAATAATTAAATTAGTAATTAAAAATATGCAAAACACTTTGAAAAGTTTACCCAGTGGTGTAGAAGTATATGGTAGTTATTTTGTTACCCAGCCAACTCTTGGGGGCAGGAAAGGCCTTGTCATATTCAACTTGGTCTCCCAAAGGACCAGCTCCGTCCCCTGTAATTGTTTCCTAAATGACTGTTGAGTGTATAAATGATGGTATTAACTTTTTTTTCAGATGCCAGTCACAGACATAGGCCCAAACTTTCTTCTTCTGTAAACAGCTGTATTCTTCCTGGCAACAGCATGGATTTTTCACTCTAACATATAGCAAGCAGATGTGAGCTTATCAATTAAGTTTGCTCCTTAGATTCCTTCTCAGTTTGTTTCTTTATATTGTTCCTCATATAAAATCTGGAGCCAATTTGAAATCTGGAGGGAGGGGGGAGAGAGAACAGGACTGGAAAGAAGAAGGAAAGGAAGTATAAGAGTGACTTACCTTTTGTCATGATGGTTTTGATTCCCCAGGTTAACAGAAACAAACACACAAAAACAAAACAAAACAAAAAGCCAAAATCCACAACCAAGCAGTTGTGCGGTTTTTAAACTATGAGGTCTCAAAGTATTTGAAAAGAATATGGATCCTTAAGACTGGACAATCACAGAGACTTCACAGGTACACAAATTATAAATCTCAAACTGTAAGATGACCCCTTAGCAGTGGACAAGACAAGGCACTTGGTCTCATAAATCGGCTATGACATTTCTTACTGCTGCCCAGGAAATGCTGAAATCTCAGCAGCTGCCTGGCCCAATTTTCAGCATTATGGTGACTGAGCAGCTGCTTGTGCTCCTCATTTTAGCACACTTTGGGGAACCACTTGCTTGTGTAAAAGCAGTGCTCTCTGGATGAATTGGTAATAGCAACATTAATAGTTGCCATTTAGGGAATACTTAGAGTGCTTCTGCTGGGTCTTGTGCTCCATGCTTTCCATCCATCATCGCAGGTAAACTTTTATTACAAGAACGATATGGAGGATGAGAGAAGCTAAGTAACTTTTCCAGGTCCAGTGGTTCCTAAGTGGTGGAAGTAGGGTCCTCCCAGCTTTGTGTGTTTATGTAGTACGTCTTCTGTCTTCAGTGCCAATGAAGCGAATGTTTGCAGAGGCTGTGAGCTTATTTTAACATCTTCTCCTCAGTCTAGATGGCTTCCTGAAACTTCTGGTTGGACCATTTTTAGCTATGTTGTTTGTTCCTTCCTCAGAGTTTCCTTTGTGATAGGGAAACTGCTTTGTGAGGGGATGCAGACACTGGAGCAATAAGAAGGTTCTAATTCTGTCTCTGCCACAGAATAGCCCTTTGACCAGGGTCATGTAATGTCATGTGACCCCCCCCTTCCTGCAGCCTGAGGGACCCACATGTCCCTTTGGGGTGAGAGTGAAGGAGAGTGGAGGGGAATGAGGGAGAGGGGTGGTATAGAGTTGTATTTACCCTGAGGCCAAGTTCAGGACCCCTCCAAAGTTCTGGAAGGCTCTAGCAAGTTTGTATTTATAATTTTACATTAATTTTCTTAAAGAGGCTCATAAATTGTACAAGTTTCAGGCTCTCCAACCAGGATCCGTTCCTGGAGTGGCGTTGGAGACCACAAGAGATAATTTATGCTTGTGAATGCACTTTGCAAACCAGCATGCTCTGTGCACATGGAAGGTGCAAATGGCAAAACTGTTATTAGTATTTTTAATAATGATAACAGCTTGAACAGTGGAAACCTAGCTTGGGAGCCACTGGGAGAAAGAAAGGGTTTAGATCCGGGGGAAGCAGAGGAAGCATATTAAGCTTTGCAGTAGATTATAGAGGAAAGTTATGAAATCTCTTCCCCAGAAGGGAAATCTGTTTGTGAGAATTTAACACACACTTGTGCCTGAGGGCCAGGTATTGGATGAGTTTCTGTTTCTTGGCTTTAGGGGAAAGGTGTAGGAAGGCATTGTTCTAATTGGAGAGAGTAGATTTATAAGTGCTACCAGGATCCCATTACAGAAAGCTGCAGTTAGCTCCTGGTTATTAAAGGGCTCATTATTCAGTTTATGGATTATCCAGACCCAGTTTGTCCCCTTGCCACTCTGATGTACACCTTTTATGCATTTTACTGCCCATTAGCACCTCCACCAGAGCAAGGAAAAGAAGAGGAGCTAAATCCCAATATGGTTTAATTCCCCTCCTTGTTATCAGCCCTGTAAAGGTTTGCCAGCAGGAAGGTGGTCATAGGAAATTGTGCTTTCACTATTGTTTGCTCTTTTCCCCAGTTCAAGGATTGAGCAGGCTCTGGTTCTAATTTTAAACTTACTTCAGGTCACTGAGTCGAGCCCTTAGCCTGGGTTATCAAAAGGCTTAACCAAACACAGCATTGGTAAGTAACATTCTCTGAGAGACCTGTTGCCCCACACCCGTATCTCTAGATTGCTTTTTCATTTCCTGTTATGTGGAGGGTTGGGGGCCCACACCATCTGGTAGTTGTGAGAATGAGGAGAAGTTAACTGCTAAGAGATTGCTCAGGGGCTAGGGAAAGAGGGGTCCTTGTATTTGGATCATTCTGGTATTTATGTGAAAATTGTGTGTACCGCTGTGCATACATAGTAAATACAGATTTATAAATATACACCCACATCCATTCAATCATATCTTAAGATTTATCCAGATTTGAAAACTCTTGCACATAAAGTCCTCTTCTGGAAGGGACTTATCTGTAGATTTCAAGGGCTATTTTGTTTCTTAGTGAACTTATTGTGCATTTAGCAGACAAAATAAAAACTTAGTTAGTTATGAAAACTGTATTTGCATCTTGCTCTGGAAAGATTGTGATCACAAGGGAATTGAAAGTAAAATGTGTATGTCCTGGATTGGGAATGAGTCATGATCTGGGGATTGAAGCGTGCACGTAGAACTCACTCCTTAGGTTTTAACCAGAATGAGCAAATGGATTTAAAAAGAAAAAACTTCTATTACTATGTATACAATCTAACATTTTTTAAACCCATAATTACTCTAATAAAAATTAAAAAACAAAACAAAACAATGAGCAATTAACCATTCTGGGAGGATTTTTCTCCCTGGGCCAAATGAAGTATGTGCCTTCGGATAGCCAGCTGTGATTCCTGGTATGGTTGGTTGGTGTAAGCTTGGCCCCAGCAATGAGATGGACTCCAAAGAGTGAGAAATTAACAGCCCTTCCTGTGAAGGGTTTGCCTTATCAGTCAGGGAAAATGGTAACTCAGGAAAGAGCACTATTCTAGAGCATGGGTAGTAAGACGCTGGGGTAAAGAAGTCAGAGCCAGCCTGACATTGAGTCCGAGTTCAGCCTTGAGATGACTATGAATAAATAACAATACCTTTATTTACTGCTGTATGGCAGTACTGTCCAATGAAGATATAATGCAAGGTACTTTAAAATTTTTTCTAAGAACCATATTTAAAAAGGAAAAATGAAACAGATAGAATTAACTTTTAATAAACTATTTTATTTAGTCTAGTATGTCCAAAATAGTTTCATTTCAACATGTAATTAATATAAAAATTATTAATGAGATACTTGATATTCTCTTTTTCACAAGTCTTCAAAATTTGGTTTGTTTTATACTTTACAGCATATCTCAGTTCAGTTGGTAAATTTTCATCAGAAATACTTGATCTTTATTTAGATTTTATAAAATTCACGGTTTAAAAGTAAATTCATGTATACATGTGGTTCCAAATATTCTTAAAAGATTTCCAAGACCTGAACCGAGTATCAGTTTTTGAATATAAATTAATTATAATAAAAAAATCTACAGCTGGCAAAGTAAATTCGCATATCCATGTGGTTCCCAACATACTTAAAAGTCTTCCAGTAATGGAATTACCAATTTTTGAATGTAAGTTAATTACAATGAAATTAAATTAAAAATTAGTTTCCTCAGTTGCACTGGCCAATGTTTCAAGTGTTCAGTAGCCACATGTGGCTAGTGGCTACCACATTGGATAGCATAGCTCTATAGTGTGCAAGTACTTTTATAGATGTCATATTATGCTGTCCTCTCACAAGTTCTGTGATGTGACATGACAGGTTTTGTGACCTCCATTTCACGGAATTAGAATCTGAACCCAGGTCTCTCCTTCCTGGTCAGCGTCCTTTTGCACAGTTTCACATCTCAGTTTTGTAATATCTTGGCCATTACAAGAGACAGCCAGACTTGGAGGCAGTCATGGTAGTGTAATGGGATGGGGAAAGGGTTGCCTACCAGGTAGGAGTGTGAAAGGGAGGGCACGCCTGTTGGTCAGATCCTTGCAGTCAAAGGAAGGCAAATGGTGAGCAAGTTATGAGTGCCTGACCCAGGAACACATTTGAGCTTTTGGTGAGCCCTTGAAGTTTCATTTGGAAACAGGGTCCTAGGTTTCTCCATATTCAGAACCTGATTTGCCCCTCAGATGTTGAGCAGCTGTACATTCTCCTGAGGGGGTGCTGCTTTGTGGATGTATGAGTTAGCTCTTTGGTCTCTGTGGTAGTAGGAACTCCTGGAGACTTTTAGATCAGAAACAGATTTTAAGATTTTATACACTTTTCTTTGAGTTGTTCTATTGCTCAATAGGAGGGCGGCCTACATATGGGAGCAATTTAGATATCCAGAATAAACCATGTATCTTCTTTTAAGTCAAGAGAGTAAAGTGATTAGAGTTACTTTATACAGCTTTGCTTATTTTTCACTGCTTATTTTTGCATCTACAAAACCAGAAATGTGCTAATGGTCATTTGTCCAATGGTGTTTAGAGCTAATCGGTTTCTAAATATCTACCTTTGTTTTGCCTACACTCTCATGTTATATTTTTGCCCTGCTCTACCTAGTTTTCCTTGATTGTGGAGTATTAGCATTTTTTTTCATGAGATGGATGTCTCATTATAATAGTGACAGTAGGTGCCATTTTCTGAGTGCCTTCTCTGTGGCAAAGAGCCTACCAGGTATTTTACAGATTTTTATTGTCTCACAGGACAATGAAGGATGGGCATTATTTTATCTGACAGATGAGAAAACCCTGGTTCATATAGATTAACAACTTTACTAATGCGAGAGCACTAGACCATGGTCAGCAAACCATGGCTCATGGGTTAAATATGGCCTGCTGCCTGCTTATGTAGAGTGTGTGAGTAAGAATGGCTTTTACTTTTCAAATAGTTGAACAAGAATCAAAAGAAGAATAATATTTCATGACACGTGAAATTATATGAAATTCAAATTTCAGTGTCCATACATAAAATTTTATGGAAACACTGTCATGCTTATTCATTTCCTATACTTGTGTTTGTTGTCGTGCGGCAATATCAAAGCTGAGAAGTTGAGAGAGGGACTGTATGGCAGCCTGCAAAGCCTAAAATATTCACTCTCTTTCACTTTACAGAAAAAGTTTGCCAACCTCTGTACTAGACTGAGTTCTTCCAGTAGACTTCAAGATCCTTGGGATCCGGGGCAGTACTGGTTCTTCCATGTAAGGCCGGCTGTGGCAATGGTGCTCATCACCATGAATTCCAGTGGTATTCACTGGACATGGAGCCTAGCACTCTGTGTGGAAGAGGGAGACTGAAGCTTAGACGGAAGAAGTCACACTCCAGAGTCACATACTTGGGCTGGAATACAGACCACAAAGCCTGATCCCAAAGTCTGTGCTCCTAACAGATGGTGCTGCTCAACTTGAACTACAGCAGGACCCTCTGAAGGGCTTGTTAAATAGAGATTACTGAGCCCTACCCCCAGAGTTTCTGATTCAGTAGGTCTAGGGTGGGGCCAAAGAATGTGTGTGTCTCACAAGTTCCCAGGTGACGCCTTTGATGCCCATCTCTGGACCACACTTTAAGTAGCCCTACTATGCTGCACCCCACGCAGTAAGTAGTTGTTGAATTAGAGAAGTAGCAGAGCAGGGATTCAAACACATGCATTTCCAGAAAGAAATTTAAGTACACTCAGAAATTTAAGTCCAGGGCATTCCAATCAACTGTTTAGGGGTTGTAATCATCTGATGCTGTCTCCATTTTTTTCATTAAACCCCAAACTTTCTGATGCCCTGGGGCTCAGGATACCTTCCCTGCTGAAAAGGGTGGGCTCCCATCAAGGGCAGGGGACTGAAATTAACCCTTGCTGGTGGTATCACTCATGTATTCTGGAAAATTAGTTTATGATAATTTGTAAACTAAGGAATTTGGTTCCCGCTGATTGCATGTCAAATTTTTTCTCACTCTGTGGCTGCGGGTTTGTCTGCTGCCTAACAAGGAGAATTGGGGTATAAGAAACAGTTTCTGTAGTCAAATTTGTGTTGCTTTGGCGATGAAAGTTAATGCCTTAGCACTAGAGCTCACTATTTTCATTATTGGCCTGCACAGTTTCATATTTAAAAAGTTATTATTTAAGGATTTAGGAATGAGGAAAGCACGTTTACTCTGGTGGAAGGTGATAGCTTTTTTTTTTTTTTTTTCATGTTTGAGTGATGGCCTTGTTTGGGATTTTAATAAGTCACAAAAGCATTGGAAACCACTGCTTTTAATCTCCTCTTACAGGCTTATATTGGCATAAATAAGAAAATAAAAATAAAAATAAATCTCTAAAATTTTCCCTTTTGCTTTCTCCTGGCTATTTGTATGCGATCTATTCTTCTGATTTCCCTCCTTGTGTCACTGGCCTCCAGGCAGCTCCCAAATCCAGGTGTTACAGGGACCATTAGCTAATTGTCTGAAGAACCAAATCTCAGCCTAAAGAAGGGATGCTCTTGGAACTTTCTTACCAAGTAGATAAAGGCCTTTGCAGAGTTCCATGGTATAAGCTATTCCATTAGGAATTCTTCTCTGGGAAATGTGAATCATTTCTATGTTCAGTATAAAATCATTGTCATAGCACTCACCACAGCCCCAGAACGTCATCCCTCACACCTTTGCCACAGCCTGAAGGCTGACTTTACAACTACTCTTGTTTGTTCTTTTATTGCTGACCTTCTCTGCCTGGTTGTCCTTCCTTTCTCCCTATTCTGGGAGAAAATTCATTCCTCAAAAGCAGCAAGTACCTGAACCTTTGCCACCTTTTGTCTGCTGCCTTGTTTATTTTTCCTCTCGTTCTTTCAGCTGGGAGTGAATCTCTCTTGTTCTCCTTTACATTGCTTAATTATTTGTTTTTTGGATGGCTTGATGTTTATTTAGTTCTGCCATGCTTGGAAGCCTGGTTGTATGGCTTGCTCTGAGCCAAGATTTCTGCCTATGACTTCTAACTTGATATTAAATTATGGTTTGTTTTTCTTCTCACCCATCTTTGGCCCTTGTTATTAAAACCTTATGTAAAGAAATGACATCCAAACATACATCATTCTAGATTTCTGCATTAGAACAGTCAAATTTCACTCTATATTCTTCCAGATTAAGATAGGTTAAAGGGATGTGTTTGACTTTTTTTCCCCTCTCTCATCTTCAGCAAATAGAGATAATAACACTTAGAATTCCAGTACTATGAGTGAGGGGAGGGGTAAAGGAAATGGAGATAGAAGAGAACCTGAAGATATAATTCTTTTTTAGGGAATTTCAGGTCTAAATGAATAATAAAAACAATAATCATCATCATCATCATCATCTAAATGAATGAATAATAATAATGATTGTAACAATAGCTTATATTTACTTAAGTACCTTCTTATATGTACCGTACTGAGGCTTTATATTTTTGTGTTATCTCATTTAATCCTTATAAGCACATAAGGTAGGTACTTTGATAAATTCCCATTTATAGATGAAGGAATTGAAGGTTACAGAGGCTAAGTAGCTTCTCCAAGGTCATACAGCTAGTAAATGGAGAGTCTAAGATTTGAATCCGGGAATTTGGATGAAGCAAATACATGTAACAAAATATATTCCTAAGGTCGTATATGGATAAACTTATTTGTAACTAGTCAGTGGGCTCTTTTGTACTAATTGCAATGACTTTAATAATGAAATAACACCAGCAAACATTTCCTGAGCACTTATTATATGGTAGCATTATATTTAAGGCGTACATATGATTTCCTTTAATATTCAACAGTCCTACCAGAAAAATACTATTTCTATCATGTCTATTTTACCTGTGAGGAAACTCTGAGATTTAGAGAAAATTCAAATTCTTACCCAAGGTCCTGTGGCTAGTGAATAGTGAAACTGTGTGACCATATTATTTTCATAATTATTATTTTTATTAGTTAACATTTATTGTGTGTACAGAAAGCGCTAAGTATGATTCTAAATATATTTACTGATTCATTTAATATCCTTTTTATCCATAAAAATCAAGGCAGAAAGTGGTTAAAAAATTACTCTGTGGCAGGGGTGGGATTTGAGGGCAGGCAGTTTGACTCTGGAGTCTACATGCAACAACCATGGCATACCGCCGTAAACTTTGTATTTTGCACTTTGGTGGTCTACTTCTCTGGTGCAGAGACTCACTTAGACTATTGAAATCCATTCCAGTATCAAACCAACAAAGGAACTTGTGGAAATAAAAATAGATGGCTTGATTTTTACTTGAAATAAGCTGAATTAAAAAAAAATTCTTTGAAGTACTTAAGTTCTTTCTTAGTTTCTTTTTTTTTTTTTTAATGCCTTGGACCAATTTCTGATTCAGATCACACTTAAGAAGACCTGCTTCAGTCAAATCTGCACTGGTGGAATTAATTTCCTTGCAGGATGGTATTTGAACATGAGCCCAGCGTTCTGTCTAGAATTGCCAGGCAGTTTTCCTTCTTGACTATTCTCCCCACTCACCCCTTCATTGCTTGTTCCCCTGGATAACTTCACATGGCAGCCAGAGTTGATCGTTTAAAATATAAATCAGATTATGGCAGCTCCCTGCTTTAAACCTTGGTGGCTTTCCCTTTCACTTTGAACAAAATCTAAACTCTTGTCCGTCGGTGACCATGCTTGTGACCTAGCTCCTGCTTACTCTTGGGACTTTATCTCCTGTCCCCTTATCCCAAGTCTCATTATCATTCCATCCTGTTCCTGGACCCTGACAAATTCCTTCCTGCTTCAGAGCCTTTGTGATACTCTTCTCCTGCCTGCCATATCTTGCCCCCAGGTTCTCCTAGGAGCTATTTCTTCTCATCCCATAAGACCTAACTTAAAAGTTACCACCTCTGACAGGCCTTTGTTGACTATGCTATTAAAATAGTTTTCTTCCTGATATTCCCTATTATACTTCCTCATTTATTAAGTTCATAGTACTTCCTTAATATATGAACACATAGTTGTCTATTTTTCTGTCAATCAAAAGACTGAAAGGGCAAGGTGTTTTATTCACCACTGTGTACCTAGGATCCAGCATACAAGAAACACATGATTGAATGAATTTCAGGTATAAAGAATGATATGTGCAAAGATATTGTCATGAAGGAGCAGAATATTTGGGAAATCAGTGAAAAGTTCTGAATGGCTGGCACTGAGCTGGGTTTGGTTGTTGGAGGAGATGATATGGTTGGGGTCACATCATGAAGGATCTTATTGTTTTTAGAGTACTCAGTGTCCTTGGCTTCTCTCTGGTCATTGTCCTTTGTATTTGCAAATTACTTGTCCCAATTATGATTTTGCTTCCATGATTGCAGAGGCAGAATCTCAATCAGAAAACTGAAAAATAAAATGTGCCAAAGATGTAAGGGCACTGCAGTCAGTGTATATGGTAGAGCTTGGTGGTTTAGTCATTAAATGGGAATGAGCCAATGATAAAGTGAAAACAAGTATTTTCTGCAAATATGTCATTAATAATTGTTCATGTTGAATTTTCCATTTACTAAAAGGAATCTTAAATTTGGAATTATCTATTTTAGGTGATATACTGCAGATATCAGGCTCTTTCTGGTAGAACTGACGCTTACATTCACTTGACATTATTGACCCTAAATCTATCTTGGATGATGCTGGTTCTTCTCTAAGGGCCACTGCATAGCATCTCTCTTCCAGCCCTGGCTTGGAAGGACAGTATTACTGTCCTTGCAGCATCTACTTTTTTTTTTTTTTTAGCATCTACTTTTTATTGAGTACCTACTATATGTTAGACATTGACGAAACGTCTTACATTATATAGGTAAAACTTTATAGCAACCCTTTGATGTGGATGTATTCCCACTTTACAGATGGAGAAACTGAGGCTTAGGGAAATTAAGTAACTTTCCCAAATAAGTGGTGGAACCAGGGAATCAAATTCAGATCTGTCTGACTCAAAATGCTCTGCTTTTAACCTCTCTGCTCTTTTTCCTCTCTAGGGAAGGAAATCATTTAGTACTATTGAAATGAACTAGACATGAATTCTCTTTGAAGGAGCTGATGGGAAAGATTTTGATCTGAGTTAAACAGAATATAAAGAAGAATCAAGGAATTCTAAGAACTTTCCTTTGATTTGAAGAACTTTTAAATTAGAGTATACTTAAGCAGCTTATTTAATTAGCTTGGCTCAGTTCAGACCTCGTGGAATTAGTTTCACCAATGAACAGATAGTTGAACAGAATCTTGTTGGATTAAGCATGACATTATCAGGCTAACTACTTGGATGGCTGTGCTGTGTTCACCTACTCTACTGGTGTTCCCACCACAACCTTCTCTTCTTCACTCATCACTCCAGATTCTGGAATCAGTTCTTGGCACAGCAGCCAGATAGAACTTTACAAAAAAATGCATGTAAGATGATCTCATTCCCTCACTTTACTGGTCAATGGCTTCCCATTTCATTTGGAATAAATTATAACCTTTTCATCATGACTCCAGAGACCTGTATGATCTGCCTCTCCCTCTCTCTTTAGTATCCTCTAAGGCACTGAACCTCTGACTCTCTCTGTTCCAGCTACTTTGGGTTCTTTTCAGGCCCTGGACCTAAAACAAGTAGGTTATTGTGGCTGGAGCTTAGGCTGGACTCAGGGGGCTAGTGAGAGATTAGGTAGGTCAAGGAGCTTGCACTTTGCACTGTAGGTAATGGAAAACCAAGCACGAGACTAAAGGTGGTAGAGCCACTGAACTGAGGAGCAGAATATTAACTTGTCTTATTCTCTTTTTAGAGTGTTCAGGGTCCTGGGATTGGCACTGGTCATTGTTCTTTGCATTTGGAAATTGCTTTTTACAATTATGGCAGCCTTAGACATTGTATAGGCAGAATTTTTATCAGAAGGCTGTTTGTTAATACATGGCAATGACATCTGATCTTCCCAGGTGTGGTACAGCCAGTCATGTTTAAGACATGCATTCTTTGAAAGGAAGGAGCCAGGCTAGGGCCATGTACTGGTTCAGACCACACTCTGTATGTGTGTCATCTCTAAAATCTGTAAAATGTGTATAAGCAAATATATCAATTTGTTTGAAAATGCTAATAAAAATAAAATATTCTTGGCAAATAAAACTATTATTGCAGATGTTGGAATTTTCATTTAGTCTAGGCAATCTTAAATTCCAAAGAAACCTTTTGAGCCCTTAGAACATTTATGGCACAATTGAGGTTCTTCCTAATATGGATGATAAACACATACAGTTAATACTGTGATCTTAAACTGTACTTTTGGAGGGTGTAGGGGACTTCAGGCCTATTGCCCATTAAATGCCTACTGTCCTGTAGTCCTAACTTGGGGAGTGGTTTGATATTATTGCCCTTAAGGCAGCTGCTATTTATTGAGCATATAGTATGCTGCAAACCTTAAGCTAAATACCACCTAATGTATATGGCAGTTTAAGGTTACAACGACCCTGCTTTTTATTATTATTATTATTTTTTGATTCCACTTGTGAGCTTGTATTTTTTGCAGACTTTGAGAAATGAACTGCTTGAGGTCAAAGAGTTAGTGGGTGTAGAGCTGGGAGTTCAGCTCAGTTCTGACAGATTCCAAAGCTCAGGCTTTTAACCACAGCCCTGTCCTGATACAAGACCTGTAGACAGACCAGAATGGTAGGAGCAGGGTAAACCGAGGAGGGCTGGAAGAGGTCTCCTTTCCTAAAGATTATAAGTAAAAATGTCTCTTGGGCCATTTTGTTTGAAATTCAAGTTTTTGTTTTGGGTTTGTTTCTCTGATTAGAGACATACTTTGCTTTGCCTAATATATTTTTTAGTAAGTTGTACAGGCATCATTCTTTTGTAAACTCAGCCAGAGTTTAGTAAGGAAATTTGCTATTTAAAGGACCTTGTGGCTAATCCCTTGGTAAAGTAAAGTATTATTTTTTGTAATTGAATATTAATACCTTAGTTGTACCATTTTATAACTTGACTTTCAAACAATAATGATGGCAAAAGCTAACATTTTTGGGGGTATTTGATATGCACCAGCTGCTCTCATAAACATTTTTTAATGGTATTTTCTGATCTAATCCTCACACCCATCCTTCGAGATCGGTTGTATTATTGAGGAGGAAATGGAGTTGCAGAGAGGCTAGTTGCAGAATTTGCCATATGGATGTGCGACCTGTGCAGTTATACAGCGGCCCTGTGCTTAGGAGGGACCAGCTTTTGATTTAATACTGTGAAGGTGCTTTCTGAAAATTCTTCAAAAATTTTGAAAGAGGGACCCCGCATTTTCGTTTTGTACTGGGCCCCACATATGAGATTGTTGTTCCTGCCTAGGATAGATGGTGACTGGTGGTCAAGCTAGGACCCTCCATTATGTTCTCCCATTTCCCATATCCCCATATCGTTACAGCAAGGTCCCTCCACTTTCTTTTCTTTGAACCTGTCCTTAGTGGTTTGACTCATCTTTATCGAGCAGTTCCTTGGGTTTGAGCTTAGTTTGTTGGGCTGAGTATCTGATATGTACAATTCCCCAGTTAGGTTTTTTTTTTTGTTGTTGTTGTTGACATGACCAAGGTTTCCTTTTAATGAAGAAAATGAAAAGAAAAAATGCTTGATCATATTCACATCTCATAAAATGGAATCCCGTATTCTTTTTAATTTTTTTGTAGGAGAGCAGTAGGGGAGTGTGAATATGTGGCGAGAATTGGGCACCCGGGCTGAAGTGAAAAATCATATACTAAAAATAAATGGGAATAAAGTGGAAACATTGTCACATGTTTGCTTTGTACAACTTTACTAAAAAAAAAGAAAAGAAAACTCCAGTATATGTGAATCGAGGGCAGTCCCTCAGCACAGCTTAACTGCATGTGGCACTTTGGTGGACAGATGACACTTAATTAACCATGTACAGTTTTATGGATTGTTTTATGAGAAGCTGCTTTTTAGTCTTTTATGGATTGCAGTAAAGGAAAATATAGAAAGATAGAAGAGAATTTCCAGCACTTTGGCAAAAATTGTTCTTTGCTTCCATGATCTATAATTGAAGAGCCTGTAGCCCACCCAGGTTCCGTGCCTCACTATTTTCTGAGAACTTGCTGTGAAGAGGCAGAGGCTGGAGTGGAGGGTAGAGCAAGGAAACCTGCGTTGTCACCCAGGTCATGGGGGCTCTGATAGAGGTGCCAGAAAGCAGCTGATGAAGTTGAGAGGAGTCTGGCAAGCTCAGGGGATTGATTTATCCAGGTGAAGAAGGAAGAAAGAATATTCTAGATGGGAGGAACAAGATGAATAAGAGCATGAAGGAGAGGGAGTTCATAGTCTTGGTAAACTGCCAATATTTGGTCCTGAATAAAGTGTTGGGTATGATAGACTTTGTGTGCTAAGTTAAGGAATATGGGTTTATATCCCAAGGTATTAGAGATGCTCATAGCAGCTAACATTTATTGAGGGTTTACCCTATGCTGGACACTATTTATCATTATGCCATCTCTATTCCCAAACAGCTTTATGGAGTTGGGTACTGATCTCATTTTGAAGAGGAGGAAACCAAGGCACAGAGACTTTTAGGAACTTCTCCAGGGTTATACAGCTGGTATGTCGCAGTGCCAGGCAGTTCAGCTCTAGAGTCTGTGCTCCTAACCACACGGCACACTGCTCCGGTGACTGCTGGACTTTAAAGAGGGGAGATACAATTTACATTTCAAAAGAGTGGTCTGGTGGAAGTGTGGCTGATGGGATGGAGAGAGAGAGAGATCAGCACCTGTGGTCTGCCGCTGCAGAGCTGTCATGGCACGTTCTTCAACACTGTCTTCTTTCCTTCTCCCTTGTCATAGAAGGTCGTTGCAGTCCTGGTTTTAAATAGTTTTTCTGCCTTTTTCTGCTCCTTCTGTGAATAGATTCCTCCCCTTCACTCCTCTTCCCTTCACCCACTGACCTTTATACTCCTCCATCATCCCTCAACATCATTCAGCAAGTCAATCTTTCTTCCTCTTGATGCGGCTCCATAACTTATGTCTGTGTGGTTCCTGGTCACACACACACACGTATTAGAGGAGCATAATGTGCAGACTCAGTAGTTATTATTAGTAAATGGAATGATCATGGACTCTGGAGGCAGGATCTGAGTTATCTTTCCTCTGATCTTTACCGGCCAGGGATCTGGAGCAGGCAACATACCTTTTTGAACCTTAGTTTCCCTATCTCTAAACTGGGCATAATACTTGTATATATTCTACTGGTTGTTATGAGGGTCAGTAAGGTGATGTAAGATTATATACTTTGTATAAATTATATTCATTGGTTAAACTATCTCTAGCGCAAACATTTTATTTACTATTTGTACTATGTTTTTAATTTCTTTCGTGTCATTCAAAGCTGGGGAACTTAAGGCAAACTGTGTTTAATTAGTTGCCTTTTAGGAAAACTGGGTAATTCATTGCCAGAATGAGGGCATGAGAGGATAAAAATGTTTTCCAAGCAGTGGATCAAACTGCTCACTAGGTGTAATCTTGGGCACATAACTTAATCTCTCTGAGCCTCAGTTTCCTCCTGGAAAATGAAGACAAACCTGCTTACTTCTAAAGACTACAGTTTCTGTTCACTCCTCTCTGTCATCCTCTCTCCATTTGCTCCATCTCCAATCTTTTTATCCCTTCAAGGCAGAAGAAAATTAGATGTCTTTTAAATTAGATGTGCAGCCTTTGCCATAAGGTCCTCAGACACGCCCTTCTAAACCTCTGACGTCATGAATCAAACCACTCCCAGCTGAAACTTGCTGATTGAATTTTTTTTTTTTTTTTTTTTTTACCGGGAGGTCCCCGGGATCGAACCCGGGTCCCTCCATATGGCAGACGGACGCCCAACCAGTTGAGCTACATCCGACCCCTGATTGAATTTTTTAACTTCTCTGGAAGGTGCAGCGGCACCCAGCCTGGGCAGAGATGGAGGAGCTGGCATTGCCAGTGTAGAGCCTGGTTACCTGGGCAGCGTTTACCTATGCTGATGACAATCACTGTACTAGGGGGGCTAAAACTCTAACCCAAAGTTGGGTACGGTGTGGCAATCACCCCAACACTCTTGTAGGGTGAGGTCTGGAGTTTGGTCGACACCCAGATGCTTGATGAGGGTGGAATCAAGAAAATGACCGTTGGGCAAGCCTGTTGAAAGGGTGGGTTCCCATGTGGCCCCAAGGAAAAGAAATCATCATCTTAAGAATGACTCTCAGACTTTGAAATCGAATGGAGGATGCCCTGCAAGTTTACTGAACTGTAAAGGATCCATGGCTCATGTTTAACATCCCAATTTCTCCTTATAATATTGAAAATGTTTATCTTTTGTCTTTCCATTTGTGTATTGGAAGCAGTTAAATGGTTTTGTAAGTTTCAAAGGTCTATAGCAGATGGGACTTTGCCTCAAGATGAACTGTATTTCTTTAAAATGATTTTGATATGGTTTTGTACTTGAATTGTTACTGATTTAAGTTTTTTTGTGAGAATTGTAATGTATTTTTGGAATTCAGAGGGTGGAATGTAACCGTTGGGGAATTTGATGTAATTATGGATTCCAAAAATATAATTGAATCATGCTTGTAAACTGATCTGTTAATCTGGGCATGATTAGGTTAGGATTAGGGCGTTGAGCCCCACCCCTTGGTGGGTGGGGAATCGAATATAAAAGGCAAGGCAAAGAACAGAGTAGAAGCAGTTTTTGAGAAGCAGTTTTGATGTTGGAGAAAAGGCCCCAGAAGAAGAGAAGTGAGCCGTTTGCCTGATGGTCTACAGCTGACCTTGTGGAGGAACCAGAAGAGCTATGCCCAGAGAGAAATGCAGCCCCAGGAAGAAAGGAACACAAGAACCCTGAACCCTGGCAAACGTCAGCAGCTGTCTTGCTCCAACACATGGCAATGAACTTTGGTGAGAAGAAACTTAATGGTTTATGGCCTGGTATCTGTGGACTTCTACCCCAAATACATACCTTTTATAAAGACCAACCCATTTTTGGTATTTCACATTAGCACCCCTTTGGCTGACTAATACAGGTTTGGACAGCCCTGCTGGTTTGTATCTAAATATCCAACCAATTTAATTTCAAGAATAATTCCCAGCTTGCTGCCTGATCTACTAATAGTCTTGTCATAATTTTAAAAATGAATGTGCAACCTAATACATTTTCAAATATTGGCCGCTTTTTCCCAGTGGAAATTTACCTAAATAATTTGTTATTAGAAGAAACAATAGAAGTAGGAGCAATGTGATCCCTCACTAAACCCATGCTTGAAAGAACACACATTTCCTAATCGTATTCTCAGTATTCTCAGCTAGGCATTGATTAACTTAACCTTCTCAGCCACTACAATTCGAGAGGAATTTCCCATTTCAGTTGAGAGAACCACACATATATGAGCCATAAGCAATGCTGAAATGAATTTACAAGCAGGTGCAGAACGGGTCTACCCACAGAGCAATAATGTATTGTATTCCACTGGACACCATTTGTTTGCTTTTCTAACGCAGGAAAACATGGAATGAGGTGATTACTTGGACACAGCACTTGCTTCCCTCCCCATTTCAAAGGGGTCTTTCACAGTTTTCCTTATAGTAGATGATAGCAAATTGTTTTCCAAGTGACCAAATTGCTGTCCTATCAGAAATGTATAGGCACTCCTATTTCTCTACATCCTTACCAACATTTGGTATTGTCAGAATTTTAATTTTTGCCATTCTTGTAGGTGGGCAGTGTTATCTCCTTGTGGTTTTAACATGCATTTCACAGATTAAAAGATTAAAAATGAGATTGAAGACATTTTCAAGTGTTTATTGGCTATTTGAATATCCTTTTTGTGTAAACTACTTGTTCTAGTCTTTTTCTTATTTAAAAAAACTGGGCTACTTACCTTATTATTTATGGGAGTTCTTTATATATATTCCATACATCAATATTTGTATATTACATTTTTCCAATAATACATGTTGCAAATACCATCTCCCTCTTTGTGTTTTTTGATGCACAAAACAATTTTAGTACAACCCAGTTTATTAACCTTTTATTTTATGGTTATTATTTTTTTATCTCCTATTTAAGAAGTCTTTCCCCACCCTGAATTCATGAAAATATTTTAGTATACTAACTTCTAGGGATTGTTTTATTTTGCTTTTCAAATTTACATCTAAAATCTATTTAGAATTGATTTTTGTGAATGATGTGAAATAGGATTTCAAAATATATTATTTTCCTAATATGGTATCTGGTGCCATTCATTAAAGAGACTGTCCTTTCCTTACTGCTTGGCAGACGCACCTTTGTTTTACACCAAGTGTTCATATATGTCTGGGTCTTTTTCTGGGCTTTTGTTAAATTCCATTCATCTATTTGACTATTTTTATACCAATACCACATTATAGCTTTTTCTGTGGTAAGTTTTATAACAAATCTTTATTTCTGGTAGAGCCAGTCCTCCCAGCTTTTGTTGTTCTTTAAGACTTTTCTGCCCTGTATATTTCCTTTTATTTTATTTTATTTTATTTATTTATTTTTTTAAGATTTTATTTATTTATTCATTTATCCCCCCACTTGCTGCTTGTGCTCGCTGGGTCAGCTAACCACGCCGTGCGGGCGGGCTTTCACCAGGAGGCCCCGGGAACCGAGCCCGGGGCCTCCCATATGGTAAACGGGAGCCCTACTGATTGAGCCACAGCCGCTTCCCTGTATATTTCCTTTTAAATTTTAGAATTAATTCATTAAAATCCACAAAAACTGTGACACTTTATTTATTTATTTATGTATTTATGTATTTATTTATTTAAATTTTCATTTAAGAGCACACTGAACCCAAGCAATTCCAATCTTAGGTATTTTTCCAGTAGATGAAACCATATGCTCCATACTGGAAATGACCAATATATTTATTTATACAATATACAATACTAAGCAATGAAAAGGAATGAACTACCAATACAACCAACAACATGGATTCATCTCAAAAGCTCAAAATCATTACGCTGGGCAAAAGAAGCCAGATTCAAGATTCCATTTATACAGAGTTTTATAACAGCTACAACTGTTCTGTAGTGGTAAAATCAAATCTGTTGTTGACTAGGGTGGGGCTGGAGGAGATATGGGAGGATGAACTGCACAAGGGCACATGGAGGTAGTGATTACATAGGTCATTGACCCATAACCTAAAAATGTTTATTATAATTGCATGTAAATTATACTTTAATAGTTTTTTTTTTTTTTTTTTTTTTTAATAAGACTGCATTAAATCTATAGGTCCATTTGGGAAGAACTAACATTTTCGCAAATGAGTCTTTCAACCTATGAAAATTGTATATAGTAACAAATATTTAGGCCTTTAGAGCCTCATAATATTCAATTGTTTTCTACAAAGAGCCTTCACATTTAAAAAATATATATATTTTATTTTTTTAAAAAGGTATTTAGATTATATAAATGTTACATAAAAAATAGGGGATTCTCATATGACCCGCTTCCTACACCTCCCACATTTTCCCACATTAACAACTTGCATCTTTTTAAGAATTATCTTTAGGTACTTATTCCTAGGTATTCCTGAATATTTTTGCTGTTATTGTGAAAGTCACTTTTTAAAATTTCATTTTGTTTGGAGCTGGTATATAAACATGCAGTTGTTATTATTAATCTTTATTTCTAGCAATCTTGCTTCATTCACTTATTAATTTTAATTTATTTGTAGATCACAAAATGACACTCATATTTCTTCTTATTATCTTTTATATATTTTTCTCACATGGTTGTACTAGATTGACCTTTTATTAAGATGCTGATTCCAAAGAGTGTTTTCAACATTTTATCAAAATGTATTAGGTTTGCAGTGGGTTTTTAAAAGTACTTTTTTTTTTTTTTTACCATATTGTTTGATTGCATTTATATAAAATAAAATATAAATAAATGAATAGAGATGAAATTAGATTTGCTACTATGTATGGCAGGGGATCAATAGGGAGACTGAAAGATAACTGCTAAGGGGTGGGTTATTTTTCTTTTTGGGGTAATAAAAATGCTTTATTATTGTTTGTGGTGATGAATGCACAACTATGATTATATCAAAACCCATTGAATATACACTTTGCATGGATTATTTGGTATATGAATATATCTCAGTAAAATTGCTAAGAAAACAAAAAAAAGTTTATAGGGTACATACCCATGGTAAATATGAAGTTGGTATTATGTTAATTTTACACATGAAGAAATAAAGCTAATAAAAGGTAAATAACTTATGCAATAAAGAGTTACTAATAATCTATTGTGTGTACAAGTATTTAATCCTGCTATACAATAGCATAAATATTGTTAACTAATAAAATTCCTGAACAAAATTGTTTACCTGACAATATTAACCAAAGCACATAACATGCTTTACTGATTTCTTTTGGATATTCAGAAAATGTGTGTGTGTGTGCATGTGTAGTATATTCTTTATTATGCAGGCATAATTTTATTTCACCTCTTAATTTTGTCTAGCATATACATATCTTCTCTGGATGGAGCTCATTTATTCATGTAACCTATGTATTTTAATGAAGTATATTAATATAAAAATAATTCTTACTCCATTAATTATCCACCTTGGACACATATATTCTTTTTTTTTTTTTTTTTTTTTTTATAGAGTGTATTTTTTATTTTTTTATTTTTATTATGGGTAAAAATCAAAATTCTCACAACACATACAAACATCTGCAAAATGATATATAAATATACATGCACACATGTGCACCTGCTTACAAAAATGTTGAAGAGATTTCCTTCTATTCCTATTTTGCTAAGAGTTTTTAATCATCAGTGGATGTTGACGTTCATCAAAGGTGTTCTTGCAGCTATTAAAATCATTATATGCATTTTCTCCTTAATTCTGTTAATGTGGAAATAACAGTTTTTAAAAAATGTTAAACAACCATGCATTCCTAACAAACCCAATTGTGAATTTTTATATATCACTATATTTAGTTTGCTGGCATTTATTTTTAGTCTTTTACCTCTGTGTTCATGAGTGAGATAGACCTGAAATTTTCCTTTCTCACAAAGTCTATATCAGGTTTGTTTATCAAGTCTATGTCACTTTGTTTAAAGTAAGTTAGGAAGTGTTTTCTCTTTTTCTATTCTCTGGAATAGAGAATAGATCAGCATTGTTTCTTCTTTACACTTCCAGTAGAATTCCCTGGTGAAGTCATTAGGATCTGGTGTTTTCATTGTGGTAAGGTTTTAAACCATGCATTATAATTTTTTAATAATTTAAGATTATTCAGATTTTCTACTTCTTTTTCTGTCAATTTTGATAAAATGTATTTTTCTAGAATTTTGTCCATTTCATCTAAATTTTCCAGGTTTGTTGGCATAAATTTGTTCATAATATGTTAGTACATTTTTAATATCTATATAATCTGTAGAGGTGTCCCATTTTTTCTTCCTGATATTTCTTTTTCCTGATCAGTCTTTCCAAGGGTTTATCACTGGACTGATCCTCTGTATTGTATGTTTGTTTTCTCTTCAGCTAGCTGCTCTCATCTTTATCCATTTCCTTTCTTTGGCTTAAATTTATTGATTTTTTCTAAATGATTTCTCGAAATAAGATGCTTAGTTTACTGATTTTCAGCTTTTGTTTTATTGTAATTTATTTAATAAATTTCCCTTTAAATACTGTTTTTGCTGTGTCCCACAAGTTTTGATATGAGGTATTTTTTATTATCATTCATTTAAGTGTATTTTCTAATTTCTTTCAGGGATTTTCTTGTCATCTTTTCATTATTGATTTTTAACTTCAGTGCATTGTAAGCAAAGAACATACTCTGATTTCAGTACTTTGAGATGTGTTGAGACTTGCTTTGTTTCATAAGCATATGGCCTATTTTTGTAGATGTTATTATTTGCTTGAAAATAAGGTATATTCTTTGGCTGTTTGGTATAATGTTCGATATATGTTTATTTGGTCGAGTTTGCTATCTAATTTCTTCAATTTATTGGTCAAGTTTGCCATCTAAGTTCTTCAGATTTTCTGTAGCCACACTAATTTGTTTTGTCTGTTTGTTCTATCAATTTCTGAGAGAAGTGTGTTAAAATTCCACATATGATTATAGACTTGCCTTATTTTCCTTGTACTACTGTCAATTTTGACTTTACATATTTTGGAACAATTTTATTACATGCATAAAAATTTGGAGTTGGTATATCTTCCTGATGAATTGGACCTTTTGTTATTAGAAAGTGACCCTCCATACATCAAGTAAGTTTTTCCCTTAAGGTCTACTTGGAAATTAATAAAGCCATACTGGCTTTCCTTTGGCTAGTATTTGCCTGATATATCTTTAAAAAAAATCCTTTTGCTTCCCACATTTCTATATCCCTGTGTTTAAGATGTCTCTCTTGTGAACAGCATGTAGTTGGGTTTGACAATCTTTGTCTTTTAATTGGCACATTTAGTTCATTTACTTTTAAAGTAATTAGACATATTTGGGTTGAAATTTACTATATTATTAAATGCATTTAGTCCTGCTTATTCCTTGTTCCTTTTCTTCTTTTTTTCTCTTTTCCTTTCCTTTTTTGAATTGAATTTTTTATATCGTTTCATTTTATATCTCTGTTAGCTTGGGAGTTACAATTCTTTTATTACTCTTTTGGTGGTTACACTAGAGGTTTTAGTTAATGCATTGTTGACTTAGGCCTTAGAACTTTAATGCCATTTATTTCTCTTTTGATCTATATGCCACTGTTGTTGTGTATTTTACATTTGTACATTTCAAACACCCAAGACATTATTATTATTGTTTTATACAATCATTATTAATTTTTGATTTACCCATAGACTTTTCTGCTCTTCATTTCTCCTTATATCATTGATCTTCCATCTGGCTTCACTTTTTTTTTTTTTGTCTACAGAATACCTTTTAGTATTTCCTTTATTATAGTCTTTATTTTATCATCATTCTTATGGATATTTTCTCTGGGGTAGAATTGTAGGCTGTCAATTATTTTCTTTCAGCATTTTAAAGATATTTCACCTGCTTCTGGCTTCCTTATTTCTGTTGATGTTAACGGAAAGTCTAATTTTTTGCTTCTTTTTTTCTTGGGCTGATTTTAAGGTTTTCTCTTTCTGGTTTTCAGCAGTTTTACAATAATGTGCCTATGTGATGGTTTCTTTTTATTTATCTTCTTGATATTTTCAGGACTTCTTGTCTTGGCTCTTTCTAAGGCTTGATAGCTTTTTTACTTTTGGAAAGTTCTCACCAATCATCTTGTCAAATATTGCTTTGCCCCATTCATTCCTGGGGCTATAATTACATATATGGTATGTTATACCTCATCTGTATCCTATAATGTTTCTCATCCTGTATCTTCCATCCTTTGGTCTTTCCATGTTTCAGTCTGGTTGTTTTACTTTATGATTTCTAATTCCTGCTTAATCTTTGTCTATACTTCTAGAGTCAAATCCATTCTGTTATTAATTTTCATTAATATATTTTTATATTATTTGGTTCTCTCTTTTTTTGAGTTCCCCCTTTGTATTTGATTCTTAGGGCTGCCATAACAAACTATCACAAAGTAGGGAGACAAAAACAACAGAAGTTTATTCTCTCACTGTTCTGGAGGCCGGAGGTCCAAAATCAAGGTGTCAGCAAGACTTTACTCCCTCTTGAGGCTCTGGAGGAGAATCTGTTCCTTGTCTCTTTCAGCTTCTGGTAGCTGTTGGCATTCCTTGGCTAGAGGCCACATCTTTCTCTGCTCTGTCTTCACATTGCCTTCTCCTCTGTGTATCTGGCTCAAAAGAGTAATTGCATCTAGGCCCACCCAGCTACCTAGGATATGCTCCTCCTCCCAAGGTCCTTAACTTAATTATGTCTTTTACCGTATCAGGTAATATTCACAGGTTATTAGAATCTGGACATATTTTGGAGGGGAACCATTCAGCCCACCAGAGTATTCTATGCTATATCTCTTACGCTTGTAATTTTTTTTTTTTTTAAAGACTCAGATAATTCCAATATCTGGAGGCCTGTGGATCTCTTTCTATATCTGTTGTTTCTGCTGGTTTTATTTATATCTTCCTATCTCCTTGTTACCTGGCTATTTTCAATTGTGTGTGAGATGTTATATTTGCAAAATTTTTTGAAGATATAATTTGAAGTTGAGGTTGAGGTTATCCAACTTTAGAAGGGATTTATGTTTGCGTCTGCAAGCACTTAGAGCATTAGCACTCAGTTCCAGAAACTGAGATGGTTTGAAGATGAGCCATATTCCCCTGAAAAGGCCTGTTAGCTTTCTGTTTACCCTTCCTGCTAGGGTGCAGCTCTTTGGGAATCCCAACAGAAGACAAATGGTATGCTCAGGTCCATTCCCCCATCCTTAGCAGACCTCTACACATATGTTTATTCCTCTAGCTCTTCAGGACATCCATAGAGGAAAAACAGGTCCAAAATGCTGTACTCTTTTCTAGACTTCTTTCCTTCCCCTAATCCTGGTTTGAAGCATTCTATCCCACAACCTTGTTAGCTTTCAGATGTTTTTAAGCATTTAAACAAATATTTTGTCTATCTTTCCTACATGTACTGAGTGGGAAGTTTTACGAGGCAGTCCTAGTGGGTCATTACCAGAAGCAGAAGTCTCCCTGAAGCTTTTCTCCTCTATCTATCTTAAAATTTTATGGTGAAAAACTTAAAGAATGACAAAAGTAGAGAGAACAGTGCAAAGAGCCACTCCCCATACCATCAATCAAATTTAACCATTATCAAGATTTTGATATAGTTGTGTGGAAGTTTTTGGGATGTATAAGAAGAGAAAGTTATAAAGCAGGGCAGTATTTCAGCTCACGGCCATTCACACACCTCTAAAGTCCAGCATCAGGCAGGGTGCCATTATGCCCTGAGCTCCTAGCACAGGGTACACCATGAGCATAGTTTATGCTCTCTGAGTAGTTTTTGAATGAATGTAACTCTTTGTAGAATCATAGACTGTTGGAGCTGGAAGAGGTCTTGGCTTGTCATAGTGAACCTTGGTTTACATTTGGAGAAGCCAAGACCCTGAGATTTGAGATGTGCTGTGGGCACACAGGACACAGCAGAAGCAGGCCAATGTCCTAGCTCGAGGCACTTTCCACTTTCCCACACATCGTCCTCCTCACCTTGCTAGCTCATTTAACCACCACTTTTTCATCTCTTCTGATAACACTGACGTTTAAGAGCATTTCATTATAAGTGTGATGATAGAATATGGCATTAAGACATGACAAGGCAAGTTTTATTGGCCATTACTACTTGCCTCAAGTGAGTGGTGAAACCTTTGGCCACTCGAGGCATATATTAATATCCCTATAAAATATATCCCAATCGCTGGCGCTGTTATCATCTAACTATTACATTTCCTGAAAATTATTGTACAAATACCACTTTAAACAATTTTCTTTCTTTCTTTTTTTCCCCTGGGATGATTAGCTTTCTTTTATGAGAGACAATTTTTCATATGCTAGGGAAAATAGAATTGCCAGGCAACTTGGAAAGAGTATGAGCTTTAGAGTCAGACTGATCTGTGTTCAGGTATTTGCTCTGCGACTTACTTGCTATGTGACATTAGGCAAATTTCTTAGTTTCTCTGAGCCTCAGTTTCTTCTCTATTAAATGACAGCAATGATTATCTTTTAGGATTTTCACAGTGTCCTGAACTTTGTAGGCATACAATAAATCATTTTTTGTTGTTGTTATGATGAAGATGATGATGATGTGAAAGCAAATGGAAATTTAGTTTTTTCTTTTAACCAGCTAATTTATTTGTAAGATTAAGAAAAGACCTATACATGGCTCAGGCTACTAACATGAACTTTAATTAAAATCCTTATTACTAAAAAGCTATATTGGTTGAATATTTACTGTGTTCCAGGATGTGTATTAAGTGCTTTATGCATACTGTTTCTTTGAACTCTCATATTATGAGACAGATGCTGCTATTATCCTCATTTATAGAAGAGGATATGAGAAGTTAAGTAACTTGCCTGGGTTTGCCCAGCTGATAAGAGACAAAGTTAATACTTAAACGCAGTCTTCCTGTTACCAAAGTCTGTGATCTCAACCACTCTGCTCTACTGCCTTCCTCCAGGACAACAGTGGCCTTGGAGAATTCACTCGAAGAAAAACATATCTGATGAGAACTGAGCACCAAGAAGTGGAGCAGGAAAATATCGCTAATACAGATGGCTCTTGCTATTTTGGAATTTGTGACCCAGGTTGATGGAGGGGTTCAGTGAAAGTCTACATTGGCAATTAATTTTGAAGGTGTCTATGGTTAAGCTAGTGAATCATATAAGAAAAGGGACAATAGAACCTATTTAAGAAAACAAACTATTATGCTTTTTTAGCTATTGCCTCTCTACATTCAAAATGAAATGCAAATAGTTCTAATGTGTATATGATTACAGATCCTCCAATGTTCGCTGCTTGGCAATCTTTTGGTTCAAAGTAGTTTATTTGCTATGGTAGAGCATCTGCCTCCCCTTTTCCTAATAGCACCTAGATAGTTCTTCTGAGAACCATCCTATATCCCATGTTATATAACAACTGTTTGGGAGGAAAGGACCCTACTCTCACCTGATTGGCATGAATTCATCTTCTTACTGCCATCCCTCTTGAGAAGGAGTGGGCAGACCTCACCCAATCTTTACTGAGTCAGTACATAGCATTTTTACTATCTAGGTTGCTGAGATCAGTGCTAGGCATGTGACCTAAGTTGGCCAAAACATTGTGAAGCGCAGGACTTTTGTTTGATGACTGGACAAACTCTTGCTCTGGACTGCCCATATGAGGCCTTGAACTGCTGCAGCCATTTTGCTCCCATGAAGGAAGCCAGACCAATGATGAAGCAGATACAAGAGGGCAGAAGTGAAAAAAATTGCCAAGAAACTGAGCTGGAGCCTTGATCAAACCATTCATGAAGCTTGCCCTACTGCAAGACCTTTTTGTTACATGAAACACTAAATTTCTTTTATTGTGTAAAACCTTAAGTTGCGTTTCTCGTTTCATGCACTTGAACTTATCTTAACTGATATAATTGCGTTGCATACATTTTCTGTAATTTGGATTTTTCACTAATAATGACCTCCCCCATCATTACCTGCAATAGTAAAGATTAACCATTAAGGCAAAACTACCTGGAAGAATGCAGTGTTGTCCACATTCCTGATGGCTCACATAACTTCTTCTTATGCCATGGTAGGATTTTAGATGTGTTATATTCTAGGTTTTCTCTGTAATCTCTAGGTCTCTATGGATCACTTTCGGGTTTACCCAGTTATGTGACATCTCTGAGCTTCACTCTCCCCATGTGTAAATTGGGAATAATAATAGTACCCACCTCATTTGGGGGCTGTGAGGATTAAATGAGCTGATATATATCAAGTGTATGCACTGTGTTTGTCACATAGTAAATGTGTAATGAGTGTTAATTGCTGCTATTTTTTGTTATTATTATTGTTGCTATTGTTATTAGTAACATCTTCTTCCAGAGTAAATCTTTCTTTTTTCCCTCTTTAGCTCTCATCCCTTAAAAAAATTAACTGAATACAGTTGATTAGTGCAAGAGGGGCAGACAGAGAATAGTTTTGATAAGCCCATAAAATAAACTTGGAAACTCTTTTTCATTTCCTTTCCTACTCTAAGGTTTTGGGATGTTGAGCTCTTGGCAGGAGTCCAGTTCTGTGCTTTGACCCCCAAGGTATGCCCTCATGCTTGGGATAATTGTGTCCTCCATGTGATTCTATTGCTGGCCTCTAATACTTTGTACAAGAATTGAATGGTGCAGCCACGTTTCTCAAAACTTAAAGCAGTCCTACCACGTGGTGGAGTGAGGCAGAGCAACAGCAACAAAATAGTAAATCCTTTTTTTTTCTTTCTGAATCAAGCAAACTGAAACATCTATAATTCAAATATGGGGAAAGGTAATTTCTGGAAGGAGAATTCCTGAGAAACTAACTTCTGTTTTTCCATTCCTGTGAGCTAGCAGAATTATCACATGGTCCCCAGTCATGAGTTTAGGGAAAGAAACACTGGCTTCATTCAGGTCTCCACCAACTGGATAGGACTTAGTTGGTCATGAAGGGAATTTTCATCGCCAGTTTGCAGTTGTAGCATGTACACTTCAAATTCAGAGTGGTCTCAGTCCCTTTTTCTTCACTTCTTCTTTCCTAACTTTCCTGACTAACTTCATGAGTATAGTGGCCTCTGAGAATAATAGCAGCTATTGTTGATTAAATATTAATCAAGTGAGTCATGTTTTAACTGCATTCTCATTTTTATCTCACAGTAATCAATAATCCAGTGATATCTGTCCTATTTTCATCCTCATTTCACAGATGAGGAAATGGGAGCTGTGAAGAGTTAAATAACTTGCCCAAGTTCATGACCTTAAGAAGGACAGCCAAGATCCAAACCCATATTGGTCTGACTCTAGAGCCTGGGCTCTTAACCACTCGTCTACTCTCTCAATACCATGATCATCTCATTTCCTTATATATTTGCTTTCTGTTTTAGTCTGCTAGGCTGCTGAAAGCAGATACCGTGAAATGTGTTACCTTTAACAGTGGGAATTTATTAGCTTATAAGCTTGTAGTTTTGAGGCTGAAAAAAATATCCAAATCAAGGCATCATCAGGGTATTTTTTTTCCTTGAAGACCAGCTGCTGGCCCTCCTGGGTTCCTCTGTTTCTCCCTTCTCTTCTCCATTTTGTCGCTTTCAGCTTCTTGTTTCCATGGCTTTCTCTCTTTTTTTTTTTTTTTTTTTGGTACTCATTTCATTTATAAAGGACTCCAGTAAGAGAATTAAGACCCACCCTGGACCACGCCTTAACTGAAGTAACCTCATCAAAGGGTCCTACTTAAAATGGGTTCATACCCACAGGAATGGATTAGTTTTAAGAACTTGTTTTTCTGGGGTTCATACAGGTCCCAGCTACCACACTTGTATATGGTATTATCCTTGTTTTCTTGTTATTCTTTACATGCAGAGGCTTCTTCTTGTTCCTGGTTCCAGTGCCTTCCTTATTAATTGTATGCATGATAATAATGTGACATAGCCTCTCTTTTCACTTGGCCCCTGAACCAGCCCACCTCATGTTCAAATATTGCCCTATGGGTGGACCAGTGTGGGCAGCCATGTCCATAGGCTTAGGAGCAGGCACAATGTGCAGAAGAATGGAAGCTTCTGTGGCACGTTTAGCTTTGTTTTTCTACCTACTCCTTTCTTCCGTACCCAGTGTACTATCTTTGTCCATTTCTGCTCCTGTATGCCTTCCCATCTTTCTCAGAGCTCATATCTCTTATTCTGTCTGGAGACATTTACAAAGACATTTACAAAGGTTATAGATTCTTAGTACTTCAATTGATTTTCAAAAGTGCAAAAAGAGCTATGATTTCAGTTATATACTTGGGCTTTCTGAGTAATGTTTGGTAAAAGAAGTGGGGAACAGGACAGGTCTGTCTCTTAAATGTGTTCTGCCATCTTTCTTAAAGCACTTTTCTAAAGAATAATTTGATCACGGAAGGTCAGAACTGGTAGTGGTCTGAAACTCTTCTTGCCAACTTCATTAATTCAATTAGCAGCTACTGACCTGTGCTCTAAGTGGCTGCTAAATTCATTGAGTCACTAATTCTTTTTTGGGAAGCCATGGATCCTTTTTTTTTTTTTCAATAAAAATCCATAGAATACATTACATAGTTTTGCGTGCAATTTGAGGGGATTCACAGACCCTCTGAAGCCTATCTGAGGAGCCCCAACTTTAAGATGTGCTGCCTTTCTTGTTTAATCACATTCTTTTCTCCAAATCACCAATAGAGATAGAAACTCAACCCAGACTCTTGGAGAGAGCTGTGGTCACCCATCACTGAAGATTTATGAGATGGTTAAAATGAAAACAAAGTAACTGTACAGAAGTACTTATGATAAAAAAGATGTCATTACTGAAAGCATTCCTGCTGAGTTCAGGAACAAGACAAGGATGCCCGCTACCACCATTGTTATTCAATAATGTGCTATAGATTCTAGCTAGAGCAATTATTAGGCCAGATAAAGAAATATAAGGCACCCAAGTAGGAAACTTTCACTATTCACTGATGATATGATCCTATATCTAGAATCTCCTGAAAAATCCACAACAAAGCTACTAGAACTGATAGACGAGTTCAGCAAAGTGGCTAGATACAAGATTAATATGCAAAAATCAATAGCATTTCTATACATTACTGATGTGCAATCTGAGGAGGAAATCAGAAAAAAGTTCCATTTATAATAGCAACTAAAACCACCAAATGTTTAGGAATAAACTTAACCAAAGACATAAAGGACCTGTATTCAGAAAACTACAAAACATTGCTAAAAGAAACTGAGGAAGGCTTAAATAAATGGAAGGACATTCTGTGTTCATGGATTGGGAGACTAAATATTGTTAAGATGTCAGTTCTACCCAAACTGATTTACAGATTCAATGCAATCCCAGTAAAAATCCCAGCAACTTTTTTTTAAGGTGTGGAAAAGCCAATTATCAAATTTATTTGTAAGGAAAGAGGGCCCGGATAGACAAAAATGTCTTTAAAAAGAAGAACAAAGTTGGAGGACTCTTACTTCCTGACTTTAAAGCATATCCCTTAGCCATAGTGGTAAAAACAGCATGGCACTGGCATAAAGACAAACACATTGACCAATGGAACCGAATCGAGAACTCAGAAATAGACCCTTACATTTACAGTGAAGTGATTTTTGACAAGGTTGTCAAGCCCTCCCAGCTGGGCCAGTACAGTCTAGTCAATAAATGGTGATGGGAGAACTGGATATCCATATCCAAAAGAAAGAAAGGGGACCCCTATCTCAAACCTTATACAAAAATTAATTCAAAGTGGATCAAGGACCTAAATATAAACATGACAACCATAAAACTCCTAGAAGAAAATATAGGGAAACATCTTCAAGATCTTGTGGTAGGTGGTAATTTCTTAAACCTTACACTCAAAGCATGAGCAACAAAAGAAAAAATAGATAAATGGGACCTCCTCAAAATTAAATAGTTTTGGACTTCAAAGGACTTTGTCAAAAGGTTGGAAAGGCAGCTGACTCAATGGGAGAAAAATTTGGCAATCATATATCCGATAAGGGTTTAATATCCATGATATACAAAGAAATCATACAACTCAACAATAAAAAGACAAACTACCCAATTAGAAAATGGGCAAAAGACTTGAAAAGATAATTGTCCAAAGAAGAAATACAGATGTCAAAGAAACACATGAAAAAATGCTCAACATCACTAGTGATTAGGGAAATGGAAGTCAAAACTACAATGAGATATCATTTCATACCTATTAGACTGGGCACTATAAAAAAGTCAGAAAACTGTAAATGTTGGAGAGGATGTGGAGAGATAGGAACACTTATTTACTGTTGGTGGGAATGTAGAATGGTACAGCCACTGTGGAGGACTGTTTGGCAGTTCCTAAGGAAGTTGAATGGGACCAAGCAATACCATTACTAGGTATATATCCAGAATAACTGAGAGCAGAGACATGGACAGACATCTGTACACTGGTGTTCACAGTGGCATTATTCATGATCGCTGAAAGCTGGAAACAACCCAGGTGTTCTTCTGCTGATGAATGGATAAACAAATTGCGGTGTATACACACAATGGAATATTATACAGCGGTAAGAAGAAAGAAAGTCATGAAACATGAAAACATGGATGACCCTGGAGAACATTATGTTGAGTGAAGCAAGCCAGACACAAAAGGACAAATTCTGTATGATTGAGCTATTATGAACTAAATATATTGTGTAAACTCATGGAGTTAATAATTAGAATATAGGTCATCAGAAAATAGAAGGAGGGTAGAGAATGGAAAGCTGAGGGTTAATCTGTGCAGAATTGGTAAAAAGGTTCTTTGCAAATCTTTAGAAATAAGTAGAAATGGTGAAATCATATTATGGTGTTTTTAACTAGCAGAGCTATTGTATAGGTATGACAGTGGTTGAAAGGGAAAGTCTAAGGTTGTGTGTTATTACTGGAAGGAAAGCTAGGAACTGTAGCATGGGACTATATGGGATGGTGAAACCGCATGTGAAATATGATTATGGGTGATATTGCATATACAAGACTGAATTTACAAAATATAAATACAAGTATGCTAGAGAGAGAGAGAAAAAGAATAGTGGCTACCTATGGCAGGGGAAGCATAGAGAGATTGAGAGGTGATGAGTTTTGTTTGTTTTTTTTTTGTTATTGTTATTGTTATTAGAATAATGAAAGTGTTCTAACAATGATTGAAGTGATGAATGCACAGATATGTGGTTACACCGAATGCCATTGATTGTACACTTTGGATGGATTTATGCTTTATTAATATGTGTCAATAAAATTGATCTGTTAAAAAAAGCATCCTAGCTTAAAAAAAAGTGAACTCTGTCAAATGTTCTAATGTTTTATCTTTATTTCTATCCACGTTCATTTAAAATTCAATAAAACCTGATTAAAAAAAAAAAAGATGTCATTAGCAAAGGCCCCATTTTCACCCAGGCAGCCTTCTGAGCCTTGGTGTGAAGGCTGTCTAAAATATTTTATGAGGAATTTGAATCCCTTGATTCAAACTAATCTCAGTAATGGTTAGGTATAGTGGGTCATGTTTTGCAAACATCTCAGCCATTTTGAAAAAAGAAACATCAATACCATGAGTTCTGAAATCCGTAGATGCCTCTGTGTGTGTGTGTGTGTGTGTAAACTGTCTGAAGAAAGTGAAAATTTAATTTCTGAAACAAAGGAATATTTTCCTTTGGGGTTCTTTAGTCTATAGCAGTATGACAGCTAATCAGAAAACTGCCACATTTTGAGGGGTTTCATTGACTCTGTTTTCATATTATGTTATGAGATGATTTCTAGTTTCTCTGACAGGCCTGGTGCACCCTTTTGTGTTCCTGAGAGGAATCATGCATAACTTGGAGTCCTAGAACACAGGAAGAGAACAACGATCCCTAGGCCTCACTTGCTGCTATGGTTTACACTGGTGACTTGAAATGTGCCTATAGCCTCAACATAAAAGAAGTTAGCAAATTAGGAAAGAAGACAGAAGTTTTTTCTGACTTTCTTCTTGGTTACACTCTCACTGCTCCCTCCCCATTAAGAGGACTGGGAATTCCCAAACTAGAGCGGCCTTGTGTTTCTGTGCAGAAAACCAGCACCTCCTGTAAACTGAGCTGAGGTAGGAAGGACTGGAAACTCCAGGGCTGGTGCCTGTCATTTGTAGTCAAAATCTACTGCACAATTGGTCAAAAAAGGCTCATTATCTAGTTAGCTGAGGGTTTTCTATAAGCTATTCTCGAATGTTCCGCTAAAAGGAGAGGAAGCCAAGTCCTGTTTTCACCTCCCAAAGTCTTTGGTAGGTCCTGTCCATTGGGCAGTGTGTCCTGCTGGGTGTCTGATTGTCTTGATGGAGCATTTTGGAGAACCCAGCTTCCTCTCTGGCCTATTCTCAGGCAGAGCAGGAGGAGCCGGCGGCAGTGGCTGCATCTGTGTTTCTTACTCCTGGCACTGCCTGCCTGCCAGGGCACCATGCAGCACCTGGGCTTCAGGCACACTTTGGGTGAAGTCATTTTTCTGTGAAAACTGAAATGGGAAATTCCTCTCGAATTGTAGTGGCTGAGAAGGTTAAGTTAATCAATGCCTAGCTGAGAATACTGAGAATACGATTGGGAAATGTGTGTTCTTTCAAGCATGGGTTTAGTGAGGGATCACATTGCTCCTACTTCTATTGTTTCTTCTAATAACAAATTATTTAGGTAAATTTCCACTGGGAAAAAGCGGCCAATATTTGAAAATGTATTAGGTTGCACATTCATTTTTAAAATTATGACAAGACTATTAGTAGATCAGGCAGCAAGCTGGGAATTATTCTTGAAATTAAATTGGTTGGATATTTAGATACAAACCAGCAGGGCTGTCCAAACCTGTATTAGTCAGCCAAAGGGGTGCTAATGTGAAATACCAAAAATGGGTTGGTCTTTATAAAGGGTATGTATTTGGGGTAGAAGTCCACAGATACCAGGCCATAAACCATTAAGTTTCTTCTCACCAAAGTTCATTGCCATGTGTTGGAGCAAGACAGCTGCTGACGTTTGCCAGGGTTCAGGGTTCTTGTGTTCCTTTCTTCCTGGGGCTGCATTTCTCTCTGGGCATAGCTCTTCTGGTTCCTCCACAAGGTCAGCTGTAGACCATCAGGCAAACGGCTCACTTCTCTTCTTCTGGGGCCTTTTCTCCAACATCAAAACTGCTTCTCAAAAACTGCTTCTTACTCTGTTCTTTGCCTTGCCTTTTATATTCGATTCCCCACCCACCAAGGGGTGGGGCTCAACGCCCTAATCCTAACCTAATCATGCCCAGATTAACAGATCAGTTTACAAGCATGATCCAATTATATTTTTGGAATTCATAATTACATCGAACTGCCCAACTGCAACAAAGCCCTTTTCCTCTTTCTCTACCCTTCTCCAAAGGGCCTAATTCTAATTCCTTTTCATTCTCTCAACTCCCTCATATTCTCTACAATCCCTATATTCTGGAATCCTGCTTTCAGGAAAGAATCTGAGTTTGGTTCTCTATACCTTATACACCTTAATGTGACTATAAACCTGGATATGGAGACCCTTAAGGACATTTGAATGTTATTACTTATTGTGAATTAGAAGACTTTGCCTCCTTACTAAAGGAGGAAGAGACCAGTATCTAAATACTTTTCAAAAATAAACTTGTACCTTTTATGCTTTGCCTGTTTTTTTGGGTTGACTGGATTAATGATAGGATGCTAGCAAGAACCGTGTGTGAGTGAGCCTTATAAATAGTACTGTCCTGGGAGGGATGGGCACCTGGCACAGTTCAGGCTCAGTGCACTGGTGTAAAATCAAAAGGCTGTGCTAGGTGATCTCTAAGGGTCTTTCTGGAGAGTCCGTGGAGATGCTGGTGAGTTCTGAATGAGCAGAGCTGTGGAGACAGATTGCAAGGACCCACCAGTGGCCTTGGAGTAGCACGGCTGTTGCATCATGACCTCTGGTTCCTTCAAGCCCAGTATAAACAAGAGAAAATGTTATAATTTTAACAGTTGGTACCAGACATTTCTTAGGGAGGGAACTGCCTTTGTTTGGGATAAGCTATTTGGAGTAGATGGTGAATCAATGAAGACATTAGTGTCTGAGAACCTAAGCCACAAAGGAGGTGGTTAATCTTTTCTACATGAGAAAGTGAAAAGAATTTGTGTTTTGTTCAACCCCAGTCAAGGTAGGAGAAGAAAATAGAGGAGCAGAGCCAAGGGAGAGAAGAGAGAGGATCTGGAAAGATGGAGGAAGAGTGGATGCTGTGTGTTCCAATGAACCAATAAGAAAACCTGAGAAATCCCTAATGTGAGATTTTCATTTAGTATGCTGTATGCTGTGCTATCTGGTTTCTGTGATCTACCAATCTTTAGTACCTCTAATTTTACTCAGAAATGATGTATGAATGGATAATTTTATGGAAACTGAGGAGGAAGGCATTGAGATTTTGTGTCTAGATTGATGTGGAGTGGAACAGAGATAGCAGGTGTGGAAATAGACCCCTGCAGGAAGAGGTGAGCCTGAGAACATAGCCCCACCTAGACATGTGAAGGTATATTAGTGAGAGATTTGTATTTCCGTTGGGCATGGAGTTGGGGGGCCCTAACCAATCTTACCCATATTTTAAAGACCCGGGCAGGTGGGGAAGTGTCTGAATGACATTGTTATGGGGTCTTGTCCTCAAATAGAACTCTGTGATAAAGTAGTTATGGTTAGCAGTTTTGACCAAGTTGCAAGGCCCCGGAAGGAAGGAGAATCTGGAGTGTGTTCCCATGTAGTGTTTGATTATACTTTTGAGTTGACATAGTGACTTCATCTAGCTCTCAACAATGGCTCTCTTTGGCCAGAGGTTGTTTGACTGCTGCATAGAGATCTGGAAAACACAATTCCTTGGTTTCATCTGTGGCCACTTATAACTCCGTGATGGCTGTCTTGCCCACCATTGTTTTCTGGGAATTCTGAGGGCAATCCTGAGACAAACACTCCTTTGTCTATGGAAGCTAGCCTTGGAAATGAGAAATGAAATGACTATTCTAAAACAGTATGCACTGAGCAATCCCAGGTGGGTAAAAAAGTATGTATATGTTAGGGTAAAAAAATGAATGTGTGTTTAACAGTTGCTCTGAAAAATTGGAAGTGGGCACCAAAATATTAGAATAAAGGGTCCCATTATAGTTTTCGAAGCATCCTTTCCTATACTTTTCCTTTGAAGCATTTATCAAAATTGAAATTCATTACTTGTGAGGTTGGTTGTTGGTTCTTTCCTGGGAGTTTCCCAAGGATGGGGACTTTTGTCCTGTACCAGGGACAGAATAGGACTCGGGTGTGTAAACCAAAGCTCTGAGTGTTGGGATGAAAGGTACTTATTTTCTTCTTTCTAATTTTCTCAAAATTTTTTGAATTCCACTATGAACATTATTATTTTCCCTGATTACAAAACAAATATTCATATTACTACAATAGAGGATGCATATGAAGGACTCCATGTTACTTTTCAAAACCTATTTTTGTGCAGCAGAATAGTTCTACATGGAGAGAACTAGCAAAGAAAGGGACAGCTTGAGGAGCGCATGTAAATGTTAGTTTTCTTCTCCTGGCTTTAATAGCTTCATTAGTCCTGCAGATAGCCTAGAGAGGGTACAAAATATGCTGAGAATGAGAAGAATCCATACCTACAATAGCAAGGTAATTGGCATGTAGTTTTGTCTTCAGTTTAAAATAATGGCCCAGTTTTTATTTTATTCTCTACCCTTCAGAACTGGGTTTTGTTTTTATAAGGAAAAACACAAAGGAGACTGCTGCTATAGGATAACTTCTTAGATATATTATGTTCCAGAATATGTTTCCAGGCACTTCATGGTGGAAATTTGGCCTTCAGAGCTTAGGATCGATTTTCTGCATGTCTGTATAGTTCAGTATATCTCTAAGCAAATTGGGTAGCTCCTCCCATGATTCATGACTGATTTGGAGTAGCTGTAATTTTTTGAATGTCAGTTAGAAGGGAAAGAATTAAAATTTTCTGTATGCCACTCATATTCCAAAGCCACACTCAGTATTAACACCACAGAAGGGGTCATTTACATTTAACAGGAGCTGTGGGTCTTAGGCAGTGATCGTTTGGTGATACATTTTTAAAAAATTTTAGGTAAAAAATAACCTTGATTTTTTGAGATTTCTGGTTTTTAGATGAGTGGCTAATAACCCATTTTTAGAAAATCACTGGGGACAGGAACATGTACTTGGCTTCTTAGAGTACAGGAATTCTGCTCCTCATGGACCACAGTTTGACTTTGTTTTTAGGGTTGCCTTGGTGTAACAAAGCATCCCTTTATCTCCTTGCCAGCCATCACCTGCCAATTGGTTCTTGTCTAAGTAAGTGTTCTGAGTAGGAAAATGAGGTGTGAGAAATACTTCATTCAATTCTAGGCCACTCCTACCTTTTGGATACCATTAAACTTGAAAGTTTAAGATTTGGCCTAATTTACTTGCTCTTTTTTTTTTTTTTTAGTTGAAAAGTAAGTATTAAGTACTTTTTGAGCATTTACTATTGCAGGGCACTCTTAGGTGCTACAAAATTAATTAGGAACAAGATAGACAGCCTCTAACCTCATTAAGCATATGGTATGATGGAAAAGATAAACATCAACTAACAAGCGGGGCGGTCCTTTAGTGACAGTTGTGATCAGTGCAAGGGCTGGAAAATTCAGGGTGTCATGAGGGAGTCTAAGTAAAAGAAAGGCTGAGAGGGAGATGGGTAGGGCGGATGGAGATGGCAGGGACCTTATGCTAAGGCCTTGGAATAAGGAGGTTCTATCATTGTAGAAATGAAAAGACTAGGTGACTGGAGCAGTGTGGGAAGGTGAGAGTGCAGAGAAGAGGATAGAGAGGCAGGCAGGCTGGATCATGAGGGCTTGTAGGACTCTTGGTGAACTAAGAGTCTTCTGCCCACTTAAGAAAAGTGTCTGCCTCAGGAGGGATGTGTAGGATGTATACTTGCTTGCTGCTTGACCACCTCTCCTTCCGCCCCCTGCCCGTTCTAGGAATTGCTTCTCTATTACTCCATCTCGATGGTTGCCAGGGAAGCAGCCATATTGCGTATTCTGCGTCACCGGCACAGTTGATTGGTCTAGGAGATTTTCTTACTTGGTTCCTCTGGGTATTGGAATTGGAACTGAGAAAGAGAAGTTAGTTTCACTCCTGGTAGCTGAAACAGAGGACCTGCAAACTGAAGGGCTTTTGGAGCTGTGTTCTGTCAAGTGACCTGAGGCACTGAGAAGGAGGGATGAAGCAAATCCACAGAGAGAACTTAAGGTGAAATCAGAGGGGGAAAGCATATATCTGGGTCCTCCACAAGCTCCAGGCCTTGGTTCTAGATCTTTCCAGCATGTATGCTAGCCTTGGATTCCATAATATAACAGTATTCCTCTAAAAAATATCTTCTCCCCACTTTTGTTTAAACTGACCAGAATTTCTTTCTGTTACTCATGTAAAATTATTTTTTTCTGTGTGTGTATATATATATGTAGATATATGTTCTAATTCTGCTTGAGGCCCATTTTCTGATTGTAAATGGGCCCCAAGGCTTGCTAATTAATGGAAAAGCTATAATTCTCTAGTTTAGTTTGAGGATGCAAAGGAACTGGGGAAGTTAAATTCATCGAACATTTTCCAAGAATGAAAATTTGATGGATGAGAACTTTGCTGCATAAGCAACAACACTTGGACAAGATAATTTATGGACTTGAGCATAAAAACTTAAGATGAAATGACCTCTAGCAATCTCTTGATCTGAGTCTTTACTGCCTATTTAAGTTTTACTTCTTTTTGCAGGTGATGCAAACGAGCAATAGTTTTAGCATAACTAAAATGTGGTTTATTTATAAGCATTAGCAACTACATTTTCCTGATTCTGTTTTTGCTGCATCATCAGCTCCTGGGAGCCAGCAGCTTCACTAATGGTGAGGTTATTCACACTAGACTGGCCTCCAGACCTGCTAATTTGAATGACAGTGCTTGCAGAGCTGAGCTTTGAGAAAGTGCTAGCCTAAAGATAGGCAAATCAAAGGCAATTCCACACAGTGGTGTGATAATCAAATAGTCCTGTTACCTAGTTACTGAGCTAATTAGGAGGCAGTATGTATAATGGCTGAGAGCAGGTTTTATGGGAGCAGACCTTCTGGGAAGTCCCACCTCCCCTTTTTGCAAGCATGATGATGACTTGAGGCAAGTTACCCAATCTTCCTGAACCTCAACTTTCTTATCTGTAACATCTAAAATTCATGAGAATATTATGATTAGGTGAAATAGTAAGCAGATAGTTAAGTTTTAACAATTGTTGTAACTTATTACGTAAAACAGTTACCACAATACCTAGGATTTGATAAATATTATGGCTCTTTTACCCTAAAAACATACATATCCAAATACATAAAGCTTCAGTGGGTAAACACTTCCCTTGACCTGCCTGATCCTGGACAGTGGGTTAAGAATCCCCAACTTAATCCAGCTGATTTGTTTCATAGGCCATGAGATCGAGAGCCAGAGAAGTGGTGGTTTTCTGAGGTCAGGAGGTGCCTGGCAGAGCTGGATGGGCAACTCAGGGGCCTGGCTCCTGATTCAGTGTTCTACTCAGGACGCTGTCTATTTCATGTGCAGAAAACATAGTGTTCTTCAACTACATTGATATGTGTACGGAGGAAACATGACATTTGCAAAAGAGACCCTTACAGACGTTCAAGCTTGTGAATATGGAAATGTTTATGCGGTTCCTTGTCTTCTCCCAAATCATATTTCTATCAGGAATCACTGGTTTCTTGTGTAAATTCTCACACATAAATTAACCTTTATTAAAGTATCTTCTCTTGCTTGGTGGCAATTTCTCCCAAGGAACTTGATTTTGTTATCATTTGTGGGCATTACTGCACCCAAAGACGAGGGAATCTCCAGGTGTTATTGCCAGAGAGATGCTGAGCACTTGCAACCTAAATAATTCTCCCAAATGCTAGCCCCATTTTCTGAGGATCCAAATTTGTGCTTCGGTGAAATTTCACATGAGAACATGTCATGGATCTTTAAAATTGCTCGGGAATAACTGAAACAATGATTGTTTAGTCCTTTCATGCTTAGTATTTGCTCTATAATGGTTGCAGTGTACCCGACACTGGCCGGACCACTGTGCTCCATTATGAGGGTCATATTTTAGGGATTGCGGCCAGGCGTACACATAAGAACAAGCACTGGGGGTGGGGTGGGGGTGGTTTAAAAGTCGAGCTATGCGAGATACCGTAAAGGAATTGGGTATATTTGCTCTGGCAAGAGAGTGTAAGAGGAGTAATAAAAGTGCCTTCAAATATTTTAAGGCTGTCAGGTGGGAGGAGGATTTTACTTACTATGTCATGGTGGGTGTTACAGGGTGGCATAATTTGGGCTGTTTATATAAAATGATTGACAATAATGATTAATGCAACAATGATGGCAGCCAGGTTCTGAGCCCTTTATGAGCACAAGCACTTTCCTGGGGTGGTAATTCCTATTTTGTAGATGATGAAACTGGGATTCAAATAGGTTTGGGGACTGGCCCAAGGGCACACCTTAAGGGGCAGGTTCATGGGACTGCAGAGCCTCATAAAGAGTGAATTCTCCCCGCACAAGGCAGATGAGAGGTTGTAGGGAGGCCCAGGCCAGCCTTCTTTTCCGCCCCACTGAGCACCTACTGCGGGGCCTGGCCTTAGCCAGTGCTCAGCAAATAGTGGTGCAATGAACAAATGATTAGAACCTGCCTTTGTTGGGAGGTTAGCCTTCCCTGACTGGTCTCTAAGACCCTGTCAAACTTACTAATCATTTAGCGGCAAAAAAATAGACCTCCCTATCATTTGGCTGTTGGATCTGAGGTAGTCACAGTTAAGGTCATGCAAGGCTGAACCAGGGATGAGTAAAGGGCAGAGAGCAGCAGGCTGTGAGAGTACACAGGGTGGGGCTTTCTTTATAACTCCATTAAGATGAGTATGCTCAGGCTGACCTGGTGTTTCTTTGGGAATTGTGGCCAGTTATAGCTTTCAGTGCTATACTCTGCATTCTGTGGAACTTGATAGGATATAATGAGCATTATAGAGTCTGAAGACTTAGAGTGTCTGGAAGAAATGGCTCCCATTTGATTTAGAGGCCATTTCATAGGAATAATAAATACCTTATATTAGTGGCACATTTTGAACATTTGCATAAAATGTCTTTGATCCTTGAAGTAGATAAAAAATATATATACCCCCCAAATGAATGGATCTTGTTTATACAAACATATTTGCAGAAGGAGCTGAGGTTCAGAGAAATTAAGGAATTTGCTCAAGGCCACATGAAGTTCCAGTCTTTCTCTGAGCTGCAGGGTTGGTTATCAACTGCCTACTTGGTATCTCCTCTTGGACAGATGATGGGCACCTCAAATACATCATGACCTAAACAGAGCTCTTGATTCCTGCTTCTTCTCTAGCACTCTCTGTCTTTCTGATATCACAGTCAGCTGGGTGTATTAGTTTCCTATAACTGCTGTAACAAATTAACATACACGTAGTAGCTTAAAGCAACACAAATTTATTATTTTACAGTTCTGGAGGTCAGAAGTCTAAAATATGTCAACAGGGCTGTGTTCCTTCTGGAGGCTCTAGGGGGAAATCCATTTCCTTGCCTTTTCTAGCCTCTAAAGACTGCCTGAATTCCTTGGCATGTGGCCTTGTAGAACCCTAACCTCTCCTTACATCATTACTTTGCCTTCCCTGACTCTGACCCTCCAAGCACCCTCTTTCATTTATAAAGATCTTTATGATTACATTAGGCCCACTCAGATCATCTAGAACAATCTCATCATCTCAAGATCCTTGACTTAATCACACCTACAGAATTCCTTTATGTTATATGTGAAGTAACATATTGACAGGTTTTGGGCAGTAGGGATGTGGACATCTTTGGAGACTATTCATCTGCTTACCTAAGCAGGTTCTGGGGCTAAAACTGAAAGGTTACCCTTGACTCTTTCATCCAACCCATCAGCAAGTCCTGTAGGTATCTCTGCCAACCCCACCTTGCATTTAGTTGACTTTCAGCTCCTGGCCACTTGCTCTGTGGCTTTCTCTCTTTCAGTCTGAATTTCATCCTCTCACTTGATCTGTTTATGCCAAAGCTTCCCATCTGGTTTCCTGCTTCTACTCTTGCCTCCCTGCTGTCTGTACTTCACACAGCAGCCAGAGTAGCCTTTAAAAATGTGGGTAAAATTATACTACTCTCCTGTTCACAAGCTCTCCTGTAGGTTTATATCTTACTCCAAAAAATACCCAGTTACCTTCCCATTCATGATTGGGCCCTATTTCTCCAGCACCCTTGGCCTTATATTTCTGCTCTCACCACCTCCTCTCTCTGCCTCACTCACTCTGCTCTGGCTACTCCAGCTTTCTTGCTGTTTCTAAAACATGCCCAGAACTCTCTTCCCCAGATAACTGTGTAGCTTACTTCTGCACTTCTCTCACATCTCGGGTCAAAATTTAGCTCCTCAGAGCCACCTTCCATGTTCCCCTGCCCACACTGACACTCTGAGTTCCCTTGCCCTGTTTCATTTTTCCTTCAGAGCACTTGGCAGCCTGACAGGGTATTGTATATATATTGCTTGTGAGTTTATCATTATGAGAGGGTAGTTCCAAAAGGGCAGAGAATTTGCACTTTCTCAGAACCTGTAATAGAACTGTGTGTGTATAGTAAGAGCTTGATAAATATATACATGAAAGTTGGGGTTTAAATCCAGGTCTTGTGGTACTAGGTGGAGTATGCTTTCCCCTCCCCCGTGCTTACTCTTCACAGGCTAAAAGAAATATGATTTTGTAATATCGGCTAGGTCTTTGTTTTCCAGAGCCCTTCCCAAATACAGGTCAGCACCAGTCAAACATGTCCCCATTGGTTAGGGGACAGGTCAGCTTGTTCCCTCCTGAACCCATGGAAGCCTGCCCACTCCAGGTGTGCCAAAGCAGCTAGCTGTTTACCAGGAGCTCTTCTCATTGATTTCTCAGGGTGAGCCCAATGACTCCTTGAAAGCCTCCGCCACAGGGTATACACTGTGTGTAATTGTGTGCACACATTTTGTTACCCTCTCTTAAGAGCCAGTGACCTTGCGCCTAGCATTTTTACACCCCAGATGTGTTCCCTGAAGAAGCACAGCTCTTCAGGTGAGTTTAAGTGGAGGTGACTATGCTGGAGAATATTCACTTGGCCCCAAAGTGCCTCAAACCTTTGGGATGTGTGCTCAAGCCACAAAGGAGGTGCCTGAGCTCCAGGGAATGACTAGCCCCACTTCCAGTCAGGTTGGCAAGACTTTGTTGAGCTTCTGCTGTGTGCCAGGGACTGAGATAAGTAGTGGAGATGCAGAGAGCAAACAGTTCCAACAGTGCTGGAGGAGCTTGTGGTCTCCATTGGTGTTACTCAGAGAGTGGCCTGTGGACCAGTGTATCAGCATTACCTAGAAATTTGATAGAAATGCAGAACCTCAGGCCCCACCTCAGATCTGCTGAATCAAAACCTGCATTTTAACAAGATCCTCAGGTGAGTCATCACTTATGAATGTTTAAGAAGCACAGCTCTAGGTATGTGACAAACACATAAAGACTTACTTAAGAATGGGAAGACTAGGAAGCACTAGCTGCCCAGGGCAGGACGTGAAATTTATGTTTTGTGTGTGTGTAGCAGGTAAGGGTTGGTCTAGCATCATTGATCAGGAAAGGCCAACAGAATGAGATAATAGCTCTGCTGAAGTCTGAAAGAAGAGTAGGGGTTTTAATAACAACAACCATAGCTAATCACTTTTTGAATATCCGATAATGATATAATAAATAATAGTAATAATTTGTGTAATCACTTATGTACCAGTCCCAGTTCTACTTATTTTATCTTCTAATATACTTATTTAATACATTAAGTCGTTTTAATCCTCACATGCTTCTGTGAGGGTAGGCATAGTTAATATCCCCATTTTTCAGGTAAGGAAACTCACTTACAGAGGTCAGGTAATTTGCCCAAGGTCATACAGCTAACAAATATCAGCAGTGGGATTTGTCTTCAAAGCCTGGTCTATTAACTACATGACCAGTATTCAGCTTCTCCTATTGAGGTGTGTGTGTGTGTGTGTGTGTGTGTGAGAGAGAGAGAGAGAGAGAGAGAGAGAG
>JAKSZT010053882.1:2551118-2755681 GCA_026826555.1 Tolypeutes matacus
GGGAGAGAGGGGGGAGGGAGGGGGAGAGGGGGGGAGGGAGGGGAGAGGGGGGAGGGAGGGGGAGAGGGGGGAGGGAGGGGGAGAGAGGGGGGAGGGAGGGAGGGAGGGAGGGGGAGAGAGAGAGAGAAGAAAAGAGACAAAGAGACGGTGGGGAAAGTTAGGAGATGTGTCAGAGGCAGGCAGTTGAGCTGTCTGTTTCCATTTCCTAGGCTTAGATTGTCAATGTTTCACCCTTTTTCTTTCTCAAAGGTGAGAGTTTCTAACTAACAACTTTTGGGGATATTTAAAGAGGAAAAGAATGTTCTGGGTTTCAGGTACAGCTGTGAAGTCTCAAAAGCTGGACAAGTGAGGCAAGCAAAATGGAGCTGGTTCCTGACTATGATTACTGGAGTGCCAGGTGATCCTGAGCTGGGCAATTCAGTTCATCTTAAATCTGCCTTTCCTCCTTGGGGAGCCTGCATGCTGCTGATGAGATGGAGGTAGAGACCTGTGAAGCTGAGTCCTCTTAACATCCCCGTGATGATGATGAAATCTCACATACTTCTTTTGAGGTGATGTGAAAAAATGACTATGAGATTGTGAAAAGTTTCAGATAGAAATCTTTTCAGATGGGCTCCAGGCCCATCTCCACGGGTAAGTTGCAGTCTTCCTCCACCTGACCTTGCATAATGTAGCATGTTCTGTGGTGGGGACATGCGGTACTCCACCTACTGTGTATTAAAAAGCCGTTTCGACATATTCCTAACAGGAAGCCTTGTTATCCCTGCTCCAATCTCCATTTCACAACAGCTGTCATCTGCTGTACTGTTCAGCAATGAGCACGAGGCAGCCCAACTTCTTTTCTTTTTGTGACAGTGTTAAAAAACAACAAAAAACATCTCCCTAATTGTTCCAGTTCTCTTTCATCTAGATTTGATATTCTGTCTACTACCTGGCCCTTCCCAGAGCTCCTGTTCATCATATGCTTCTTCAGGATTTTTTGTTTGTTAAAATAGAATTTGGGGAAAGATAAAGTGTTTGTAAAAAAAAACCAAACAAACCTGTAAACCTGCACTGTTCAATATGGACAACATGTGGCTACTGAGCCCTTGAAATGTGGTTAGGGTGACTAAGATGAGCTGTAAGAGTAAGATACACACCAGATTTCAAAGACTGAATCCAAAAAAAGGTAAAATATCTCATTAGTTGAATGATAATATTTTGGTCACAGTGGGTTAAATACAATATGATATTGAAGTTAATTTCACCTTTTTTATTTTTTGTAATGTAGCTACTAGAAAATTTGAAACTATGTATGCGGCTCTCATTTGTGGCTTGTGTTATATTTCTTTGAGACAGTCCTGCTGAAAACCTTTTTGTCCAGCAGCAGCCAATGAGGTTTCTGTCTACTGAAATCCATATTTAGAGCCAAAGTTCAAGTAAATTAAATTTTTCTCCCTAGGATAGCCCTTCCACTCCTTACCCCTTGCCTCTGTGGTCCTGGACCCTCTAATCAGATCCTGTTCAGGTTTTAGGCCCTGAATCTATTGGTCACACAGGGGCTGCTGGCTGGCTCTTTGCCTCATCTTCACCAACTTCTGGGCTTTCTCTACGACTCCTCAGCAACCTCTTCTTGGTTTGCCCAGCCCTAAATATATGTGTTCCTCATAGCTCTGACCTCACCTGTCATCCTTTCCCTTCCCTTTCTGTTTCTTCCCTTTCCTTTGCCTTCTTTTCCCTTCCCTTCTCACTAGACACTCACCTTGGGTGATCCCATCCACACCTATGACTTCAACTACCATCTTTAGGCTGTAGATGATGCCCAAGTTCATGTCTTCCACCCCAACCCCTCTCCTGAGATAATTAACTCAGCTTCCTACTGCATGTCTGTACTTTCTTGCCCTGTGGTATCTCACTCCTCAGCATGTCCTTAATGGGACTCAGAATTCTTCCACCTTTCATGATTATTTTTGTTCTGTTTTACTTTTAAGTCTTAGGGAGTAGTACTGCATCCATTCACTTCTCCAAGGCAGGTCCCCAGGTGATAATATCCTTGATGTCCCTTTCTCTTTTGCATCCCCTATATCTAGTCAATACCCAAGTCCCACCATTGGCCCTAAATCCTACTGAGCCCACCTTCTCCTCTCCATTCTTACTGTTACCACCATAGCTGAGGACATCATCATCTCCCCTCAATGTCTGCTGTAGTCATTGCCTCACTGCCTCTAACCCTCCTCTAGGCTATTCTCTTCAATATAGCCACTGTGATCTTTCTAAATCACAAATCTGGTAAAACTCTTCTGTGACTTCCCAGTGTCCTTAGGACCAAGTCCACATTCCTTTTTATAGCCTACAAGGCCCTGTGTTTTCTGGTTCTGCTTGCCCTTCCAGCCTTGTCTCTTGCTCTTCTCCCCACCAGCCCCAGTCCCTTACCAGCCAAACTGGGCCATACCTCCCAGGACCTCTGTCTGTTGCCTTGGCCTATTCCTTCTCAGTTTAGGTTAGGTGTTTCCATAGTGACCCAGGCTTCTTCTCTTTTGGTTCTGACAATTAAGCTGGACTGCAATTCTTGGTTTAATTGTCTCTCTTTGCACTTCAGTCTGAATCAGGAAGGCAAGAACTCAGTCCTTCTTGTTCATCTGCAGTAGTAATATTTTGATGATGCTATTTCATAATTTGTATAAAAGTTTCACAACTATGCAAGATGTTGGTGGCAGGGTGATGTATGGGAGCCCTGTATGATGATATGCATGTTTGTTTTGTAAATTCACAACTCTTACTATATACTTATTGTTTATGTATGTTCATGTATGAATGATATACTTCAATAAAATTTTATTTAAATATGTCCTGCATGGTGTCTTACATATCCAAGACCTTCAGTGAATCTGTGTTAAGTAAATGAATACTTGATTTGGCTATTAGAAGTAGTTAACAACAATGGAGAGGAAGTGGAAGTGGAATTCACATCTTTTTGCTCCTTGCCTCTGAATGGGGTAAGAACCCAGGTGTCAATTTTAAATACTTAAAACTGGGGGAGCAGATGTGGCTCAAGCAGTTGAGTGCCTGCCTCCCACACGAGAGGTCCTGGGTTCAATCCCTGGCACTTCAAAAAAAAAAAAAAAAAAAAAAAAATTAAAACTGGTAGAGTACACACACCACCACTCAGAATATGGTGGAATACCTGTTCTACTAGGTAGGCTCTGTTTAGTTGCTGAATCACAGGGAGGCACAGGGCCACAGTGACCATTTACCAGCAACAGTATGGCTGGACTGGTGCGTACTGATGAAAGATCTGATGAGGGGAAGAGTTCAGATTTAAAGACTCAATAGTTGTTTGTTTGTTTGTTTGTTTATAATATCTGGGGCTTTCATTTACCTAATCTGCTCTTATCTAAACTTTCAAGACCCAATGGAAAATTTGGCATATGTTGTAATTGAAATGTACTTGAAAGAAGATCATTATATGAGCCCTGCCCTTTTATGGCTGTGCAGAATTTACCTGAAACCCCTGGAAAGACTTATCTAACTTCCAGACAATTGTAAAGAGGAGTGGCTAAGCATTACATTGAAATAGTTATGCTGGCAATGTGGAACACACCAAATGGGCTTTGTGTCTCATGAGACAATACTAGAATATTACATGTTAAGTGTGGAGTAAGTTGTATAAGATTCCGCCAAACCATTTAGTGTCTAGTCCAGTCCTGCTTCTTCCCGCCCCGACCTTCCCTTCTTTTGGAAGACACAGGGGGCATCTCATTGTGCTATGTTTGCACTGTGTTGGCACTGCATTTCCGCCAAGTTATTTTAACTTTGGTAGGGTCTGAGGATTTGAAAATATTTAGGTGCAGATATTGGGGGGTTGATGAAACACTGACAGATTGTAATTAGAATATGAAAGGTGGTTTGAGACTCAAATCACACTGAACCCATTTCAACTTGCAGCACAAAACACTGGTCCATCTGGAAGGAGCCATAAAACATTCATTGTCATCTTGTTTTAGTACCTGGAGCACACTCAGAAGATCAGAAGCGGGTTTCTCTGTACAACACGGCATGTGTTTCCCATCATCAGACAGCAGGCTCTTGTGGCTGGGTTCAAAATCTTTGTTGTTGTCTATTTCTGGCATTTTCTCAGCTTTCACGGATCTGGGGATGATACCTTTTTGTTTCTCTGCCTTCTCTTTAACACTAAGATCTACTTCATCCTGATGCATTTTTAAATACCCATCAGTGACATGTCACTTATGTCTATGCTAAGGTATTCACTGACATCATCCCAATCTCCTACTTTTATTACCAGTTTATATGTTAGAATTCTATTTAGATAGATGGAGCCAATTGAGCAGGCCCTGATGAAAAGTCATATTCAGTTAGTGTAAATCTTCCTGCTGGTCTTAGAGACAGCATGCTCCCCTGGGGTTCTCTCTGAAAATCTTATTAATCTTAAGTTAATATAGAAACCCCCCAAATAGTATAGGGCCTCATTTCTTTGCCTTGACAGAGTCTTGCTGAGAAGGAAGTTACTTGTATTATTTCAAGGGAAACAGAACACAAAAAGTCTTCTATTTCCTTTACGATTTTTTCTCTCTATGCCCTTCCATCTCTTTTGTGCCACTTTTATGCCTCTTTCCTACTTTCCTTTCTCACTCATTTATTAACCTTAGGCCCCTGTTTCAAATTGAATTAATCACAAACTATGGAACTTGGTAAGTGATGCCCTTAAGGGAAAAAATACTTTATTTATTTATTTATTTTTGGTGAGGGAATGTCCCTTATAGACATAAGTGAATACATTTCATGACCAAGTACTTTTTTTTTCTTTCTAAATTATGTGTGCAGCTTCCTTATGTACATAAAGGATATTGTCCTCTGTTGTTCTGGAAAGCAGCACCTAACAGAAGGAAGAGTGTGGGCTTTGGAGTCAAAGCCATGGGTTCGAATCCTACCTCTACCATTATCCTGAACAAATGATGTAACTGCTCTGTATTTCCATTAACTTTTTTGTAATAGAGAGATGATAGCTACCTTGCCATGCTGTTTTAAGAGTTAAGTGAGATTGTACATATAAAGTGCCTAATACCTAGCAGACATTCGAATGGTAGTTCTAAACAGCTCCATCCTTGATTGGATCTTTGATAAATGTCTTGTGTTGGCCTTCTTGAGTCCAGATGTAACCTTCGTGACTTTAGTAAATTAGATCCAGTACTTCCGAACCCTTTTATTAGGAACATAAGAAAATGATTAACTCAAAGTTCCAAGTTTAAAGTTTCCCCCATACAGCAATGGTGCTTTTAAAAGGGACCATTTTGAGGTAGAAAATGGATTTCTGGAATCATCTTCAAGGTTTTTTGTGTGCTTACTATAAGGAACTGTGGGAACTGTATGTCCCCAAAAGTGTGCACTGAGATCAAAGACGTGGGTGGATGTGTAATTGAGGAAGCTGGAGGCCTGGGACCCCAGGCAGCCTGAGAGACCAGAACAACTACCTGTGGGGAGGACAGACTGCCCCCGGGGCTTCTAACCAACGTGAAAAGCCATCATGGGGGCCCCAGCCATCATAGGATTTTTATTGGCATCAAATGATACTGTGTCTGCTTTGGTTGAAAAATGTGAATTTCCTACTCTCTTCTGGTAGATGGTGGTGGGGGTGCACGGTAACTGAAGGGAGTAGGGTGAGACCAATATCACTCAGTGTGTGGATTTGATTGCAAATTTGAAATGGAAACAAAGTCAAGGCTCTGTCTTAATGAATGTACATTAAAGTTTGCATGTTAAATGGATTTGCCTATTCCTGTATTTTGCTGTGCAACAAAATAATAAATATTTTTTAAGTGCTATGACATACATTGTGTTAAATAGTTTACATGGATTATCTCACTGCAGTCCTAAGGAAAGAATTATTATTCCTAGTAGCATTGAAAGATTGGAATAAAAAGAATGCACCGGCATCTGGTAATGTATCCATGACTGCTGTCTTCTGAGATGGTGCTATGCAAGAACTGACTGACTATTTAGGAAGGCAGTCTCCATTAGTGCCAGCAGCCTAGCATGTGACGTGTGCCTGAAGGCTGTCAACACAAGTGGGTGGCCATGTGCACATACCCTAATTGTACTCATAACATTTGGCATAAAAAATAGAATACCATCAGCAGTCTTAACTCTCACCTTCAAGTCCCTACATGACCCAACTTCATCACCTGTTATTCTCCCCATGCAGCTCTGTTCCCTTCCGTTGCTTTGTTTTTCTACATAGCCATTATAGCTACTTGAAATTATGTTTTGTATTTGTATATTTATTTTCCTTTCCATAGAACCTCCATTGGGGGAGGGACTTTGCTTATTGCCAGACCCCACTTTTAGAACTGTTCTCCCCTTTTAGAATAGAAATGTTGACTGAACAAAGATTAAGTGAGTATCATTTAAGCTCTCTGGGCTTGAACCCTCCTAATGTATGAGAAGAAGGGATCGGACAGATGACCTCTGAGTTTCCCCCAACTGTGACATTCTGTGATTGGCATCCTGTTTAGGGCTGTCCTGCATCAGCCAATGCTTGAACTAGGGGTAGGCAGGCAAATGGGAGAAGGGATTTGGCTTTTTTTCTAGCTTGGTTTTCACATGTCCCTTCCTTTTCCCTGTCTCTTCCTCCCTAGGATCCTTTTAGGTGTGAGGATTGAGAGGTGACTTCTGCTTCCTGTTTGTGTCTCTCTGACCACAACAGCAGTAATTGGATTTCTGCTGTGAATAGTGCTTCACTGCCTGTAAAACTACCCCACGTGTATTGAGGGTGGTGGGCCACACTTGTGGGAGATGTTTGTGTGGGATGTGGTGGGAGGTGTGGGAGGTGGGCAACATGGGAATTCCAGTGGGTTCCGTGTAATATTTTGTGTAATCTAAGCACCACTTAAAATATATATATAAATAAATAAATGCACATATATGCATATATATTTATATAACATTTTGCAAATGTTGGTATGTATTGTGAAAATTTTGATTTTTACCCACAATAAAAAACAAAACAAAACAAAACAACAACAAAAAAACTACCCCAGGTGTCTTTATTTGCCTGGGCTGCTGTAACAACTACCACACACTGCTTGGCTTAAACAGCTGGCATGTATTGCCTCACAGTTTTGGAGGCTAGAAGTCCAAAATCAAAGTGTTGGCAAGACCATGCTTTCTCAAAGTCTATAGTGTCCTGGTGATGGCTTTCTGGGTATCCTCCATCACACAGCTATCGCTCCCTTTCTGTCTTCTCCTCTGGTTCCTACTTCCCTGTTCAAATTCCTTTGCTTATAAGGACTTCAGCCATATTGGATTAAAACCCACCCTCATTCAGTTTGGCCAGCCCTTAACTAATGACATCTTCAAAGGCCCTCATTACAAAGGGGTTCACATCCACACCCTGACTCCCCTTAACTAATAATTTACTCAAACACACTATTTACAGATGGCTTAACACCCACAGGACTGGGGATTAGGACTTGAACCTGTCTTTTGTGGAGGACACGATCCCTAATACCATCTTATGTCAAACTGTCTCTTTCAGGAGTTCTCAGGTTATTAAACTACCTATTACTAAAACTACAAACATTTGCCATTATAAAAGTAATATTTTTTTTAGTAAAAGTGTATAATTGAGTGGCATTAATTACATTTACATGTCATAAGCTATCACCGCGATCCATTACCAAAACGTTTCATCATCCCAAACAGAAACTCTGTACCCATTAAACAATAGCTCCTCCTTGTCCCCAATCCATGGGAACCTCTAATATATTTTCAGTCTTTATGAATTTGCCTATTCTGGATATATTTCCTATAAGTGGAGTCATACGATACTTGTTTGACCCTACATTTTAATGGCTACCACATATCCTCTCTAATTAAACTGTGTTTTGAACTGAGCATCAGGGGAGGGCAGCTGTGGTGGAGCTCCCTGCCATACAAGATGGATTCCTCCGTTGAGGGGGTTCCTGCCTTCAAGGCCCAGCCCAACGTACAGACACATTTAGAAAAGCAATTTCCTTCTTTCCCAGTGTAGGCTTCCACCCAAGGGACTCTGCTCTTGGGCTTGCATTACCGATGCTGGGTGTTATCTGTGTTGCTAGGACTGTTGTGGTGAATGGAGCCCCACAGCTTGGCTGAATGGCTTGGCTTCGCCTGAGTTGTGCTCCTGAATCTGATTCGACTACATCCCCCCGGCTTTTCTGTTCTGGCTCCATTGAAGATGTCTGCTCAGGACGGAGACCCTTTTTCTTTCTTTTTTTTTTTTTTTAAACTTTATTTTGTACATTTAATAATTGAAAACATAAGCAATTAAAAACTAAAAAGTAAACACAGATGAATAAATATATACATTTCTCAATTAATTGTAATGGATACATGTAAATTTTTTTGTTGTTTTGTTTTTTGTTTTTTTTTTGTGTGTGTGTGTGAATCAAACAATATATTACACAATATATTTGGTTCATAGTAATGCATTCATACAGTATTTGTCCTTTTGTGTCTGGCTTGCTTCACTCAACATAATGTCCTCCAGGTTCATCCATGTTGCCATATGCTTTATGACTTCATTTCTTCTTACAGCTGCATAATATTCCATCGTGTGAATAGACCACAGTTTGTTTATCCATTCATCTGTTGATGGACACCTGGGTTGTTTCTAACTTTTGGCAATGGTGAATAATGTGGCTATGAACATCGGTGTGCAGAATTTTTAACACAGGTGCTTTATTTTAGAAGTTTACCCTTTTCATTGTGAATAGCTAATAAAGAGAGCTATAGGCCATTTATAAATGCACATCCAGAAACCAAATTCAGACAGTTTACTAAATGGCAGAAACCTGGTCAATAGCTGTGCTAAATGCATTTATTTCTGTCAGGAGGCAAACTTTCTCCAAAATAGCTTTGCTTTGTTGTCAATAGACTCTTTGTTCCTTGATGTACACCTTACAAATAAATGCATTTATAGGACTTGCTAATGTGCGAGAGTTTTGAAATTAGTACTAAAGTTGCAATCTGCAATATATCATCTAGTCATCTTTGACAAACTCAATTTTAATCTCATTAAGTGGTGTCTTCTGTGATTCCATGTAGGGATCCCCAAGCTGATTCTATCTTACTTGGTTTTCGCAGGATTAAAAGAAAATCCCTAAAGGTACTGTCCAATAAAATGTGTGTGTGTGTCAGTGTGTGTATAAAATATTCCTTTTAGATGAGCAAGCCCAGGAAAATGCCTGGTAATAAATAGCTTTCACAGTTGGTTAAGAATCAGAGCTGGGGAGGCATCTGTTTCCCCAAATATATGGCATCTTTAGTGCATACCAATTCCAAGAGCCTTATTTTTGCTTAGAAAAGATGTGAAATATTTAGGAAGCTATTTCCTTGGGAAGTTATATCTTTCTTTTCATCCCTTGGTTAGGATGATTTGAAATGGCAATCTTTGCCACTGACTCCTTGGTGAGATTTTTTTTCCCCAAATGCTGCCAATTCTATGGGCCTCAGAAATGGCAGGTCTCATACAACTCCTAGTAAAGATTGTAACCATTATTTATCTGTGAATAAATACTATTATTTATTTATCCAGATAGTCCTGTGTGCTTGAACATCTCATTCAGTCTTTATAACAACTGGTGAAGCTGATACTTTTGCCTTAGTTTTATGATAAGCAAGCAAACCATAAAACTCAGTTTGGTTAAGTAAATTGGTTAAGATTCCACAGCCAGGAAGTGACAGAGAAGAGATTGAAAATAAGGTCTGTTTGCCCGGGAGCCTATAAGTCCATTTCACTGCCTCCTGCTCTGCAACGCTATCTCTGTGTGTGCAGAGAAGAGGTAACTGCTAGGCTAAATGCCTATTAGCAAAAACTAAATGAGTGTCAGGGTTGGTCCTTTCTATTATACTATATATGTCTGAGAAGCCCGAGTGTTTGGCAGAGATGCTTGCCCCCTTTTTAGGCACCCTCAGCTGTTGGCTGCTGTGTAGAACTAATGTCTTGGGGAGTTCCTGGGATTCACTAGCCCGTTGCATACAGATATATGGGCTTTCTTTAACTTGCTCTAAATCAATGTGCTCTACAGTGAACAGGTGTTGGTAGAAATACATTTTTGGGTGATAGGTGATTGAGTGTTGATGATCAAACAGCACAAAATAGATGGAGATATGATCTGAACATGTGCAATGAAATTTAGGGGCATTTTGTTCAAAATAGAAACTTCCTGTAGAACAGAATCACCTTCCTGTAATTCCTCCCCTCCTACTCCTCCCATCAGCTCAAAGGAGATTTATTTTTCCCCAGTGAGATGGTTCTCTCATCTTTCTGCTCGTTGTTTCCGCTCACTGTGCTCGTTGTCTGCTCGCTGTGTCCACTTGTCTTCTTTAGGAGGCACTGGGAACCAAAGCCAGGACTTCCCATGTGGAAGGTGTGCATCCAACTGCTTGAGCCACATCCACTCCCTCAAAGGAGATTTTGATTTAATAATTGTCAGCCTTTAAGAGTCCTTTTCAGTATTGGAGCAAAGGGGCATTCGTTACTGACTTCCCTTCTTCTCATTAAGTTGTGACCATGCTCCTGTAAAGGAAATACTCTGTGTGGGCCACCATGGATTTTTAAGATTGGAAAGCCTTTTGAGGGATTTAATCCCTTGCTCAAAGGCAAAATGTTTGTTGGAGACAGCGGGAAATGTTGATTTGAATATGCATTTCTTGCTTTCAGACTTAGTGCCCGAAGCCTCCTGCAAATCCTTGACCCAGACATGCCTTATCTACTGGTATGGCCCAAGTGATTTAGGAGCCTTACTTTGTTGCATTATTTCAAAAACAAACTTTCATTCATTTGTGGTCAAACTCCAGTCTATAAGACATTCACACATATATTAATGAGTATTTCCATTCATTTAAACATACCATGACAGGTCCTGGGGATATGGAGATAAAATACCTAGCTCTTGCCCTCAAAGATTATACAGTCTAGTAGAGAAGACCACAGTCTCAGAATGTCAAAACATGTTGGTTAAAAGGATGTCTCCTTTTCTTAAACATGAAGGGCTTGTGAATAGAAGCTATGTGGCCCTTTAGGAAGATAGGCTCACTGAACTCCCTTAGAGCCTTCATGAGGTGACAGAGCAGTGTTCCGGGACTGATGGGTCCCACTGCAGGTTTCTTCCTGAGGACATAGGCTGAGGGTGCCTCCCCAGGACAATAGAGATACTGCCAGCCTGGTCATGGTGTGGTCGGCGACCAGGAAGTTCAAACAATCCATGATTCAAGGCCAGCATCTAAAGGAGGCAGCATCAGCCAGCAGGGCCAGACCATGATGCGTGGATCCTTGCATGTGGCATCATGGCAGGTCTAACGTTCTTTTTGGATGCTTCCCCAAAGTGGTCGTATGCAAATCCAAGCAGCCTTCCAAATAAAATGTTACTGTCACATCAACAAATATTTATGTAATTTCTCTCTAAAATGGAGAAAAGTGAAACTTCCTCAATATTTGTGCCATGGCTTCTTATATATGTTTCTTTGGGCTTCTATTTGTTCTTTAGAACCTGTAACTTTTTCCTTTCACAAGACACAACAAAAAGGGCTGCCAGGCAAGTGGTATGCTTGTCACTCTCAGTGGGATACATGCATAGCTTTGTAAAGGCAGCATTCTGTAAAGAATCTTATTTCCATTTTCTTCCTTTTTCTCCCATGAATATATGTATGTTTAAAAAATACATAATATAAACACATACAGTCACACACAGATACATGTATACATACACATAAACACACATACATATACACACACACACATCCATACACATTACCTTGACACACACCTACACACACATTCACAACTCTCAGGCACACATATGTACATACACAACACTCAAATATACTTAGACACATGCATATCTGTATATAAACATTTCTATATACATAAACACACATACAAACACACACACACTTTCCTGGGAAGAAATACTCATTAGGTAACAGTGGCTTGTTTTTCTGTCTGTAGCCTTGCTCCTTGGTCTTCATCACCATAGGAAGCCAGGCTGGAAGCTTTTAAACAGCTACAGCTTCTGTCCTCATAGCTATGTCTTGTGACAGATTCTCAGAGAGGGAGGGGGGAGAGAAAGAGAGAAGGAAAAAGGTCTCTGAGAAATCACAGTCTTTCCCAAATAAGTACTTGTTGAATGCCAGGTTTCTAGACTCAGAGTGGATTAATGGAAGGAGCACTCAGCTGAGTTCCAGCTCTCCAGTTCTGGTTTTGCTACTAGCCAGCTGGGCAAGTCACTTAACTTCTCTGAGCCTCAGAGTTCCTTACCGTTTAATGAAGGCAGGCTAGGTGATCTCTAAGATTTAACTCATATTTCATGCTTGTCTCTTTCCCAGGAACTAAGGAAGTACAAAGCAGAATAGAAAGGAAAGAGCATGCAAATACACTCTGAATTCTCACTCACCTTGAGAGAGAAATCAATCCCAATACTCAAACAACAGAACCTCTTTACTTCCTTACTTCTCTGCTAAATACTCATGCTAGATTTATCTCTCAATCATTGGTTTATTCATGTGGTGCCTCTCACCATGAAATCTAGGCTCTTGAACAATGTTAATTGGTCTAATTTTGGTTTCCTGACTGCAGAAGCTGATGCTTCCTCTGCCTGTTTCTTGTCTCAGCTTTTATGGATTTTGATCATGACAGAGATTAATCTGATGCTCTGTGGAAGTAGATATCAAGATTTCTTGAGCAGAGAGAAGTTTTGCATTCTGCCTGTTTGGTATTTGCCTGGTATTTCATTGACATTGTGGACAATTAGTACCTTTTTATTTTTGGTTGCCCTTGCAGTGCCTCTGAAGGAAAAAAAGCCCTTTCTTTTGCCAGCTAAGGGGCAAGACAAGGAGTGGCTCCAATACCTACCCAGAGCCTGATAGCAGCCCCTGGTACCAGATGGTCCCCTGTTTACCTTTCTTCCCCATCTCTAGCCCCTCCCATCCTGCCTTGTACTCCCTTTAGCATAGTGCCTATCAAAGTGTATTGAAATTGCTGTTTATTTCTGCCTCTCCTACTGAAATGTAGGACAGGGATTTTGTCTTGTTTCTTATTGTGCTACTCAGTAACTTGTCTACAGTAGATAATAAATATTTCTTGAAATAATGAATCACTTGAATTAATCTGGATGAAAGCAGGGATGGAGGGAGGGCATATTTTTGTGGCTGTAGAGTTAATTAGTTTCCATGTCCCCTGCTGTGATATCCCTGGAAGCTCCATCTACTGAGCTGGCACCAGGGACTTGCCAGTCTCCTTTGTGGCAGGCCTAAAGCATGTTTTATTGGTCAGCTATGTTTATTTTATAGTGCTGAATTGAGATACCTGTATGGCCAGGGATTTCCACAGTGGAGACAATTTTAAGTGCTGTCTACATTCCCAGATTAGAGAGGGTTCCTCTTGTCCATAACTGGGACAAGCTGGGAGTGAGCTTGGATGTCTGTCACCTTGGGTCAGGTTGAGAGGAGGCCCCAACTCCTGGCATGCTAGACCTAGATTCTAATATTCCTTCCAGCCAAGGCATGAAGCAAACCCTGTGACTGAATTGGATTCATTTGGGGGGCTTTGATTGGATTACTTCACTGAGGCGTGATCCAGGGTGGGTCTTGGTCCTCTTGCTGGAGTCCTTTATAAACGGAGGACTGAAAGCAGTAGACACACAGAGAAAAAGCTGCAGAGATGGAGAAAAGGAACCCAGGTGCTCAGAGAGGAACCTGGGAGAAACAAAGCCACAGATGGAGGAGCCAGAAGCTGAAGCAAGGAGACCTGGAAGAGAAACAGATGCCTTCATGTGCCTTCCGTCTCAGGGAGGAGTCCAGGATCACCAGCAGCTGACCTTTGGTGAGATGGCATCTCTGATGATGCCTTGATTTGGACATTTTCACAGCCTCAGAACCGTAAGGTTTTAACCTAATAAATTCCCATTATAAAAGCCAACCCATTTCTGCTATATTGGCTTGGCAGCCTTTAGCAAAAGGGGATTGCATGCATTTTTTTTTTTTGTATAAATATGAAAGATGAAGCTTACCTTTTATACAAATGGTAAACATCATGTTCATTTGTGGGACACACACAAAATGCCTTAAAAAGCACTTGGGAATTTTTGTGATTTAAAGTATTTATTATAGTCCTTGTACTATGCCCATCTCTAAAACAAAGTTTAGGGAGGAAATAACACATAAAGTCCCTGCCATCAGGGAATGAAAGTCTTATGGGAAACAGTGAGCAAAATTGACTGAGCGTCTTCAATATAATAGGTACCTTAGCATGTGCTATCTCTCAGTGTCTTCACAACACCCATGTTTTAAGGATAGGGAAATTGCAAGTCGGAGAGCTCAGCAGGCTGCCTCTGTTCACACTGCTAGGAACCTCTGGAGTAGAGCTTCAAACTGAAGACTCCTGCCTCAGCCTTAGGCTTTTTCAATGCATTACATTGCTCCTCCTAGGAAAAAAATGAAGGTAAACCTACTACTTCTCTCTAAAAAAAAAACCCACCTGATACCTTTTAATAAAAAACAAAAGGGAATAAGCAAACAAAAAATGAAGGAATATACCCACAAAGCAATTAGGATTCTGTACAGTCAGCAACTGATCATGCGCTAAGGCTTCAGATTAAAAGGACCACAGGATCTCTGAGAAGTGGAGATCAGTCAGTGGAAGAGTCTTTAGAACAGGGGCTCTTAACAAGGGGTCCATGAGCTTGAACTGAAATTCAAAAAAAACATTATTCTTGTGGGGACGTGTTGGTGCGAGTGTGATATATTTATTAAATAATACCCAGTATAGTGTGGACTTAGTAAGGGGTCTCTGGTTTTCACCTGACTGGCAAAGGGGTCCATGGGACAAAAAAGGTTAAGAACTCCTGCTTTAGAAGCAGGGAGAAGCACCCCTGAGCTTCAGAGGAGGAGTACATTCATTTTGGAGAAGGGCATTCCAGCAAGAGGGAGGCATCCCCAAAAGCAAAGATGTGGAGATGGGAAGGAATGTTAGGAAGAGGGCAGAAATTCCATCTTTGTGTGGTCAGCGGTCAAGGGATGCGTGAATTCGTTAAGAGGCTAAGCTGTTGTAACAGAGATTAGAAAAGTCCGACATCAATCAAATAGAAGCTTGTTTCTCAATCACATGAAAGTGTGACTCTCAGTGGGTGTCTAGAAAGGGTGGGTGATCCTGCTCTAGGATTTCTTCCGGGGGCCCTGTCCACCTCTCTCTTGTTCCTCCACTGTTTTCTAGGGTATGGTTCCTGCCCAGTAATCAGGGCTGGTTTACCACTGCCAGGGGCCAGTGGGAAGGGGAGCACGGGTGGCCTCTTGTTAATGATGAGGCATGAAGCAAGGCAACGGCACTCTTAATCACATCCCATCACCCAGCTGTAGCCATATGGCCACACCCAACTGCAAGGAGGGCTGGGAGATGATGGGGCTTCTAAATGGATGGGGAGGGATTATCTGTTGTTAAGAGAAAGAAGGGGAGAATGGGTATTAGGGGCCAGTTAGCAGTCTGTGCCACCATGAGATAAGTAAGATAGAAATAAAATTGTGAAAGATCTTATGTTCCTTATCAGTGAACTTGCAAAAATTATAAAAAGACATCAAAGAATCATGTATCAGATGTTTTCAGTTAGGGAGGAGCAGCTAGATTTGGCTACCTGGTGAGTGTTCATATCTGTGCAATGAACAGAAACTGCTAGCGGAGGTCAGGCTTTGCAGTCTTGAAGGCCTGCGTCGCTTTTTTCCTAAATTGTAGGTCAGCGTTGCCACCAAATTGTTGCAAGCTGCAGTCAGGTCAATTAACTTGAGATCTGGGTATACCATGTTTTTTATTTATTTGCCTTTGTTCTGCTTGAAAATGTTGGCCTTCATCTGTAGCAGAGAAAGTGCAAATTATCACAAGGAAATTAGATGCCTAAGCTAGTGATATAATGATTTTTATAAACCAATTTTTAGGAAAATTGAACTTACCCCGTTTACCCTTATGACAGCCTTTCTGGGCAGTGGGAAGGAACCTATTTTTGCACTTAATACAATGGATCTTGGCAGTAGAGGGTTTAAAACTAACTTTGGGTTTATTTAAAAAGTACTCTCCTTACCACAGACTTGTCCTTTGTCCTTAAAAGGAAGAGCATTTTTACAGTGATTATAGAACATTCCGTTCCCTCCAGCTGTTTAACAGTCCCATTAGCAAACTCATTTGTCAAAGCCTTGTTAGGTGATCACAAAGGTACACTCCCTAGGATTCAGTCTGGACTTCTTACAAAGTTGTGTGTGTTTGTGTCCATCCACCCATGTGTATATTTGATAATGGGGATGTGCAGCATATATGGTAGTAGAGATAGTGCCTATTTTTCCTCTAATGGTTTCCTCAGTGATGAAAAGGTTTTATCTGGAAAGATAATTTAAAACATGAAAAAAAAATCAAATGAGCAGTTCCCTTGGGATATAATCTCAAACACTGTGTTTATTTTCCTTGCATCTTCGTGTTGGAGGATCCATAAATATTTTTCAAACAATTTAATAAATAACTCTTCAGCCCACTCGCATGCTAAGATTTGAACTTTTGGGGAAGAAAAAAATGTTATCCACTAGCAGTATGGAGGCTTTGTTTGAAAAGAAATGAGGAATTTCTTTCCTACTGAAGCTTGTGGGATAATTGCCACCAGGGCTAAGGCTTCACCCACAGGCTTGAGATAAAGACCTTGAATCTGACCATATGAAGAGGACTGTGGATTTACTAAGGCCTGCACCACTGAGAGGCAGTTTGGAGTTCTGGTTTAGAGAGTGGATTCTAGAGCCAGACTGCCCAGGTTTTATGCCGGCTTGGCCAATTCCTAGTGGGCTGACCCCGGCAGGTCACTAGCTTTCTGGCCTCAGTATTGTCTGTGACACGGTGCAGGGCCATGTCACACAGTTGTTGTGAGGATTAAATGAGCTGGTAAATTATTTGCTCAGGACAGTGTCTGGTACGTGTTGGTGCTCAAAGAACCAGGCTTCAAAAAATCCTGGAGCCTGTGCTTTTCTCATCTCACCATGACACCTTGCTAAGATACGGCAGCTCCGGGATAGCTGCAGGCTCCTGCGCAGAGAATTTGGGGGGCATGCCTTTTCCCTTGGGGCAAAGAGGAAGGTAGAGGAGCAATGCCCTCATACCTGCTCCGAGTGCAAGGAAAAGGGAGGGAGAACAAGCAATTAGAACGTCAGATGTTACATGAGCAAGGAACCACGACTTTCTTTCCAAAGTATTAATTAAGAAAACAGACATTAGCCATTTGTAGTCCGAGACAATACCATGTCCATTTTTACACACATAGTGCCTGGTCCCTAGTGGAAGCTCAGTAAATGATGGAGTTGGCTTGTCTCTTCTTTGTTCATCTGTTTAATCATTCAGCAACTGTTTATTAAGTACCTATTGTGGACCAGGCTGAAATCAGCAGTGCACAGATAGACATAGCTAGTTCTGCCCTACTATGACCTTCATTCCTTTTGGGAGATCAGCCCTTAGTGGTTCCTAATGCTCATCACTTCTTTTAATAAATACAAAACTCCATGCCTCACTTCCAGGGAGCTTCTTTCCCCAAGATTTTGTTAAGCAAACTAGTCACTCTGTTCCTGGATCTTCCTTTCCTGAAAATTTGACATTGATGAGAACTGGGTCCTACAGTCTCTCTTTGAATTTCTCAAACATCGGTTACTGTTAATGGTTTCAGGATCCTCTTGGCAAGTTGTGCAGTTTAGTGGAAAGAGCTCTTTGCTTGGAGTCAGAAGACTTCCTGGGTTTGAATCTTAGCTTGGTTACTAGTCAGATGGCCCTAGGCACCTTCTGAACTTCCAATTCCTTTATTGCAAAATGAATGCTTATCTTATACCAATGTTTCCAGAACTTGCGTGATTCTAAGAATCAGCTGGGTTTTTATAAAATTCCAAATCCTGAACCTCACCTTTTTAAAATAAGAATTCCTCCTCTTCTTATTCTTAGCAGTTCAGAGTAGAGAGCCTTGCATCAACCTCACACTATTACAAATTCGTGTTTCTCCTTTGTGTTTGCTCTTCTACATTTTGCACATATAATTTTAGAACCTTAGCTTCCCAAGTCTTCCCAGACTGAAAAGGTGGCAGTGCTTTTCCAGAGGTGTCAGCAGCAATCACTGGGAAAGCCGAAAAACCAACTCAGTCCCTTTCAACCAGCTTAATTCACAAACTAGGCCTGGAAGATGGAAGATGATCTATGGCCTTGATACTCAAAACTTGGGGTGTATACCAGAGGCGGGGACATCACCTGGGAGCTTGCTAGAAGTGTGGAATTCCGGGCCCCACCTCAGACCTTCTGAATCAGAGTCTTTATCTTAACAAGTTCCTCCACGTGTTTCCCATGCACATTACAGTTTGAGGAGCACTGGCCTGTTGAAAAGCTCTGAGTTAAAATATTATTCAAAAATTATCATTCAAGTATGTTGTTTTGTCAAATCGTGGTGATAATTATGATAATAATTAGTGACTTGAAAATCACTTCTGATTCAGGACTATATTGCTGTTTAAACAGCTATGTCTGAATTAATGCTGTTGTAATGATATCACAGAATTGATGGCATTTATGAGTCAGAGAGTAAATTCTATATGCATTGAAAAATTAGATAAATATGAATTTCACATGACAGTTTAATAACGTCTTTAAAATTTTAACATGTGTAAGTCATCTCCTGCCTTCTCAATAGCTTTTCCTGAATAGTGGGCTGAGAAAAGAAATCTGTGTTTTCAAGGAGGTTTTTTTAAAAAATATGGACCTATAAGTGATTACATTACAAATTTGCTCTCTGACTGGGAAGTGATGTTGATAATCTGGGCCTGTACTGGGTATCCAAGACAACTTGGAAAATAAATGGCTTACTAGGCCTTTGTTTTTAAAAACTTACTGCCATCTAAAAGGTGTAAAAGCAATTAAATAAATACAGACAACCTGCTAAGGAAGAAAGGGAAAGAGCTGTTTGAATTATAGATGTCTGTGTGAGTGGACAAGATGTGCTTTTCAAGATTAATGATTTAAGATGGTCTCTACATTCCTGGCCTGATTAAACAAAGCTTAATTCTAAACAACACTTTCTCCCTTCCTTGCTTCTTCAAAATTCACTGTCCTTCCCCATCCCTTCAGGATTGATTGCAGGGATGATCTAGGATGCTGCCTGCCTAAAGCCTTAACCTTACTCTTTTTATAAAAGGAAGATTATCTCTTTCTTAATTCCTTGTTTTCATTGCTGTCAGATGGAGGCATTCAGAAGTGAGTTAGCATTCATTTAACTTTCCCTGAATGTGGCTTAACTTTTGATTGAGATGTTCTTGAGGATTCTGTTTCAGTGGCATCTTGGCATCCTTCTGTCCTTTCTGACTTTGACAGCTCTTTCTTTTCCCCTTCCTTCCCCTCACACTCTTGTCCTCACTCCCAATCAAGTGGGAGTCATTCCAAAGCCCGTCATTCAGTTTCTACTCTTGTCTTGCAAATCTATCCTCTCTTTTCCAATTTACAGGATTTTATTACTGTCCCACTTGATCAGCACTTCACATGGTTTGTCCTGCCTGGTTTTGATAGGTATTCTGTATCCTCCCTGACCCCGTACTCCTAAAAAATTTAATTGTTCACAAAAGAGTGGGAAATGCTGATGTAGATAGAGTTAAATGCTATTTTGTTTTTTGGTTTAACTACAGGACAACTCAGCCTAAAATACGTTGCCAGGAGGGTTGGGTTGTTGTGTGCCTCATTCTCAAATTTATATCCTGGCATAATCCTCTGGGGAAGTATCTAGCAAGACCAGTGTTCAGTGAAATGCATTTTCTGGCCTCCTACTTGATATCTCTCCTACTTGCCTTCTGTCTCTATCTGACACTATGTCTAATTATTCCACATGCTGCTGCAAATTTAGCATCTGCAAACTCATCCTCAATCAAACATCACCAACAATAGCTAACTTCTCCTGAGTACTGGCGATGTGCCAAGTCTTTCATAAGCATTATCTCAGAATAGCTCCTGGCTCTTCCGTGTCTGCAAAATCAAGTTCAAGCACCTTAATTCAAGGCCAAGAACTGTGTTCTTGGACCAGTCGACTTGCAACCACATTCCTCCTTCCCCAGCATTCTATATATTCTGTGCTAGGTTTTTTTTTTATACTATTATAACTTCCCAAGGTACTATATCATTTGCTTATTTATTTTGTTCATTGTCAACTAGAATGTAAGCTCCATCAGACTGGTATGTATGTTTTGTTGACCTTGTATTCCTAGCACCTATAGCAGTGTCTGGCAAGAAATTGGTGCTCAGTAAATATTTCAAATATAAGTTGAATGAATCAATGCTCATTCTGTTTCTTCAGTCTCTTTTTTTTTTTTTTGAGATACTGGGACTGGGGATTGAGCCCGGGACCTTGTATGTGGGAAGCAGGCACTCAACCACTGAGCTACACTGGCTCCCCCAAGTTTTTTTCATTTGTTTGTTTTTGTTTTTAGGAGGTCCTGGGGCTCAAACCTAGGACCTTGTACATGGGAAGCAGGCTCTCAACCACTTGAGCTACATCCGCTTCCTCTTCACAGTCTTTTCCCCCTGCTCTTCCCTTGCCTTTGTTCCATTTTTTTAAAAAAGGCTTTTTGGTCTTTTCTGTCATCATCTTTCTATACCTTCAGAGTCTAGCTCTTTAAGTACCATTTCTTCCAAAAAGCCTTCTCTAATCATAATCTTTCCTTCATTTTAGGTAGTCCTTCTCTTTGGATTGTTATTCTTTATAACTGTCTTATCGATAAGGGCATTCTGCTTTGTAGTAAAGTTACTTTTTTTTTTTAATTAGAGAAGTTGTAGGTTATAAAACAATCATGCATAAATACAGGATTCCCATATATCACCCTGTTATTAATTTCTTGCATTGGTGTGATATATTTGTTGCAATTGATGAAAGCACATTTTTATAATTGTACTATTAATTATAGTCTATGGTTTACATTAGGGTTCACTGAGTTGTACAGTCCTATGTTTTCTTAAAAAAAATTATTCTAGTAACATACAAAAATTTCCCCTTTTGACAACATTCAGATGTATAATTCAATATTGTTAATTATGTTTACAATGTTGTGTTACCAACCCCACCATCTATTACCAAAACTCTTCCATTGTCCCAAATAGAAACTCTGAATATTTTAAGCCTTAACTCCCTATTTCCTACGCTTCCTCTGCCCCTGGTAACCTGTATTCTAGATGCTGACTTTATGAGTTTGCTTATTCTAATTGTTTCATATCAGTGATATAGTACAATATTTGTCCTTTTCTCTCTAGCCTATTTCACTCAACATGATGTGTTCAAGGTTCATCCATGTTGTCGCATGTATCAGGACTTCATCCTTTTTATGGCTGAATAAATTCCATTGTGTGTATACACCACAGTAAAGTTACTTTTTTTTTTTTTTTTTTTTTTTTTTTTACCAGGAGGTCCCGGGGATCCAACCCAGGTCCCTCCATATGGGAGACGGATGCCCAACCATTTGAGCCACATCCATTCCCCCAGTAAAGTTACTTTTAAGCTGAGAAAGTATAATGGGGTGTTCGTGTTTGCCTGTTACATCATTGTGAAATATGCTCAGTAAGTTTATAAATGAATGGAAGACACCCAATGTGGTGCTTCCAGTAACATACCCCACACCCGCATTTATGCCTTGGCCTGAACAAAATGGTCTGAAGTAGTGCTCCTGAGGCATCTGCTTCATAGGAGGGTTAATGCCACTTTTACCATCAGTGGAGGAGTTTTGAGGATGAACCCAAACTCAAAGTTAGCTTATTGAAGGTGTATAAAAATTGATCCCTTAAGATGAATGCTGATATCCCCAAGAGGCTGTTTATGTGAATTTTTATTCACCAAAGCTTCTTTTTTCCTGAAGGGCATTTCTCGGGTATGTAACCAAGTTTGGCTTGCAAAAAATTCAACTGCAAATCACAGTTAAGAGAGAATGGTCTAAGAATTCAGGGATGGGAAGGTTGTGAGGCATTTGGGTTTGAGGATTTTATTTTCGTATTGGGTTTTATTTTCATGTTTGACCTATTTTTCCTCTCTTGGGTAGGCAGGTTATTCACTTTAGGGCAAATGTTTGAATTTTTTTCTTCCAATGTCTTTAATTTTTTTTCTTTATTGCTTGGTTCTATTCTCTTCCCTCCGAGACAGTTCAGACCCTCACCACGATGTATAAACAAATGCTGCGAAGTTGCAATGCTTTTTTTTTTTTTGCCAAGATATATATTTTGGGCCCCACGTGTGCTTTAAGGTAGCTGACACTAGCTTTCCACTGAGCCACAGGAATATGTGTCATTCTTTCTCTTCCATGGCCCGCCTCCTGTCTCCAGGGGTCTCAGTGGAGGCCCAGCAGCGTGTGTTCTCTCTCATAAGCCCCCCCCCAATCCTGCAGGCCCTTTCTAAAACGCCTTTCAATATAGCTTTTCCGTTTGTTCATAGTCTGTTCCAAGGTGAGGATTAAAGGAATGAAAAAATTATAAACTTATTTGGAAGGCAGTTAGCAAAGGCTTGGAATCGGGCAGACTTGAGCATCATCTACAGATTTCCCAATTACTAGTTTGAATAATGAGAGTCAAATCAATTCCCTTTTCTGAGCCACAGTCTCTTCATCTGTGAAATGGGGATAACAATACCTGCCTCTTAGGGTTGGTGCAGATAATTCATGTAAAGCTTGGAGCGCATTGTGTGGCACCTGGTGGTCACTCCCTAAATGCTGGAAGTATTGCTAATATGCTGTCTTCTTTGCTGGCCTGTGGGGCCCAGGGAGCCTGACACTTTTTCACCTTTGTGTGTCTGACACAGGATGGTCTAATAATTTTTGTTTGAAAGATAAACATATAGGATTTTGCTGTTAGAAGCTACTCAGTCAAGCAAAGGGAGGAGTAGCTCATGGATGGTCTGTCTGCCATTTCCAGGCATTAGAGGAAAAGGCTCAGGCTTATGAAGGCTACTCTCTGTAGTGCAGTGGAAAAGAGTATATTCCCAGGGAGTCTGGCATTTCCTGTTAGTGTGTAAGCAGACCTGTAAGCAAAAGAGGGGCTTCTGGAGTTGTTTGGTATGCTGGTGACATTTCTTGAATGAAATGGTGAGATTCCTTTTTTTTTTTTTTTAAGATATAATTTGGCAACATATATATATAATAACATAAATATCATAAATATATAACATAAAATTTTCCATTAAATGTACAATTCAGTGGCATTAATGACAGTTACCATGTTGTGCTACCATCAACACCATCCATTTTATGTTGAGATTCTTAAACATAGGGGACCTCTCCAGAGCATGGGGAGAACCTGAATTTATACCCTGTAGGGGAAGTAATAGTGGTAGAAAGTGCTCCACTTAGAAAAATGGGGACCTTGGGACCAACCCCAGCTCTTCAGCCTGCATGCTGGCAGTGTGACCACGGGGGTGCCTGAACATTTCTGCAGAATGAGGAGGCTGGGCTGTGATATCTCTAAGATCTTACAGCGTTCAAGATCCCACAAGTTTTTTTAAAAAATAATTTCCATTTAAGAGTCTCTTTATATTTCCTGTAAGGGCATCTTTGCCAGTCACTGCCCTGCTGGGCTGGCTTATACATTGAGTGATTTGGTGTGAAAGGCACAATTCTTTCTATTTGATTTCAACTTTCCTCTTTAACCTTTTCTCATTTGTTCCTGCCTTCTCTCTTCTTTAAAGGTTTCAAGTAAGGCCGGCAGTGACAAATCAGGTCTACTGTTCTTTTTGTGCTGTGAAATCTATGAGTAGGGCTAGGGTTTGTCATGTCTCAGTCTGGGTGGACTCTATTCCCTCCTAATTGCCTTTTTCCTTTTATCGTCCTCATCTTCTGTCTTGGAATTTCCTTAAGTTTAGCATGCTCTCGCTTCATAGTGTCCCTCCCTTTGTGACCTCGGATTATCTGTGGATAGCGCCAATTTCCTGCAACCTGTCATAGAAAGCAGTGATGCCTGAACAGGTTCCAGTAGACTTCCTCTGAGAAGGGTTTGTGCATTTGAAAGATACTGTGAAGCATTGCCAGATACCTGAATATGGAGATGGATAAAGCCTGGCTAGCCTGGCCACAAATAGTGTACACTCCGGCAGCGTTCCCACCTCTATAACAATTAGAGCACCTCAGATCTAGATGCAAAGATTCTTTTGTGATGATATCATGGTGGCCTGTGTGTGCCAGCAGCCTGGGAAACAGACGGCGGCTATTTCAGAAGATCTTGGCTGTAGTTGAGCCTGCTTCTGCCAAGTCAGGGACTATCTGGAGCTCATTGGAGCTGGAGGTTTTGCACCATTGTTATAAGCCAGGTTGTAACCCTGACATTTCATCTACTTGGACTCAGAAGAGGTTGAGTCCCAAATCTTCAACCAAAACGACACCTCAGTCCACTTCAGGGTCAGAAAGTCCTAGCATTTGAGCTGAACCCCTTCCTAAGAGTGAAGTAACTAATCGATAGTCTTATCATATAGGGAGCAGGCTCCTGAGGAATAGGATGGTGGCCCCGAAATCCTGATGGGGAGGAGAGGAGATGCATTTAGATCATTGCCCACTGCCTTTCTTGGTGACACTTGGTAGGGATCACTGGGAATGGGCGGGAGACATCAGTAATACCATGAGACATTGGACCAAGCTTTGCTGCTTTCAAAAGTTTGCACTAGAAAATTCCTACCTCTCAAGGATGATCTCAAGATTTAAGGACAGATATTTGGAAAGATTTAGTCGCTGATAGAAAAGCATATAACCAACCCCTTGTCTTAGGTTAGGCTCCCGTGGAGGCAGAACTGGAGAGGATTCCAGCTCAAGTAGCTTATATGGGAGCTGATCCCAGAAAACACAGGTATGGAAGTAGCAAATAAGACAGGGGAGGAAGGAAGCCAATAAAGGGTGTATTGTAAAGCTAGTGATCCCTGGGACAGCTGAAAATCAGTACCACTGGAGAGTCTGGGAACTAGTAGCACGGTGGCTCTGAGTTTTCTCACCTGAGAGGTGAAGGAGCTACAGCGCCGAAGGCAAAGAGATGCAGGGATTGTCAGTTGGAGGTCAGACCAGTGGTCCCCGAAATAACAAAATAACAAAGGCCTAGGGAATATGGTGGAGCACGAGAGCTGTGCTGCATCTATTCATTATTCACCGTCCAAAGGATCATAGACAGGAGCCTGGGCATTTTCTATATGGAGAATGAATTCAAGGCTCAGGAAGACAATGAAGCCCAAGGTCGAAGCACGGTTCTGGAGAGCTGGGCAAGAAGCCAGGATTCCTGACTCTTGGTCTAGTGCTCTTTCCACTTTGCTACTCAAGGCATAAATTTTAATTTGTGATGATTTATGAGAGAAACTGCCTCTGATTAATGAAACAATATTTCCCTTCTCACCACAGACTTGTTAGTCTTTCTCCGAGTGCAAAATTGTCAAAGGGATTAAATCCTCTTTGAGAGCTGAAGAAAGAGCAAAAAATGGCTGTGTGTAAACAAAGTCTCCCAGGAAGATCATATTTTTGAAGGCATTTATTATTCATGCCCTTTTGTCATTGTCATGTCTTAAGTGTTTACTTGGGCTTCTAGCTTTTTGCTTTTCCAAGGAATGTGCTGATCCATTCTAGATGAGCCTGGCAGTCATCACCTCAACAATGCTCATCACTGTCCAGGTTATTGAAAACTCAGAGGAAATGTTTATCACAGAAAAACAGGTTCTAAACATGTCCCACCAGGTGGGGGAGAAGGCACGTGACGGCACAATGCACCCTGTGCACATCACGTATTTGTGGAACTTCTCTAGATGAAAGGGTCAGGCTCATTTATAATGCATCCCATGAGGTGAAGAGGAACTCTTTCTTAGATTCTGAAATGCCCACAAGCCTTTGGTAATGCTGATAGTGGAGCATCTGCGTGATCCCCAAAGCTGAGCCTGAGGCTTCAGCTGAATCTGTGCCAAGAAGGACCCCCAGCTGGGTGATGGCCTTGCCTTGGCCTCCTGACAGAAACAAAAGGCCCAGGCAGGCCATCTTAAACATTTGAATTGGAAATAAAATGCCTGCATACAACTCTGAACTTGTGAGACTGCCTAGAAACATGACAAATCATTTTGAGCATTGATGAGAGATTTCCAGTCATGGAGTTAGTTGCAGACTGCTGCTTTCCCTGGGAAACTGAAAAAAAAAAAAAAAATTAATCCTGAGGTTTCACTGACACATATCCTAATTCGTGGATGCTTTTTGGCTCTTAAATTATGTATCCATCTTCTAATTTATCTGATACCAAAAGCATAAGTCCTATTATGTGGGCATTCATAAACTTTTGGAAAAAGTTGCTCCCTATTGGAAAAAGTTGTCCAAGTCTTTTTTTGAGAATTCCCAGAAGAGAATTGCTGGGTCTTAATGTATGCACTTTTTAAAAAAAATTTTTTTATTTTTATTTTTTTAAGGTTTTGGATACCTCTGGTCTCCAGAAAGGTTGTATCACTTTACACTCCTCTTTGTAGTGGTTTCTGGTGTTTTCTTGTCTCAGATCTTCTTTAGTCATGGATGTGTCATTCTTTTTCAGTTTGCTAGTCTGAGGTGAAAAACGGTGTAATGTCACTGATTTGATTTGCATTTCTTTGAATATTATACTGAATATTTCTTCTTGTAGCCATTTGCATTTATGAAGTTGCCTGTTCTTGAAAGACACTGCCATTAGTTTCTTCCCTGCTCTTCCTTTTTTGCTGTCAGAATACAAATCCAGGCAGTCCATTGCTTTTCCCCCAGGCACTCTATAAACCTATTGGCTGGCAGGTAGTACCCTGTGCCCATGGGGAGCTATTCTGCTCCTAAGAGCTGCTTCCAGCCCAGGGCTTCCCCTGCCTGTGTGTGCAAATCAGACCTAAAGGCTGCCTCTGGCTGACAAACCCATTTGGGGGAGGGCATTTCAAGCAGTCGTATTCTTCCTTCACTTCAGTGAGTCCAGACAAGGGGTCAGTTCTTACTCTCTGAGTTTTGTTGTTGGGGTAGCTTGTCCTGTGTTGCTAACTTCTAAACAAAAACTATGTTTTCTTTGAGCTGCTTATTTTTGCCTTCTAATGAGGTGGCCCAGAATATGACAGCCGTCATATTCTGTATCAAGCCAATGCCTTTGAGCCGCTTCACTTTTCATTTTCCCGTGTCTGAGATGGTGCTCTAGGCTTCCCCACTTGAGAAAGGAGTCTCTTGATATTGTGAAATCTTTCCCTTTTCTGTTTGTCCAAAGGCGGGCCCCTTGGAAATGGTCAACGTTTTCAATTTCTGTGCATTCACAATGTTCCCAACTGGTTTACGGAAAGAGTTGGCTTATGCTTGGTTAATCTTGGCAAGATGTCTATGGGCAGGATGGCATATTTAGTGCCGAGGATGACCTGTAAACCCAGGTAAAGGCTGATGAAGAGAGAAGTGAAACAGAACCTGGTCCAGCCCACCTGAAATTGGGCCTGTTAATTTCCCCCATGAATTTTCTTGTAGTTATTTGGGTGGAAAAGCCTCTTGGAACACCACCAAGATTATGAAAGGGAGAAAACAGAGCAGGAACCAACTACATGAATTGAACATTGCATGGTATTCCGCACAGGTTTACACCCTGCATGTAGAGTCCTCTCTCCCCCACAAGAGGGCGTGCTCGTCGCTGTTAAAGCAATAGCACCCGGGAAAAAACGCGGGTTGTTGCCAAGTCCCAGAACTGCACTCCATTTAAGACGCCGCTTTGTATCCCAACTTCCACTTTCAAGGTATGTTATGAACTTAATGACCTTCTCCAGCGCAGCCGGGCGTGGGGAAGATTAGTGTCTGGAAACTTCTGTGGTAATTAAGCACAGTCCCTGCTTGTGTTTCCCCAATGAAATGTGATTGTAACCCTTGGGGCTTTTTTACACTCCCAGGAGCGTCCGCCTTGGAAGTGCTTGCTGCACCTGCCAGCTGCTCTTCTCTTCTGCCCACAGTCTTGGTTTAAATGAGGCTGCAGCACGCTGTGCTAAGGTCTGGAGGGAGATGAGGACTCGACCCACTGCGCTGATGCTGCGCATTTTGGGGAAGAGCGGAAGCGCCCATGGTTGGTGATGTCAGCCTGACAGCTTTTCCCCTTAGAGGGAATTTAAGACTGCAAGCCAGGGAAATCAAAGCCGTGTTTCACTCAGTACGACGGGGAGTGCCACCATTTAACACAACCTCTGACTTCCGGGGTTTCTAGGTCATCTGGCAGCTGCTGGGTGTCATTTCCTTGACTCTTGGGAAGAAGTTTTTTTCTGATTACAAAGAATTTCTTTATTGAAATCTGTACTTTTCCAGCAATCTCGTGTCTCCCGCCCCCCCCCCCCCCCGCTCCCGCCCCTGTTCTTCCAGTTTCTTTGCCTTGGAGGTTGCATGAAGTCAACTCGCTCTTTATTTGTTGGAGTGGGGGAGAGCCCGCTTCTCTAGAAAATCACCAGTGCTAGTATGTAGAGCAACTGGTGGTCGTATTCCGGTTGGGGTACAGGGTTTGGGAGTGGTTGTTGGGTGGTGGCAAGCACACTGGTGGTTTATTTTCCAGGCTCTTGAACCTCAATTCCCACAGGATGAATGTAAAGGACCCACGTGACAAAAGTTTTCCTTTCTAGCATGAATACCACCACTGCCATCATTACTATTAATAACTATTAATTATATAGTATTACTGTGTGTTGGGCATGTTTTCTTTTTCTGTTTGTTTTAATAAACTTTATTGTTCAGAATAGCTTTAGACCTACAAAAAAAATTGTGAAGGAAGGGCAGAATTCCCATGAACTACACACCCAAATTTCCCTATTATTAATATTTTACATTGGTATGGTACATTTATCACAATTAAACCAATATTGATAAATTATTATTAACTAAAGACCATACCTAATTTTTACCTAGTGTCCTTTTTCTGTCCCAGAACTCCATCTAGGATCCTCTTGGCTGTGGCAGTTTCTTGTGTTTGATGACATTGACAGTATTGGTCAGGTATTTTGTAGAATGTTCCTCAATTGGAATTTGTCTTATGTTTTTCTCATTATTAGACTGGGGCTATGGATTTTAAAAATTTAACGGAGAAGTCACAGGGTTACAGAAAAATCTTGCAGAAAACACAGAGTTCCCATAACCCCCATGCATAGTTTTCCCTATTAATAACACATTGCCTTAGAGTGGTACCTTTGTTACAATTGATGAAACAATATTATTATAATTATACTATTAACTATAATATATCATTTACATTAGGGTTCATTATTTGTGTTGTAGAGTCTCACGGTCTTTAAAAAAAGTTTATTCTAGTAACATACAACCTAAAATTACTTCTTTTAACCACATTCAGATATATAATTACTGGTGTTAATTAATTCACAAGGTTTGCTACCATCACCACCAGCCATTACCAAACTTTCCATCACCGATAACAGAAATTCTGTACCAATTAAGGATTAACTCCGTATTCCCTAACCCCTGCCCTGGCCTCTGGTAACCTGTATTCTAGTTGCTGACTCTATGAATTTGCTTATTCTAATTATTTTGAATCAGTGAGCTCATACAATATTTGTCCTCTTTTGTCTGACTTCTTTCACTCAGTATGATGTCTTCAAAGTTCATCCACACTGTTGCATGCATCAATACTTCATTCCTTTTTACGGCTGAATAATATTCTATTGTACAAACATACATGAGACAAAACATATATTTTATATTCATACATATACATACACATCATTTTGTTCATCCATTCATCAGTTGATGGAACTTGGACTGCTTCCATCTTTTGGCAATTGTGAATAATGCCACTATGAACATCGGTGTGCAAATATGTTTGAGCCCCTGCTTTCAATTCTTTTGGGTATTTACATGGAAGTGAGATTGATGGGCCATGTGGTAATCTTGTACATAACTTTCTGGGGAACTGCCAAACTGTTTTCCATAGTGGTACACCCATTTACATTCCCATCAAAAATGAACAAGCGTTCCTATTTTTCCACATCTTCTCCAACACTTATTTTCCATTTTTTAATAGTAGCCATTCTAATGGGTGTGAAAAGGTATCTCATTGTGGTTTTGATTTACATTTACTTAATGGCTAATGGTTTTGAGCATCTTTTCATGTGCTTATTGGCCATTTGTAACTTCATTGGAGAAATGTCTGTTCAAACCTTTTGTCCATTTTTAAAAATTGGGTTGTTTGTCTTTTTATGTTAAATTGTAGGATTTCTTTATATATTCTGGACATTAAACCCTTATTGGACATGTGGTTTCCAAATGTTTTATCTCATTCTGTAGGTTGTCTTTTTACTTTAATGATAAAGTTCTTTGCACAAAAATTTTTAATCTTGATGTCAAGTCCCATTTATTTTTGTTTTGTTGCTCATATTTTTGGTGTAAAGTCTAAGAAACCATTTCCTAACACAAGTTTGTGAAGATGCTTCCCTGTGTTTTCTTCCAGGACTTTTATAGTTTTTGTTCTTTGGTTCTTATATTTAGGTCTTTGATCCATTTTGAATTAATTTTTGTATATGGTATGAAGTAGGGGTCTACCTTCATTCTTTTGCATTTGGATATCCAGTTTGCTCAGCACAATTTATTGAAGAGACTATTCTTTCCTTATTCAGTGAACATGATATCTTTGGCCATGTGAGGACTTACTTCTGAACTCTGTTTGATTCCATTGGTCTGTTGTCTGTTGTGCCAGTACGATTCTGTTTTAACTACAGTAGGTTTGTAACAAGTTTTAAAATTGGGAAATGTGAGTCTCCAAGTTTGTTCTTCCTTTTCAAGTTGGTTTTGACTATTCAGGGCCCTTATACTTCCATATAAATCTGATGATTAGCTTTTACATTTCTGCAAGAAAGTCTGTTGAAATTTTCACTGAGATTGTGTTGAATCTCTAAATATTTTTGTGAAGAACTGACATCTTAGCAATATTAAATCTTCTAATCAGTGAACACAGATATCCTTCCATTTATTTAGTCGTCTTTGATTTCTTTTAGCAATGTTTTATAGTTTTCCATATATAAGTCCTTTACATCCTTAAATTTATTCCTAGATATTTGATTCTTTTAGTTGACATTGTAAATAGATTTTTTCCCTTTATTTCCTCTTCAGATGGTTCATAACTAATGTGTAGAGAAACTACTGATTTTTGCATGCTGATCTTGTACCTGTCACTTTGCCCAATTAGTTTATTAGCTCTGGTAGTTTAGTTGTGGCTTTTTCAGGGTTTCTATATATAGGATCATGTCATCTGCAAATAGGGAAGGTTTTCCTTCTTCCTTTCAAATTTGGATATCTTTTATTTCTTTTTCTGGCCTAATTCTTCTGGCTAGAACTTCCTGTAAAATGGTGACAGGGTCATCCTTGTCTTTCCCCAGTCTTAGAGGGAAATCTTTTGGTCTTTCATCGTTAGCTGTTTTTTTTTTTTTTACCCCTTTGTCATGTCGAGGAAGTTTCTTTCTCTTCCTAGTTTTCTTTGGGTTTTTATCAAGGAGGGCACTAATTTTCAAATGCCATTTCTGCATCAATGATCGTGTGGCTTTTTTCTTCATTCTATTAATGTGGTGTATTACATTAATTGATTTTCTTATGTTGAACCACCCTTGCATACCTGGGATAAATCCCACTTGATTGTTGTGTATGATTCTTTTAATTTGCTGTTGGATTTAGTTTGCTAGTATTGTGTTGAGGGTTTTTGCATTTATATTCATAAGGGATATTGGTCTGTACCTTTTTTTATTGTGATATCTTTATCTGGCATTGGTGTTAGGGTGATGTTGGCTTCCTGGAATGAGGTAGAAAGTGTTCCCTTCTCTTCAATTTTATGGATACATTTGAGTAGAACTGGTGTCAATTCTTCTTGGAATGTTTGGAAAATTCTTCTGTGAAGCCCTTTGGTTCTGGGCTTTTCTTTTTTGGGAGGTTTTTATTTACTGATTTGATCTCTTTACTTGTTATTGGTCTGTTAAAATATTCTATTTCTTTTTGAGTCAGTGTAGGTAGCTTGTGTGTTTCTGAAAAATTGTACATTTCATCTATGTTATCTAATTTGTTGGTGTACTGTTCTTCATAGTATTCTCTTATAATCCTTTTATATCTGAGAAGTAAGTAGTAATGTCCCCCTTTCATTTCTGATTTTAGTTATTTGTGATCTTTTTCTTTTTCAATCTAGCTAAAGGTTTGTCAATTTTATCGATCTTTTCAAAAAACCAATCTTTGGTTTAGTTGTTTCTCACTTTTGTCTTTTTTTCATCTATTCACCTGTTACTCCTTCTAATCTTTGTTATTTCTTTCCTTCTCCTCACTTTGGGTTTAGTTTGCCCCTCGTTTTCTAGATCTTCCAGTTGTGAGATTAAGCCACTGATTTGAGATCTTTCTTCTTTTTTAAAGTGAGCATTTTTAGCTATAATTTTCCCCTTCAGCACTGCATACCATAAGATTTGGTATATTGTGTTTTCATTTTCATTTGCCTAAATATATTTCCCAATTGCCTCTGTGATTTCTGCCTTGACCCATTGTTTGTTCAAGAATGTGTGGATTAATTTCCACATTGTTGTAAATTTTCCAGTTTTCCCTCTGTTATTCATCTCTAGCTTCATTTCACTGTGGTTAAAGAAGATACATTTTATGTTTTCAGTATTTTTAAAATTTATTGAGACTTGTTTTGTGACCTAACATATAATCTATCCTGGAGAATGATCCATTTGCATGAGAGAAGAATGTGTGTTCTGCTGCTGTTGGGTAAAGTGTTCTATATATGCCTGTTAGGTTTAGTTGGTTTATATTATCATTCAAGTCTTCTTTTCCTTATTGATCTTCTATTAAGATATATTGAAATTTATATATTGAAGTCTCCAACCATTAATATAAAATTGTCTTTTTCTCCCGTCAAATCTGTCACTATTTGCTTCATATATTTTAGAGCTCTGCAGTTATGTGCATTTATATTTATAATTGTCTTAGCTTCTTGTTGACTTGACCCCTTTATCAGTATATAGTGATCTTCTTTGTCCCTTGTAACAGTTTTTGACTTAAAACCTATTTTATCTGATATTAGTATATCTACCCTAAGTCTCTTTTGTTTACTATTTACAAGATATATTTTTTCCATCTTTTTCCTCTCAGCCTACTTGTGTTTTTGAATTATGGTGAGTCTCTTGCAAATAGCATATAGTTTGATCATGCTTTTTAATCCATTGTGTCAATCTCTGCCTTTTGGCTGGAGTATTTAATCCATTTATTTTAAAGTAACTATTGACAATGCATGACTTTCTTCTGCCATTTTGCTACATGGTCTTTTGTAAGTCTTTTTTCTTTTTTCATCCCCCATTTCTTCAGTTAATGTCTACTTTCATATTTATTTGATTTTTTTGGTAATGTAACCATTTGGGTTCCTTCTCATTTTTTCCTGTATGTACTTCTCAGATATTTTTTGTGGTCACCATGGGTCTTAAATTTAACAGCCTTTTTATCGTAGTTGTTACAAGTTATATCTTTATACACTGTATGTCCCAAACCAAAGATTTATTATTATTTTTTATTCATTTGCATTTTAGAATCTGTGAGAAGTAAAAAGTAGAGTTACAAACCAAAAAATGCAATATAATATTACTAGCATTTATAATTACCCATATGGTTAATGTTACCAGAGGTCTTTGTTTCCTAATGCCACTTTGGTTCACCATCTAGTGTACTTTTCTTTCAGCATTTTCCCTATGGCATTGTTTGTAGGGTAGGTCTAGGGTTGATGAACTTCCTCTGCTTTTGTTTATCTGGGAATGCCTTAATCTCTCTTTCATTTTGGAAAGCCAATTCTTGGTTGGTAATTGTATTCTTTCAGCACTTTAAATATTCCATCCCACTGCTATCTTGTCCTCCTGGTTTCTTTTTTTTTTTTGCATTGGCACTGCTTGGCAAACTAAAACAAGGTTCCTTTTATTATTTTTTTCATTGCACATACATTGGGTATAAATTCTAAGAAACCATTTCTTAACAGAAAATTCTGGAGATGCTTCCCTATATTTTCTTCTAGGAGTTTTATAGTTCTGGCTCTTATATTTAGGTCTTTGATACATTTTGAGTTAATTTCTGCATCAGCTAGAGGTCCTGTTTCATTCTTTTCCATATAGATATTCATTTCTCCATTTGTTGAAGAGACTATTTTCTCACAATTGAATGGACTTGGCAGACTTATCAAAGATCAATTTGCCATAAGTGTGAGGATCTATTTCTGAACTCTAAATTTGAATCCATTGGTTCATATATCTGTAATTGTACCATTACCATGCTGTTTTGGCCACTGTTGCTTTGTAATATGCTTTAAAGTGAAGAAGTATGAGACCTCCAACTTCATTCTTCTTTATCAAGATGATTTTGGCTATCTGGGTCCCCTTACACTTTTCAAATAAATTTGACACTTGGCTTTTCCTTTTCTGTAAAAGATGCTCACCATCACTAGCAATTATGGAAATACAAATCAAAACCCCAATGAGATATCACTTCACACCTAGTAGAATGGCTTCTATTTGAAAAACTGAAAATTGTAAGTGTTAGAGAGGATGTGGAGAAAGAAGAACACATTCATTTCTGGTGGTAATGTGACATGATGTTGCTACTCCTGTGGTAGATATTTTGGCAATTTTTTCAGGAATTGGTATATACATGTGATAACTGAAAGCAGGGTCTCAAACAGATATTTTTACCCTGATATTCAGAGCAGCATTATTCACAATTGCCAAAAGATGGAAGCAACTGAAGTGTCCATCAAATGATGAATGGATAAACAAAGTGTGGCATATACATACAATGGAATATTATTCAGCCATTAAAAGTAGTGAAGTCTTGATGCATGCGACAACATGGAAGATTCCTGGAGGACATTATGTTGTGTGTAAAGAGCCAGACACAGAAGGACAAATAATATATGATTTCACTACTGATATTAACTTAATATAATAAAACAAATATAGGTTACCAGGGGGGTAGATTATTGTAAGGAATGAAGAGTTGATGCTTAATTTGTACAGAATTTCTATTTAGCTTGTTCATAAAGGTTTGGAACTACATGGGGGCAATACATGTAATACTGGTAATACATTACTGTGAATATAATTAACAGCACTGAATTATGTATGTGAATGTGGTTTAAAGACAAAGTTTTTTTCAGGTGTGCTACTACAATGAAAATTGGAAGATAAACCATGGGACTCTGAATAATGGACTGTAATTAATAGTACAAGTTTAAGAATGTTCTTTCATGAATTATAACAAATGTATGACACGAATACAAGGAGTTAATAATAGGGTGGTATATAGGAAGAAACTATGTAAACTATAGTCTAATAGTACTAATTTAATATTCTTTTAATTGTAACAAAAGTACTACACAAAGTATTAACAATAGTAGAGTATATGTGGACATTGTACTTTTCCATGAATTATCTGTAATCCTATGTCTCTAATGTAAAAATAATATTTCCAAATATTATACTGACAGAAAAAATAAACTTTTTTTTACAAAAAAAATTATTTTCAGTTTTCCTTTTAGTTTTGAAAGAGTGATTGATTTTTAAGATTCAGTATGAAAAGAAATGTCCATGCATTTATGTCACCTTGTGCAGTTCCCAGAGATTAGCTTTTGGCCATTGCTTAAAAACTCTTTCAGGATAAGTGACATTTGCAAAGTGGTTTATACAACACACATATATATATTATTAACTTGCTATTTGCATAATGACTTTATTTTCTTTTGATTAATGCTCTTTATTCCTCCACGAACCTTGAAAAAGGTGGGACAACAAAACCAGTGGAGAGGTTGATAATGTATTGATGATGGTGTTTTAGGATCCTCTGTCCTAAGATATTATTTGAAAATATATAACATATGGTCAAATACTAGAACTCTGGTTACCTTTTTATTATTATTATTTTTTCCTGTGAGTACTTTCATGAGCCTTTCTATGAATATGAATGAATGTGTGTGTGAAATTAAAATTATTTGTAGAAATAGCCTATGCATATAAAAGCATATTTTTTGCACAGATGTTAGCATATTATACCCATGTTCTGTACATTGCCTTTTGCATTTAACAAAGTATCTTAGAGATAATTATATACTTTAACACATAATAACTGTCTACTTGGTATCCACTTTTGTTCTTCTTTCCTGATCTACACAGGTTTTCACTTTCTTGTCCTTGCTTTCATGCAGAGATTCCAGACATGTAGCACCAAGGACTCACTTAACAAAGCTTTTTACTTTCCAATCTCCTGGCATGTAGTCTTAGTTTGTCCAGTTTAGGTTGAACTGTAGGGGTCATGCTTGAAATGCTGGGGCAGAAGCACTCTCTCTTCCCCATAATTCTTGCTAATTCCACTCTGAGAAATCTATTGAAGACAAATGAAATCATGTCTGTGCAATGATTCTTTTTCCCCCTTTTGGTCAAGGTCGTTTTCCAGTTGCATTGCCAGTTGGTGCTTGGTAGTAATCCCTCAGTGCCAGGGAGGCTCATCCCCAAGAGTCATGTTGCACGCGCTACCGCGAGGCGGGGACGCGGGTCGCGAGGGCGGGCCTCACTCGCTCTGCCGCCCACCTGCACTGCGGGGCAGATACTCTATCCCTGCTGTACTCCTCAGTCCTGGCGCATCCTCGCAGCTGGAACATGCGCACCAGGTCAGGGTGGTCGCCGCTCCCGTCTTCCTGGTTTCTAATGAGGAATTGGCACTTAATCTAATTGTGACTCCCTTGTATATAACACACACACACACACACACACACACACACATATATATATTTTGCAGCTCTCAGAACTCTCTCCTTGTTCTTGGCAATTGACAGTTTGAGTACTCTGAGCATAGTTTTCTTCAATTTACACTTTTGGGTTTTGCTGGACTTCTTGAATGTATGTGCTAAATTTGGGGAGTTTTCTGCCATTATTTATTTGAATATTACTTCTGCTCCTTTCTTTCTTCTCCTTATGAGACTCCCATAATATGTATTTTGGTACACTTGATGTTGTTCCACCGGTCTCTTAAGCTCTGTTCCCTTTTTTAATTGTTTTTTTTTTTTTTCTTTTCTGTTTTTCTGCTCTTCAGTCTCATTTCAATCGTCTTGTCTTCTACTTCACTGATTCTCTCTGGGGAATTTTTCCCTCTGGGAGATTTTTCATTTCAGTTTTGTGATCTTTTTAACTCTAGTATTTCTGTTTGGTTCCTTTTTTAAAATTTTCTGTCTCTTTATTGAGATTCTCATATTGTTCATTCATTGTTTTCTCAATATCCTTTACTTCTTTTTCTGTGCTTTCCTTTATCTCTATAAGCATATTGGAGATCATTTTAAAAATTCTTTGTCTACTCTGTCTGATATCTGTTCTTTTCTGTTGGCAGTTTCTAGATTTTTATCCTGTTCTTCTGGATGAGCCATCATTTTATGTTTCTGTAATTGTGCTGTAAGTTTTTGTTGCACAGTTTACATTTTAATATTTGAAAGTGTTAAATCTGGGATTTAGTCCCTGAATTGTCTGTTCCTTAAATTTGGTCTATAATCTGCCACCTGAGAGAGGGGTACTGTTATACATATTCCTCAGTATGTACATAGGTGTTACTCTGCTCCCTCCAGAATAGGGTCAGGGGACCACAATGGGAGTGCAGGCTGGCTCCATATCCTGCTGGGGAGAGATTAGGAAAGGGGCCAGGAAGGGCACCCCAAGTATCTCCTATCATTTCTTAAAGCTGCAGTTCTTGATTCAGCACACACCCAGTTACTGCAACCCTGAAACTGTCTTCCTTGGTTATGAAGAAGATGGCTCTGCCAGTTTTGCTAGTTGTTCAAAGATTCTCTGTGGGAATGGTACCCTGGAGCATTCTGCGCTGCCATCTTGGTCAACTGGAGGCTAGGGCTATAGGTTTTTGAAAGGAAGACCAGAGAGGTAAACTGCCATTATTATCATATCATGTTAAGGGTATAAACCATCAACATGAGTTACCACTGTTGATGTTGACTGTATCACCTGGCTGATGTACTGTTTGTCAGGTTTCTTCATTGTAAATTATTTGCTGCTCCCACTCCTGTATTTTTTGAAGGAAAGTAACTATACATAGCTCATACTTAAGGAGTGGGGAGATATGCTTCACATCTTTGAGAGAAGAAGTTCTACATATATTTTTTTGGAATTCTTCTGCATAGGAAATTTGTCTCTTTCTCCCCTATTAATTTATTGATTAATTTAATCATTTATTTATACCAGTATGGGCTCATGGAGATTTATTTTAATCCAATATTATTTTCTTTATTTTGTTGCTCAAATTGTATTAATTGTTGTTTCAATTATTTGATCTTTGGGAACCCTTTTCATTGGCTCCTTTGTCTTTTTGACATACCTCTATTCTTGTAAGGGTTTTCTTCTTCTTCTTCTTCTTCTTCTTCTTCTTCTTTTTTTTTTTTTAGCATTCCCTTACTTTCTTGTGTTATAAAATGCTACAGGCTCCTCTTGTATGTTTTCTATTCCAGTTCTAGAATCAGTCATTTCTCCAATGAGTCCTGGCTCCTTTTATTGGAGTATGGTATTGGAAACAAGATCTGGGCTTGAGGTGTGCTCACTGCTAATGCAAATTTGTTGTATCTAGGTCCTTTTTGATTGTAAATTAAGATAGAAAATATGTGTGTGTACAATAACCCATGTGGATATACATATCTACAAAATCTCAATATGTAATCATCTCTATCTGGGTTAAGCTAAACTTGAGGTCTTACTGATGTCTTCAACTCAAATCCATTACCATATGGATTATTCTAGTCTTCTCCATTGCTTATCTGTAAACTCCAACTACAATAGCGATAAACTTGGTTCCCACCCTCCCTTTGCTTAATTGTTCAATTCCAGTATACATGAAAAGCCGTATCAGAATTTTTAACCCATCGCCCCATGGGACACAACTTTATCAATGAGAGCATGTTTTCCTTTGCCTCTAGTTTTACAGACTCCTCTCATTTCCAAATTTACTTAGTTTAGCACCTCCCTTCTCTTCCCTTCACTGAGGCAATACATTTGTAATAGAGCTAGATTGTTTTGTTACATTCGGCTTTCCATCCTGGAATGCTCAGCCTCCTAAATAAATTTTTTTTTTAAAATTTGCATGTATTTGGGTTCACCCTTTGTGCTTTAAATTTCAGTGGGCTTTGAAAAATGCATAGTTGTCATTTATCCACCATTCTAGGATCATACAGAATACTTTCATTGTCCGAAAAATTCCCCTGTGCTTTACTGTTCAATCCTTTTCACTCTCTCTTCTCCCAGACCTTGGCAACAATTGATATTTTTAACTCTCTATATAGTTTTGCCCTTCAACAGAATGTCAGATAATTGGATTGAAGCCTTTTCAGACTGGTTTCTTTCACTTAGAAATATGCATTTAAGATTTATCCATGTCTTTTCATGACTTGATTGTTGATTTCATTTTATTGTTGAATAATATTTCATTGCATTAATGTACTGCACTTTGTTTATCCACTCACCTATTGGAGGACATCTTGGTTGTTTCTAGTTTTTGGTGATTATGAATAAAGCTGCTTTAAACATTCACATGCAGGCTTTTTGGGTGGACATAAGTTTTCAAACGAGTTGGATAAATATCTTGGAGCACAATTGTTGGATTATGTGTTAAGACTGTATTTCACTTTTTAAGAAATTGCCAAACTGTCTTCCAAAGTGACAGTATCATTTTGCATTCCCACCAGCAATGACTGCTAGTTCCTATAACTTCACACCCTTGCCAGTCATTGGTATTATTAGTATTTTTTTAATTTTAGCTATTCTGATATGTGTGTAATAGTATCTCATTATTGCTTTAATTTGCAATTCTCTAAATGATGTTCAACATATTTTCAAATGCACATTTGCCTTCTCTATATCCTCTTTGTGATATGTCTGTTCAGATCTTTTGCCTGGGTTTTCATTGCGTTTTTTGTCTTCTTCTTGTTGGGTTTTTAAGAGTTCTTTGTATATTTTAGATCCAAGTCCATTATCAGATAAGTGTTTTGCAAATATTTTCTCCCAGTCTGTGGCTTATCCTTTCATTCTTTCAATAGTGTCTTTTGAAGAGGACAAGTTTTTTATTTTAATAAAATACAACTTACCAGTTTTTTCTTCTTGGATCATGCTTTTGGTATGGTACCTAAAAACACAACTCCAAACCCAAGGTGACCTAAATTTTCTTCTGTATTTTCTTCTAGAAGTTTTATAATATTGTGTTTTACATTTAGGTCTATTATCCATTTTGACTTAATTTTGTGAAAGGTGTAAGGTCAATGTCTAACTTCATTTTTTTTTTAATATGGGCAGCCAGTTGTTCCAGTACCATTGGTGAAAGATTATCCTTTCTCATTGAATTGCCTTTGATCTTTTGTCAAAAATCAGTTGCCTATATTTGTGTGGCTTTATTTCTGGGCCCTCTATTTTGTTGCATTGATTTCTGTGTCTATTCTTTTACCAATACTGTAGCTTTATTGTAAGTTTTGAGATTGGGTAGTATGATTCCTTCAACTTTGTTCTTCTTTAGTATTTTGTCGGCTATTCTAGATCTTTTGCTTTAGGCATAGTTTTAAGTCCTTTACATATATTAACTAACTTAATACAACAATCCATGAAGAGACCCAAAGAAATGAAGCAACCTGTTCAAAGTCATGTTCCTAATAAGTTGAGGAGGCAGAATTCAAATCCTGGTAGGGTGAGTCCAGAAACTGTCTTGTAACCAGTAGATGGCCTCGCAAGGTAATGAAGAAGGAATACATGTTTATTTTTGATAATTTTGTCAGTGAAGATATTCATGAGGTGGCTTCCTGGACCCTATTCATTGGAAAATAGGCAGTGTAGTGGGGAATTTCAGAGTTCTTGCATTAATATCAGAGACTTGGATTGAAACCCGGCTCCAGTGATTATAAGGCACAGGACTTTGGGCCGGTTCTAAGGTCGGAGCCCTTAACTATAAAATAGGAACATAGTAGACACCTTTAAGAGTGGCTTGCTAGCTTACAAAACGATTCTGCATTTTCCGGAACGATGAGTTATCTGGGAAGTACAGTTCTACTTCCTTAACTTCTCTTATCCAGGAATTTGAAAGTCAGGGGCAGGGGCCCATTGGTGTTGCGATACCTTAAAGTCAGCAGTCTGAAGGGAAGGTCCACCAATGCCCGCTGCCTCTGGGGCTGCCACTGTTCCCCTTCCAGCTGTGGCTGGGTGCTTAGGGAATCATTAGTTCTTTGAGCATCTTCAGTAGCTTTTAAAAAAAATCCATCCCGGTTTTTTTTTTTTTTTTTTTTCTTCTTCTTTTTTAAATAGTTAAGTCAACAAGAATTAGTCCGCTTTGCTTACAAGAACCTTAATTACTTCAGGAGATAAAAGTAGCTACTGTATTGGTTATAAGGATTAAATGAGATAACATAATAAGTACTTAGCCTGGTGCCTGGCAGGGAGAAAGTGTGTGGTCATTAGTGGTTTTTTCTATTATCTAATAAAAGCTCTTGGTACTTACTTAGTGCTTTCTGATCACTCTGCTATTGCTTGCTTATTTTCCTTAATAACCAGGTAGAGATGACGTCCACATTTTCTGGATGAGGAAATGATATTTAGAGGTCTGACCAATGTCATAAGTGGCTGAGCCAGGAACCCAATGTAGGCATTTTGCTGGCAAGTCCAGTGTTCTCTCCACTATGCCAAGCTCCTATGGGTCTGCACCATCATCTTCTAGAGCTACCTTGAAGTGTGTTTCAGGCAGGGATTGAGTGGTACTTGAGAGTTGGGCGATAGCCGCTGTCCTTTCGTATATTCAGGGAACTGTTGTGAAGGTGGGAAAAAAAAATAATTTCCAGGGGACAGAGAGTAGAAGAATCTGGGTCAAGGGAGGTGGCTCCTTCTGTTGTCATGGTGAGTTAAGTTGGGGAATTTAGGCTTGGAGTCCCTTACTGAACTGCCTTCTAAGCCATGGACAGTATCTGAGGTCAGCCTGTTTCTGACTTCATCCATCTATACCCTTCTGCATTCATTGAATAGGCATTTTATTGAGTTCCCTTTATGTATCAGACACTGTGCTAGTGGTGAAAGATAAATGAGACACATTAAGGGTCTACCTTTTAAAAGCTTTAAATGTGCTGGAGAAATGAGACATGAAAACTATTAAGTATAATACGATAAAATACTAGAGAGATGAAAAGGGTCTTTGGAACCTAATAATTTGTTGAATGTTTATTGTATGCCAGGCACTGTGTTAAGTGCTTTACATGGATTTGCTAATTTAATCTTCAAATCAACTCTATGAAGGAAATACTGTCAGTGACCCCATTTTACAGATGAGGAAACCAAGGCACAGGGATGTTAAATCACATGTCCAAGATTATATAGATAGAATTGTGGAGTCAGGTTCCAAAGCCTGCTCTGTTAATTATGACACCAAGCTGCCTCCCAGAGAGGATCTAAATATGTAGTTCTTTCTGGGATAATTGGTGAGACTTTCTGAAGAGGTATCTGAACTGGCTATTAAAGGGTGAATAAGAGTTTATAGGTGGAGAGGAGAAGCTCATTCCAAGTAAAGGATGCAATGTGACTTAAAGTACAGAAAGATGAAAATGTATCATGTATTCAGGAAATAACTAATAATCACAGGAACTGGACTTGGAGATTAAACTCAAAAGCTTATAGTGAATGCAGTAGGCATTGGGGGCTCTCAGAGGCTTTTAAGCAGGGAAGAGAATGTCTGGATATGTTTTAGAAGATTCCTGTAGCAGCAGTGTGGAGGCTGGCTTGGGAATGTTTCAGGATAGTTTGAAGCCAGGGGGATTTGCTGGGAGGCTCTGCAGTCCTCTGTATGAGACAGTGTATCAGCTTCTGAATAAGATAGCAGAAGTGTCTGTTTTGGGGAGTTGGTACATCCCAGAGTGAAGAAAGAGTTATCACCAGTTCATTAGCATCCCATTGGGGTGCATGTTATTATAGGAAATGCTCACTTTTTCACTTACTAACAATTCTACACAAACTAGCCAGTCTGTGAACTGTTTGCTACCATTTGGGCTAAAATAAGGAGCTTGCACCAGAATACAAATCAATGCACTGCTTCCTTCATCAAGAAAATCTTGGTACATGCAAAAAAAGTCAAGTGAAGCAAACAGTGTGCTTAGTGACTAAGTTGATTTATATTCTGGTGCAAGTTCCTTATCTCCTTGCACACTAGTAATAAACAATTTGTGGGACCTCAACAGGCCACAATCACAATTAGAGTAGCATTGCTATATAATCAATATATTATATTTGTTATACGCAGACTATATCTGTTTATGTGAATCTCTTCAATATTCAAACATAACTCAGAAATTAAAATAAGACTCACTATCTCTCAATTATCCTAATAACAAAGATGCATTTATTTGTCTTTAGACTTCCTTGATTCTGACTTCCTTGATTGTTTCTGCTGCCTGATCCTTAGCAAGACGTCTAGAAGTTTAAGCCTGCCAATTGATGTAAGCGATACTGAGTTGTTGGCTGATAAGTATTTCATGCTGGCCATGTGCTTGTTAGTTCCTTCCAGAATTATTTCATACCTGTGTTGGCATTTCTTGGGTTAGGCCCTTCTTCATAGAATGACTTTGCCACATCATCTGAACTCTCCACAGCCTTTGTCTTTTAGCTGAGATTTTCTGTCTGGAATACATTAAATATTGTTTTCTCTATGGCCAAGGCTTGCATGGAGAAAATATTGTTTTAGAAGTTTCAACATCTTAAGATTTTCTTTTTCCTCTACAGACAAGCCATTTATGTCAAAGAATCTTCTTTTAATTTTTATTTTTTATACCACCACTTAACCTTGACTAGAAATTGATAACTCTTTCCATAGGTATGGGATAGTGACTTCTTATTACTCTCTAGATTGTTATGGTTTTTCAGACATCAGGTTCCAACAGACCTCAGGTTATAACATTTTCTTTTTCTTTCTTTTTTTTTTTTTAATATCAGAGGGTTCTCCCTCCCCTGTGCTGGACTCCCACCATCTGGCATGGTGATCCCTTTTGGAATGATCCTCCAGTAAACCTCTAAGTCACCTGATGAGCACAGGGGCTGGACCCAGGACCCAGAGCAGGCCCACAGGTAGACCATGCAATGACCTCCATCACATGCTGCACCCACTATTCTAATGACCCTCTCAGAAACAGGCCAAGCCCCCATCCAAAGGCTGGGAATAATTGCTGGGGATTTCTTAGGAGCTCCAGGAGGGCATCACAGTTCAGTCTGGGTGCTTCTCAGTGCCCAGTTTTGGACAAACATCACTTAGAATCTCCAAATACACTACAGAAGCCCTGGTCTACCCTAATGGCCTTGATGGCCCATAGCATGGCATATTTTCACCTATACGTGTCTCGGTTCTTAGGAGTCTCTAGAAACATATTGAAATCAATTCTCATTTCCACCTCACACCCTCGGCAAACATTCACCATCAGAACAGGCCCCTGGCCCATGTGTGTACCCTGTGAGGCCTCCCTCAGCTTGTCTGAGACTCTAGGAGGTTGGCTAAGCCTGATGCTGCAGCTGGAAGTGAAACACGTGGTCCAGGGTGTCTGTTCCCTGACCCAGCAGCCTCCATGGAGGAATATGGTGGCCTGGGGTCAACTTGCAAAACTTTGTCCCAGCCCCCTTACTGAAATGTAGAGGGAATGGAAGTAATACCTATCTATTACTTGAGTATAAAACATAAACTGAATTACCCCTTGGCAGTGATGTTATTAAAGGGATTCAAACATGAAGAAAAGAGTCTGGACTAACAGGTCTTAAAAATTCTTGGCAAGCCTGAAACTTTTTGCTTTGTCCATGGTCATAGAGCTGGGTCTAGCACCTAGGTTTCCTGACCTTCTGTCACACAGTTCCCTGCTTGCTTTCCAGCCCTCTCTCCTCAATCCTTCATCAGGTACTGCAGAACCAATGACAGGTTCCCTAGAGAATGGAACAGATGCCGTGGGTCTTCATTTAATGATGGGACCTTTGGGGGTTTTTCTCTGCTAATGACTGCAGCAGAAAGACACTTTATATACTCCTTTAAGATCTAAATTTATATTGCTGATGGGCTGACATTGATGTTCAAAAGTACATGTTGGGAAGCTAATTCCCAATCTCCAGAGAAAAGAGGAGTCAAGTTTAATTTACTCAGGAGCTGATCCATAATTTGGCTCTTTGAACTCTGACTTGCCCTGGCAATGAGCCGCATGATTTGCCTTGAATGGCCACCCTTGACTTGGACACAGCCTGTACATATACCAGTTTAATGTATTTCCCAATGCTGAACCTGTGCATTTCCACTGGGCTGCCTTTTCTAAATGTGACTTAATCCAGTGGTGTCCATTAGTGTTTCAGTTAACTCCCTACCAGACTTTGATCAAAAACCTTTAACTGAAGATCAGAGTTGGTTAAAAAAAATTGGTGGAAGTTGACATTTGCCCATTCAGCTTAGCTGGGGGAACAGGGCTGGGGGATGTTGGTGGTGGTGGGGTAGATCTTTAAAAAGCGTTCTCCTAAAATCTCTAAAATTCATTATAGGTGCATTTTTTAACTTTATATTTTTAAATACTTTCGAACTTACAGGGCATTTACAAAAATAATACAACCTCCCCTAAAGAGAACTCCAATATACCTCAATCCAAAACCCACCTAGATACCCAGATCTTGTAATTTTGCTACACTTGCTGCATCATTCTACCTATCCGTCTATCAATCCATCTATCTATCTGTCTGCCTATTGATGAATCAGTTTTCCTCCCTACCTATTATCAATCTACTTTCTGAAAACTTGAGGGTAGTTTGTATATGTCGTGCTCCTTGAAAACAATACTGCCATGTATGTTTTCTAAGAACAAGGATATTCACTTATGTAACCACCTTAAGTGGAGGTATCAAGTTCCAGAAATTTGACATTGATATAAAGCTTACAGTCTATATTTTAATTTTTCATATGTCCCAGTAATGTCCTTTTGAGCCTTTTCTTCTCCCATCAAGGATCACATATTACATTTACTTGTCATTGTGTCTTTAGGTGCTTTCTCTCTCACTCTCTCTCTCTCTTTTAAATTGATGGAACATATATACAACATAAACTTTCCCGTCACAACTACTCCCAAGCATATAATTCAGTGGGATTAATCACATTCACAATATTGCAGTACTCTCACCACCTTCCATTTCTAAAACTTTCCCATCTCCCCAAACAGAAACCTTATACTCTTTATGCATTAATTCTCCATTCCCCTTCCTCCTGCCTCTGGCAAACCTGTAATCTACTTTCTATTTCTATGGGCTTGCATGTTCTCTGGTATTTTCTTTGTAATTACCTTTGGATTTAAATTTAACATCCTAAATCTATTAACAATCTCATTTGCTTTGCTACAAACTAACTTCAATAGTACATACAAACTGTATTCCTATACTGCTTCATCCCTCACCTTTATGTAGTTCTTATCACAGATTACATGTTTGTACATTATGAGTACCAAACTAATTATTTGTCATTACATTTAATGCATTTGCCTTTTAGGTGCTGTAGGAAGTAAAAGTAGAGTTACAAAACAAGAAATACTATAATACTGACTTTTATATTTACTCATAAATTGTTATCCTTATCAGAAATTTTTGTTTCTTCAGGTGGCTTCAATCTATTGTTGATTGTCCTTTCCTTTCAACATGAGTTGAAAGGAGTCTTTTGGGACTCCTATGTCATGTATAGGTACACTTGATGTTGCTCACAGGTTCCTCAGGCTCTGTTCTCTTTTCCCTTCCCTTTCCCTTTCCCTTTCCCTTTCCTTTCCCCTTTCCCTCACCCTTCTTTTTTTTTTTTTTTTTTTTTTTTTTAGATAATGGGACCAGGGATTGAAACTGAAATCTCTTATATGGGAAACTAGCACTCAACCACTGAGCCACATTGGCTCCCCTGAATTGTTTTTTTCGCTTATTTGCTTGTTGTTTTTGTTTTTGTTGTTAGGAGGGACTGGGGACCAAGCATGGGATCTCCCATGTGGGAAGCAGTTGCTCATCTGCTTGAGCCATATCTGCTCCCGCACTTTTCTTCATACTTTCTTCTTTCTACTCCTCAGACGGGATGATTTCAATTGTTTTATTTTCTATCTCACTTATTCTTTCTTCTGCCAGCTCCAATCTGCTGTTGAACCCCTCTAGGGAATTAAAAAAAATTTTGTTACTGTGGTCTTCACCTCTGTTTTGTTCCTTTTCATAATTTCCATCCCTCTATTGATATTCTTTTTATGTTCATCTATCATTTTTCTGATTTCTTTTAGTTTTTTTGTCCATGTTTTCCTTTAGCTCTTTGAGTATATTTAGGACCATTTTTAAAAAGTTTTTGTCTGCTATACCCAAAGTCTGGTCCTCCTCAATGGTGGTTTCTTTTGAAGCTGTATATATCCCAGAAAACACATGTTCTTAAATCTAATCAATTGCTATGGGTGTAAACTCATTGTAAGTAGGACATTTTGATGAGGCTACTTCAGTTGAGGTGTGACTCCCTTCATTCAGGATGGGCCTTAATCCTATTACTGGAGTCCTTTATAAACAGAATGGAGAGAGAGAGAGAGAGAGAGAGAGAGAGAGAGAGAGAGAGAGAGAGAGAACATATCACAGAAGCAAAAATCTGAAAGCAAGAAACCCAGAAGAGAAGATAGAGACCAGTGGACACTGCCATGTGCTTTGCCATGTGGCAGAGGAGCCAAGGATCACTAGCAACCAGTTTTCAGAAAGAAACCATCACCTTGATTTGGACAATTTCCCAGTTTAAAAACTGTAAGCTAATGAATTCTCATTGTTCAAGCCTAACCACTTCATATTATTTGCTTTAAGCAGCCTAGGACAATTTCTAATGCCTGATCTTCCCCTTTGCCTTGGTCACCGCTTCTTGTTTCTTTTTATGTTTTACAATCTTTTGTTGAAACCTGATCATTTTGATATTTTGATGTTTTACCGCTGGAATTTAGTCACTGAATTTTTTGTTCCTTAAGCTTATATCAGCTATTTTTGAGACAGAGATTCCTTGATTGCCAGGAACTAATAAAAAAAAAAAAAAAAAAGAAAGAAGATAAAAAGAAAATACCTTTCCAAGTCTTTGCAGTTTAACTTATGCAAATGTTCTCCCTCAGGGCTTAGCCATACAGTGAGTTTAGAGAAAGCTTGAGGACAAAGCATAGGGTCCTCTTTTATCCTTTCTGTGCATGTGTCTTGTCTAGGGCATGCATGTATGGCCCTAGGAATTCCTCCATTAACACAGATGTGATTCTACCCTCTTCCCTAGGAAACAGTTTCCTCATGGTCTCAGGCACCATATTGTATATCTTATAGACAGCAAGAAGCCACAACTTGACTGCTCTCTCACAGTGTTGTGGGCAGGAACATGCAGGACAAGTTCTGGGGTGGTGAGTCTGTGCTGAATGTACTTCAGGCCTCCACCAGAGAGACTGGACTAGACATATGTGCTCCCAATATGTTCATGATGGTTATTCTTCTCCCTCCAGAACTAGGACCAGGGCCCTGCATTGGGAAACGAGGCTGGCTCCACATCAAGCCATTGAAGATATGGGGATGGGCCAGCTAAGGTACCATGAGAGCCTATTGTTTTTAAGTTGCCTTTTTCTTGATTTGTCACTCACCATGTTACTTCAATCCTTTAACTGTTTTCTGTAGCTTTGAGAAAGATTTCTGACAGTTCTTGCTGGTTGTTCAAAGGTTCTGTTGCGGGGACAGAGCCCTGAAGCTTCTTACTCTGCAATCTTGATCGGGGTGGGCTCCATGGATCCATTCTTTTTCATCCCTTCAGCTTACCATGTTGGCTATGCGGCTTATCAGCTATGTGGATGGGCATGTTACTTTAGCCTTTCTGACTCTATTTCTCCATTATAAAGTAGAGATATAAACCCTAAACTGTGGGGTAAATGTGAGGATAAATAATAAAACCCACTAAAACTGTTCAGCCCCTTTATTGAATAACTACCATATGCCCTTAAACACTTGGTCGGTTATGTAATCCTTAAATTAGATGCATTTAAAAAAAAAAATGACTATATCAGCAAATTTTATATGCACCAAATCAAGCTCATAATAATAAGGTGTGGCAATTTCAGGAATTGCTATCTTACCTTAATACTAAAAAGAACAATGGGCATAGCTAAGTGAATTGGGAAGGGAAAGTATGATTTTCCCTAAAACTGATTTTGTGTATCAGGATAAAAAATATATTTGCTTGAAAAACGTGGGCATCCATTTACAAGGCTTTTTTTAAACAGAGAAGGTAGTAATAAATTGCACTGCTGGAGAGAAGGGACAAACTGTTTAAATAGAAACTAGTTCAAAAGTTTTTATAAAGCCTTAGATTCTGTAAAGCCCAGCCCATTCCTGGTTTGTTTATCGCTGTGTGGGCCAGGGATTTGGCACAGGAAGAGAGATCCATGGTTCTGAGAATAATCCATTAGTGTGGTTTGCGCTGTACGTGGCTTAGCTTTGTTTCTTTATCACACTAGTTTAATTTAATATGGAATTTTGATACACTCAGGACTGTGAATAAGTACTGTGGGCGTGGGGGCAGGGGTCTGGTGAAAGGCAAACAAACCACATTAGCTCACTTCCTTTTATTGATTTGAGCACAAAGCATTGCTGTTACATCTTAGAAATTAAATTCCTGATTGACAGAAGAATAGTCTGGTGCAATTTGGAAAGAAGTTGTCATGGTCTCTTAGGAGTAAATAATATGAATTTTTAAACATTCCCCAAGAATAATTTCATGAATTCAAGGATTCTAAACATCAAGATGTACAATATTTGTTACAATTGAGGAAACAGCCATATATTTGGGGGAAAATATAAAGGTAAAATTGTATATTGATAGGGATGTATTTTAAGGACTGTGTATTTCTTTTGTTTGTTCTTAATCCGACAATTATTCATTTGAGGTTAGTGTGTGTGTGTTGGTGTTAACTCAACTAATAATATCACATAGAGGCAGGCTGCAATCTCTGACTTACAAACTATCCAAACTACCTATATTTATAACCGACAACTTCTACCTCCCACCCCTTCTCGTTATTTCTCTAGTGTAGTTTATTTTTGAATGTTCTGTATTAAATTTTTTAAATGGCTGTTTCTAACTAATTATAGAATGCTCTCGTGAATTTTATGGTTGTCCAGAAATTGTAAAAAACATCAAAGCACAATGAAAGTAAAAATAACAACCGTGGTTATCACCCAGAGTTAACCGCTGTTTACCACCCAGAGTTAAACACGGTTTATGTTGTTGTGAAAGTCTTCCTAGTCTTCTACTTCTTTTTATACTTATATAATAAAAGTATGTCATTATATATCATAACATATATATGCATATGCTCTGTGGTTTGTCCTTTTCTTTTACTTAAATATTGATCATGAACATCTTTTCCATGTCAATAAATATTTTTCTATGATGTGCTATTTAATGGTATAAGTGTATTCCATTATATGGAAGTCCCTCTGTTTATTTAGCAATCTGTCATTGTTGGACATTTAGTTTTCTGATCTTTCTCTATTGTAAGTATTGATGCATTAAACATCTTTAACCATCCATCTTTATGCACGTCTTTGATTACTTCCTTTGTATAGTTTTAATAGTGTTTTGCTGGATTGATATTATATATTTTTTTAAGACTTTGGTCATGTGTAACCAATGTCCTCCAGAGATGCTGTAACCAGTTTCTGCTGCCCCCAAGAGTCCTCTGGGGCTGCCTATTTCTTCATAGCCTTCCACACTCAGTAATAACATTCTTCTTACCATTTTAACACATTGAATGTGAATATATTCCCATGTTTTTATTTGCATTTCATTGACTCTCTTTAAGACTGAATATTGCAAAAACTATTTTAGAGCAACACAGAAAATATAAAGTCTTACTTCATCATATCCTGGTTAGATCAATTTTGTTTGCCCCCCGCCTCCTCCCCTGAGGGATAGCCCTTTTGGGGTAGTCCTGGCCCGATGGGGATCTGGGTAAGAAAGAAGTGTTATTAAGGCAGTTTGTGTTCTTGGAAGAGTACCAGAAGATTAAAAGAGATACAGAAAAAGAGAAGCAAAGAAATTAAAGATTTTTTTTTTGCTTTAAAAAATTCCCCTAGGTCAATGCCTTGCCATGAAAAGGAGGAAGAAAATTTCTTTCTTTCCTTTAAGCAGCATTATTCCTGGGTCACTACTCTAGCAGTCAGGACAAACTGTCCTCAACTATGGCTACATGTGGATGAAATCATTTTTGTGTGTGCTCTTTTAAGAACCTAAGATCCTTAGCACAATTTTAACATTGCTTCTTCAGAAAAATACTTTCTTCCAAGTTACTAACTTTGGGAACATAAGTTATTGGTCATTTGCAGGACTGTTTATCCTTTTATTTTTTCAGCTTAAACATTAACCAAGGCAATCTGAGTTTTGTCTTTTTTCTCTTGGGTAACTTGATTCTCCAATTATAAATAATGATTATTTAATGTCTGTTAATTCTTTCACAGTTTAGGGTGAATTCTAATTAGCTGTCTCTCTAAGACATGTGGTTTGTGGCTTGAAAGGTTTTCTAATACCTTTCCTCCCTGGAACTAATGACTCAGAACCAAGAAAGACTGACACAGATCTTCATCTTATGCTGGGGCTGCAAATACTCCTGGGAGTGCTCATGCCCTCTTGCCCTCTCGCAGTCTTGCTGCTGGACGAAGACTAAAGTCTATCACCCAGCTGTTCTCAGTATTGCATCTGCCCAGCACTGCACCGAGAAGGCTCCATTTGACTTAGGGTTCATGCATGTTAGGCGGTCACCAGCACTGTTTTTTCAATGGAGTTCTAGGGTACTCATTTTTCCATCTGCTTTACAGAGATTAAAATGTGGTTTTATTGGTAGTCATCTCCAAGATCTTTCTGAAAACAGCTCTAATCCTGATTAATGGTGGAGACTATTCAGAGAGAGTCAGTAAAGAAAGATATCTGTGGCTTCCAATTCAAATGGGCTAACCATATTGATTGGTTACTCATCTGCTTTGGCTTGTGGATACCTAAAGATTAAATATGATTTTCTGGAGCAAAATTACACGTCTTTCCTGAGCATAATGTATAAACTAAGCTGAAATGTGAATTAAATCATAAAAGAAGACAGTCCTGAGTCTACCCTATATAAGAAAGAAACCTCCATCAAAATGTTGAAAGAATATTTGGTTCAGTGGAATTTTCTGTTTAAGAATTAAATGGTCGCTGTCCTGATTTTGTGATAATCAGGGTAGTTAAACATTCACTATATTAGAAACCATGCATGAGTCCCCAGACTTTCTCTCTGTAGGTCTGGTTTTTAGAATGCTGGTGATAAACTAACCCTGATTTATTATATGACCATCCTGTATGGGAAATGACTGTAACTCTAGGTATCTTTGGTCAACCTTAAGAGATATAGCAGGGGGGCGGATGTGGCTCAGATGGTCGGGTGTCTGTCTCCCATATGGAGGGACCTGGGTTCAATCCCTGGGACCTCCTGGTAAAAATAAAAAAAAGAAAAATATAGAAGCGTGCGGGCTGTCCCGCGAGTGGGTGTGCCGTCAGGTCCTGTGAGCAGGTGAGCCGTCAGGCCCCGTGAGCCATGCGGCAAGATGATGACGTAACAGGAGAGTGACACAAGGGAGAGCCAAGACGAGACACCGAAAAACCAGGAACTAAGGTGACGCAGGTAGTAGGATGCCTCTCTCCCACATCAGAGGTTCCGAGGATCGAATCCCAGTGAAGACAGGAGGAAAAGGATGAGAAGAGAGGGCAGGAAATGGACACAGAGAGTTGCCCAGTGAATGGACACAAAAACAGCAAAAACGGGGGCGGGGGGCTAAAATGGGTAAAAGTAAATAAATAAATAAATAAATCCTTTAAAAAAAAAAGGATAGGGGAGTAAGATATGGACTATAGTTAGTAATAATTCTTTGACAATGCTCTTTCATAATTTGTTAACAAATGTTTCATAACAATGCAAAGTATTTGTGGTGGGGTGATGTGTTGGAGCCCTGTATGATGTTATGCATGTTTGCTTTGTAAGTTCACAATGTTTACTGAACACTTATTGTTTATGTATGTTCATGTATGAATGATATACTTCAATAAATTGTTTAAAAAAAAGAATTAACTGATACCATCTTCGGAGAGCTTTGTGATCTGTGTTTTAAGTAAATATAGGAGATTGAATATAATTGTGTTTACTGGATGCTTGAGAGTCATTATTCTGGATACCAGTTCTCATTGTATAGGACTGGAGAAGACAATGCGTTTTGGACCCAGGAAATATTTGTGATGAAGCTTAAATTTTTTTATATCATTGTGCATTCCTGTAATATGTATTCTTTCCCTAAATGTGCAGAGAGGAAAATAATTTGGACTTCAGTTAATTTGGGTTCTAATTTATCTGTGTTTTAGGCTATATATTAAAAGATCAGCTACCTAACATGGCATTTAATCTTGGCCAGTTTTGCATGTAACTGCACAGGAGAAAATGAGTTTAAGTGCTGCTTTTCTTTACATTCGTGGTTCTCTCAGCCTTCGTGCTTTGTGTTCTTGAGATTTGGTACAATTTTTTGAAGGTCAGCTAAGGTGCAGAGGAGAATTAATATTAAAATGCATTTAATAAATAAGCTGTCAGATGATTCCCTAAGATACTGTAAGCAGCTGAAAGTCTCTTTCCACTTTCTTTCAGATCGCTGCCTACTGAGGGAATGATGGTTAAGACAGAGTCTCTGCTGGCGTCTCCTAACAGGCCTTCAATAATCATTTCTAGCCCAGTGTTGCTCCACACATTTCATCACTTTTGAGTGATGGGGCAGTTTTCTCAGAGAATATGCCCCTCCCTGGGACTGAGGGAGCAGGAATAGTCATCTGCCAGTGTAACACGTGGAGAATAAAAGAAAATTACAGATTTGGCAGAGAAGGCCTCTACAAACTGAGCTAGGCATCCCTGGCAGTTTGAGTGGGGAATGTGGTTTTGGTTTTTGCTTTGAATTGTCACAATTACTTAATGTTAAACCTGTGGGGTATTATGAGGCTTTGATCTGAACTCTGTGCCCTCCTTCGAATGGTCTGCCTCAAGGTACAAATGCAGCAAGATTAAACAATGATAAGAATATTCAAAGCAACTATGCAGGAAAATAAACAGTGCAAAGTAGCAGAAAAGTATCTGGCCTCCCACCAGGAAAAGCCATTTTAGAAAGATAGAGCTTGTATTGGACTTTGGAGATTGATGTGATAGGGCTTCACTGAACCCCAGGACATGAGTGATTTCTTGGGAAAGTATCCTGCCTTTGATTCCTTGAAGAAACTTTGATTGTTTGAAGAAATTTGAAAATTCTGTGGCCTTTGGATCATCTCAGGGGCTCTAATGGTCCAGAGAGAAAGGGAGTATGACCTCGTGACTCTCCTTGATCTTTCCTGAGAAACCATGGGTTGTTTCCAAGCCTGCCTGAATGCTTTTCCTCCCTGTGAATTCTAGTTCATTACATCTGATGCAGGCCTAGGAATCTGTATTTTTAAGATTCCCTGATGCATAGCCTGGTTTGAAAACCATAGGTCAAGACCAGCAATTTTATTAAAATGAGAAATGGGAGGACGAAGGGAGGGAGATTGGCAGAGTAAGGAACAGGGAGAATAAGCTCTGAACCCCTTTGTTCAAATATGATCATCTGCTGACGACAAACATGTAAATTTGTTCAAGGCAGAGCTGTACTGGCTCAACTGGAGTTGGGAAACCCATGAGCAAAGACCATGCCAAGCAATGACCTTGAACGCCTGTCATTTCCCCCACTTCCCTTTTTGCTACTGCCACCTTCATATCCTGTGTATCAATAATTCGTGTGCTGGTTCTGCCCCTTCAGCTATCTCTCCTGACTCTGCCATCCTATCTCTGCGCTAGCTCAGTGGCTCACAGTCAACCTCCTCGTGTTCCTAGGACCTCGACTTTCCTTGTGGGCTCCAGCCAGCAGCAGGTCCCGCTGGAAGTGTCTCGGCTTAGTGGACAGGACTGGACTATCAATGCAATTGTGAGTTGAATTCTAAACTAGTTCTGATAACATGATCTATCTTGGAAAGCAGCATGATCCTTTGGAGGGAGCATGGACTTTAAAATCTGATAGGTTTTCTGCAGACTTTGTTTCAGTTAATGGCACCCTAAGCTTGCAGTTGCTAAGGTCAGAACCCTCGAAGTCATTCTTAACCCCTTTGTGTTTTTCCCCCCTCCCATCCAAACAATGAAACTTTTAAAATATATGCAGGAACTAACTCTTTCGCAGAACCTCCACTGTGCCACCATCCTGAGCCAGAATCAGCTGCTGCCTGAATAATTGCCACAGTCTCCTAACTGCTCTCCCAGTTACTGCCCTTGTTTCTTGAGTTTTTCTCACCAGAGCAATCATGGTGATTGTTTTAAAAGATAACTCAGATCCCTCTCCTCTTGGCTTAGTATTCTTGTCTCTCAGAGTCAAAGCCGAAGACTTTATAGTGGTCCACAAGTTTCTCCATGACGTGGTGTGCCCCTCCCTGGACTCTCCCACCTTGTCTACTACTTATTTGCACCTTGCTCACTCTGCTTTGGCCATGTTTTTCCTCCTTGCTGTTTCTCATTTGGGCAAGCCTGCTCCTGCCTCTGAGCCATTGTTCTTGTTTTCTCTGCCATGAAGCTTTTTTTTTTTTTTTTTCTTTGAGCTATTGGTCTTGTTGCCTTTCCTTCTAGTCTGATCAGTTTTTCCTTATCAGAGAGCCAGTTCTGGATCATCTTATATAAAAAATATAACTCCTCTACTCATTTCACATTCTGATTTTCCCTTGGCCAGCTTAATTTTTTTTCATGGCACTTTTAATCATGGGCCATTATAGTTATTTTGTTGTTTATTATTTGTAAAATGATGATAAACACTTGAGCATAAGCTCTCTGAGGGCGGGTCTTTGTTCGGTTCCCTGTAGATCCCTGGCACATTGTAGGTTGTGTGACATTCAGCAAGGTACTTCTCAGATTCCAACTTTCCTCGTTTTAGAAGTGAAGGAAATAACTTGTATTTTATGAGGTTGTTTTGCAGATAGAACTATTATGTCTACATTTCCCAACAACAGTATTAGATCAGCTTTGCATTAAAAATATAATAGCTTTTATTTCGTTTTTAATATTGACTGAGTTTTGCTTTAAGACTGGATTTATTCAGGCATGGGTAGAATTTCAGTAGGAATGGAATCCAGGAAATGGTTCTAATCCTGTGTGACTTTTCTAGAAGGAAAGTCTTGGTTGCTTCTGTTTTACTTCTAAAAGAGTGTGGGCTACTTGCCCAGGGCCTCTGGTTTGCTGCTAGAATGATCTCTGAATTAGTAAGGCCTTCTGCAATATACATTTCACCACTGTTCTTAAGCAAATCTTTAAAACGAAATACAGCTACAGAGTGGGGAGTTTTCTGTGCTTTCAATTTCATAGGATTTGAGAAGAGTCATCCTTTGTCTTCTTATGCTTAATTGATATGCAATATTTTATGTGCTTTTATCATCTTTGCATTAAGGAGGTAATATCCACATTAACTAGCTATTTTTTTATTATAAAAAAATATGGTTAATGCTCAATTCCATGAAGAACAAACATTCAGGTAGTTTTCTTATTAACCCAGTTTCGTGTCGGCCACATGCTTATAATGATAATAATTGCTATTAATGTTGTAAATGTAGTTCAAATATTATAAATGTCTGTCCTGCCAAGACTGAATGTTAAGACTAGAATTTAGAGTTTAGTACAAGTATGTATAAATCAGTTCAAACAGAAAAAAATGAATGCAAATCAGAGACGAGCTGGAGGTAGATTTGCATGATTATTTTAATGCTATGACAGGACATGAAAACTCAGATTTTCAAATTAGAATGCTTGTTTCTCGTACCTGCAAGTGTTGCTGAATCTCTTTTATGATGGGACCAAGCACTACCCTGTGTTATCAGCAAACCCCACTGATAGAATTTGAGAGTCCAGTATCAAACTCACTGTCCCTGTTGTTTTCTCTGTGCTCTGGTTTTGAAGACTGAAATGAAGTAAGCATTTTCAATATAGTGAGCTCTGATCTACAAAATATAACTCATGCCACTGCTTATCAGCAATCATTTATCCAATCAGCACCCAGATTCAGAATGTCTATTTTGTGTGCTGGGCAGCCACATTTAAGAGGAATAAAAGAATAAGAGAAGAATAATGTTTTTGGGTTTTTTTTTTGCAGACAAGTCTAGACAGTCTTTCTGCAGCATGAAACTAAGATCTGGCTGATTGAGTCTTGTTGCATGATTGTTTCTTGTACGTGTGTTAAATCCTTTCATGTTATTCATAAAACTGTTCATAATGATTACTTCATAGGGATTTCTTTTCGTTTTAGAGATGTGATTGTTTATCTGCTTTCAGTTATACACTGAATTTGAAGTAGCCATACACATACACACGCACACATAGTGTACTTTGATCTTTTGGCAATTATTTTCATTTCAGTTACTCAATGAATTGCTGATTGAAAATAAACTTTGATGACCATTAGAATTGGAGATGATTCTTGTTTAAAAGGATAAGTAGGCAAATATTTCTCAAAAATGATAAGTAAGGCTATCACTCCATGTAAATAAAGTAATATTTTAGGAACAGAACATTTGATATGTAGGTTGATTTTCAGTCTGGTATGGTGTTTGAAGAGCATAAAGTTATAACATAGATTTTCATTTTAATGGGAAAGTTGTCATGCCCTCATAATTTTTTTAAATTTCTCATTAGTTTTTACAACCTATGAATTACCTGAAACAACTTCAGTCATTTGAATTTTGACTTGCCACTTACTTTACTGTGTGCAAAATTGTCGTTTGAGAAATGGAATCTGTATTTATTGTATTGGTGTCCAAGAGTAGACATTAGGACTATTAGAGAGTTTGCAGACGCTGCCATGTATAATGCAGTTCTAAGGCAGTTCTGTTCAGAGCTGTGTTCAATACATGGTTTTGCAGAAGAATAGAAAGGAATGTTAGTGGCCTAGGAGTTACTGTAAATCTTGGGGTAATATAATGAGAATTTAGGAGACTTCCGTATACCAGTTTAACTCCACTATTTGTAAACTCATCTGGAGAAGATTTTGTATCATTTCTTTTCAACTTATTTCTCCAGTTCATTTGTTCGTTGATATTATTATGTACTTAAGAAAACAGTCAGTGCCACAGGACTTCAAGCCTTAATCTCTTTTTGTTGTTGTTATTGTTCTCTCTACTAAATTGCAGAAAACAACTTCTTTTTGGGTGGGTGATTAAAAGCAAGTACTAATTATATATATATGTGTGTGTATATATATATCGAGACATATAGATATAGATGTAGAGATGCCATTGAAACTGATCTCAGTTCATTATAATAAAGACATGCACATAAATATATGGTCCTACTTATGCATTCGTGAAAAACTATACCTATTGGTTTATGTGAGTTTAGTCTCTCTTTCTTGGTTCTCTTTGCCATTTTTCCTTCCCTTCTCTATTCTAAAATCCTCCCTCCACCCCCATCTAAGTAATTTTAATCACTGTTTTCATATTCTGCCATAATTTCCTCCTTCAGCTCATTTCCAATCATTAACTCTGTTATGTGATCACTTGTCCTGTGAGCCAAATGTATTTTGATGGAGGAGTTACTCTGAGAGAATTGTTTCTGCTTTGTTGGGATAAGTTAGCTTATCCAAGTCACCAGAACTGAGTTGGGGAATGTATGGGCAGCCCATTTGCCCAGGACTAAACACAGAAGTACAAAGGTGAACATTGGCCCTTTGAGAGTGGTCGTTGGGAACAAACCAACTAATGAGGAACTGATATGGTTCAGAATTGGGTTTGAAATTAGGGCTCACTCTAGAGAGGTTATAGTGGCTGATTAAGGGATGCTTTGTTACACAAAATTGGATTCTGTTGGCCAGGCTGGGTTCTCTTTTGTCAGTGGGGAGAGTTCTTATTTATCATTTAGACTTTTTTGATATAAACGTTTGGGATGTGAGGATTTGTGCCATTTTCTGCACACACCCTGCAGCCAAGTACAGCCATATTCCTGACTCTGATGAGAAATAATAATGATAATGGTAATGATAATGAGAACAGCTGTCACCGCTTATTGACCACTGAGTGCTGTCCTTGGTACTAAGTACTTTACTAGGCAGCACCTCTTTTATCCTCACCACAGCCCCGTGAGCTACATACTACATTATCTCCACTTTATAGATGAGGATACTAAAGATTAGAGGGGTAGGGTAACTTGCCCAAGTTCGCCTGGCAAGCTAGTGGTAGAGTTGAGATTCAAATCCTGGACTACAGAGTTTCCTAGCCCAAGCCAATATTGTTCTGTGCTTCTGCTTCTCTTGATACTTGGCTTTTTGAGTTCCATTAAAAGTATTTATTGAGCCTTTCCTGTGGACCCACAGGCACTGTGGTTAGCACTCACAAATCAGAGATGACTAAGACCTGGGTCAGAAGCTCACAGATGAGTGGAAGAGACAGACATATAAACTCTTTTGATGTAACATAACTGTCTCTAGAATGTAATCTCCTCGTGTGGAATGGCTTTTCTTCTTTTGCCTGTTTTGTTCCTAAGCACTTAAAACAATGCCTGGGACATAGTAGGTACTCAATAAATGTTTGCTAAGTGGATGGATGAACATATCATCGAGTGCTGTCATAGAGGGAAGATTTTTGCCTTGTACATGCTTTTCATTTTTGCTCTCACTCTGAACCCTACTCCTTGCCTCAGGTCTCTAGATGGTTTTGCTCACAATCTCCTGGCATTCATTCCACAAATACTCTTTGAGCACATACTATGTTCCAGGCTTTGTGTTGGCCCTAGGGACAGAGAGATGGACAGACCAGAGCTCTCTTTCTTCCTGAAAGAATAATCTTATGTTCAGCTCGCCTTCAGGCAGTCCCAATTCAACTCAGCCCTTCACCCTCACACATGATTCTCTGCCACTTTCATCTCTGTGTTATCAGAATCATGAATGGTTCTTGATTGTCTTAATGGAAGGGAGGGCCCATAGACTCCAACTCTGACTTTGATCAGGTACACATCTTATAAATTTCTCTATAAAGACCATCTGCCACATATTCTAGTACAAAATCTGCTTCTTTGTTCATATGGGAATTTGAATGATGGAAAGAAGCAAACCAGTTAAAAGAAATCCACTGACCATTTGGATGAGAAAGAACAGTAACATTTATGTGCCCCTACCATGTGCCAGGGAATGTTCTGGGGCTTTACCACTTCACTTAATTTACATGGTAATCCTGAGAATAAGGCAGCATTTTCTTTGTTTTTCCAGATAAGGCCCAACAAAGTAATTTGGGTGTCCACGTTCAGAAAGCCGGGGAGTTGTGGAGCTGGGATGTGGTATGCAGGTTGGTCTCCCTGCAAACATGTTTTGTCTGGGATTGTGGTGTAATCTCTAGGCAGTGAGAAAGGATTGAGCTCACTGTAGAGTGAGCTGCCTGGTGGTGCCGTTTTATACCAATGACCTGGAAATTGCACATGTAACTCATTGCTACAGCCCTCTGCTTTCTGCAACCTTATGAGGGGCCGTTCTCATGTTCCTCTGTTTATTTATGAGCTGGTACACAGCACCTTCACTCTATGGCAATCTTTAGAGTTCCCCAAGGATTCTCATAGAGATCACAATTATTGTTCTAAATTACTCTTGTCCAGTTTTAAGCAGATGAGCACTATTTGCACCCTCTAAACAATGATTCCTGAAGTTTATTGCTGCAATAATATCACATTTAGTTTCCAAGGAAACTGCATACTCATCTCTTCCTTCTGTCCTGCCTACTTCCTCAAGCCTGTTATTTTTAAAATTTAAAATGTGACATTCCAACCTCCTGCTATTGTTAAAAGTTTTAGTTCCAGCGCCAGTTCCCAAGAAATTACAGTTTTTCTTCTGATCTTCTTCTTAATGTTTTGGGTGCTTTTTGGCAGAATAGCCTTGCATTCTAAACAGCACTGAAACAAATTACGGCCTTCATTATGACACACAATGGATGAATGTATCATACAATAGAGTCATAGCTTCTTTAACCAAATACCCTGGTTGTTTTCCATCTTGTCATTCCATAATTGCTTACTTGATATTCTATTGTGAAGCCTGGGAATAAAGTAAAGGTTAGACTATGATATATATATATATATATATATGTATGTCTATTTTACTATCAGTATGTATGTACATTCCAGTTAACTGACTGGATATGCAAATTCCAGATAAATTAATTACTAAATCTAAGCATCGATTTTCTATAGATTGTGCTGCTGGTGACCAAAAATACCCTTGGACAGTGTATAAGCCATTGAATTTAGGCAGTCATGTTCACTACAAAAGGCAATAAAATACATGCTTCTTCCAAAGTATTCAAATAGGGTAGTCATGCTGGAAGGCAGGGGAGAATAGGGTTAGCTACCAGTGTCACAGGATGTCAACGTGAAGACCTCACTGCTTAGGCATTTGCCCAAGTTGACTGAAGTCTGTCTGTCCTCACTCTTCAGTTTCTCCACCCTACACACACACACACACACACACACACACACACATTTTCCTCTCAAACAGTGGTGAGCAGCCCTGTGTTTACAGAGACCTGCTCCTGGCAGTGCCCGCAGCAGTCACTGGGCTATATCCCCGGAATTGGTGGGAACCTTTATGTTTCCCTGTAGTCTCTGGGCCTTTGATTAAAAAAAACCCTATATTTTAGATTATTTATTTATTTTTCTTAAAACCACCCCAAGACTTAGCTCTTGGGCAATATAGTTCTGAGGATCTGATTGTTTTCAAAGAAAGTAGTAGAAATTAACAGCTTATTATTAAATAACAGTAGATTCAGAAATTATCCACATTGTTTTGTACTTAAGGATAAAAGAGATTATTATAGAGTGTTGTAAGTAGGGTAGAATTAGCTTATGTGGCATTGGAATTGTGAGGTCTATTAGGGGATCCATGTATCTGGGAAATAAACCTTCTATTTACATAGTGTTTTAGCAGTTGGAATTGCTGGGATTCTTCTCAGGGACAGCAGACCCAGAGTGAGCTTTTCCAGAAGAGTTGGATGGGGCCAACAAGGTGGAAATCCCTTACCTTTCCTCAAGGGAGAATGGGAAAGGGAGCTTCCTTAAGGTATTGAGGCCCTGCAGGTCCTATGATCCCATGGGGGAGCTTATCCCTCAACTAGGAGAATACACTTCAAGCAGTTATATTCTTAAATTCTTTAATTACCATGAAGTGACTTGTGTCCTTTGCCTGTGGGTATCACCATCACTCTGTGATAAGTCCACAGCTTCCAAACTCCAGAGACCAGCCATAGGTACACAGGACCTCTCTGCCTCTTTTTATCCATCTCTGTATGCAGCCACCCTGGGCTTCATTTTTTTCCCTGTTTGATCTGGGCTGAAACCAGCAGACCAGTAGATACTGGGGAGAAATATGGATGGATTCAGGTTCACTAGGGACATGGTGATTAGTGTATTTAGAATGTTTTAAGCGGAAGCATATACAGCTTTGGATGAACAGTGAGTAGAATTACAAATCAGAGACCAGACGCTTGCAAAGACAAAATCCAACAATAAAAAAATGCCTAGAGTTTGAAATTTCTTCATTTTGAATGGGAATGCTAGTTTACAATCGGGTTTGCTGCTTCCCTGCTCCCTTGGAGGTGAAGAAGAGAAAGGCTCTCAAGGAATGCAAGTGGAGAGTGAAAGGGACAAGACTGGAGAGGAAGGTGGAGGCCTTCATTTTGGGGACATGAAATGACCCCTGAAGGCTATTATGTGGGGACTGACATCGTGATAGCCCAACCCTGAGACTAGCTGGGGGGATGAGTCATTGGATCACAGTTGATTGTGAATTCTGAGTGCTCAGTGTGGCAGATAAAAGAAAGTTCATCTGATGAAAGCTCTTTTCCTTATGAGAACCTTCTGAGTTTTGGAGTAGAGTCCAACAATCCCCATTATAGGACCACTCATTGTGTCTAATTGGTAATCAGTGCAACAAAATGAATTTAGTATATGATTCTCATAACATTCACCCATCTAGTAATTTAAGGGAATTTAAAAGTTCTGGCACTATATTTATATTTAAGGATTGAAAGAGGGTAGAGGTGAGTGAGAGGCAGTCCTAGAGACAGGAAGGAAGGGCTTTTGCATATCAGTGCAAAATTGTCAGAAAAGTTCATGAGGCTCCAACCTTCAGCCTAGTAACTTCTTGCTGTTTTGAAATGGTTGTTTCCTCCTTTGTGAGCTCTGGGACATATGCCCAGCTGCTGGAAGGATTTGGTTTATATTATATTTAAAAATTTAACAAGACAAGCAAAGCAAAACAATATGCCCACACACAAACCACAAATAAAAGCAAATAAAATTATTTAGTAAGATAAATTTCCACAAATTTAAGTTATTATGTGCAGAAATGGTTCTTGCCTATGACCTTTGGGGCTTCAGGAATTTAACCCACCCTCACTGACCAGATTTGCAAAATAATGGTTCTATCATTTGTTGGAGACTTCAGTTGCTGGTTATCCAGAGGATTTACTTACATACAGATGTCTCCTCTTCATGCAATATAGTTTTTAGCCACCAAACCCTGGTACTGAGGTGCTCTTTGCCATTGTTCTTATGGATATATAACAAGAATTAGTAAGGGTATGTTCATATTTATTTGAGACCCTCGGAAGAAAGATGTTCTTACAAGACATGTGGAATGGATTCTGGGGATTTCCCATCTCCAGAAGCCTGTTTAAAAATTGATATTGGCCATAGTAGTAGAATAGCAGAAATGACATTAGAGTCTAGGAACTGACATCTCAAACTGTGGTCTACAGTCCAGCAGCTGCAGCCTCACCTGGGAGCTTGTTAGAAAATTCAGAATCTCTGGTCCTGCACCTGTCTTACTGAATCAGAATCCACATTTTACTGAGATCCCCAGGTGATCTCTTTGCACATTAAAGTTTGAGATGTGGCCATGAAGAAAGTAAAGTGGGGATGTGGTGTGGAGAAAGTCCTAGTTGTAGGTGGAGCACGGGATCAAGGCATTGTTTGCTCTTTTCATTTGGACTAATCTTGAGCATGTTTATACACTGTAGATAAACAGACTTTGGAGATGAGAGGTTAAAGAGAAAGGAGAGAAGAAATAGCTGAGAACTCTGGGGAGCTGGAAGGAATGAGGTGTGGGCACAGTTGGGAGGTTAGATTTAACCACATGAGTGACACTTTTGTGTCAGGAGGAAAGGAAGCACGGATGGGGGTACCTATAAATTAGTTAGCAGTTTGAGGAAGGGTTAAGGAGAGAAGTTGGAAAATTGAGAGTAGTTAAAAATGATCTATTTTCACTAGAGATGGATGGAAGGTCAATTTCTGGGATTTAGGGCAAGTGTAGATTGAGAATATGGAGATCTGAATTATAGCTTGGTTTGACCGCTCTCTTGGACAGTTCAAAACACCTTCCTTATCTCTAGAATGGAAGAGTTGCCCTAGATCTGTGTATATTACATTCTAGCACTAAACATTATATAATTAAAGAAACTAATATATTATAATACTGATACAAAATGCTTGAGTATATTGATTTTCTTAATTCTAAAAAGTTAGTTTCTATGTGTATGAACTAATTTTCTTCAAAAGCTATTATCCTCATGTGAGAGATGAAGAATCTTGGCACAGATACGTGACAAATTTTGCCCATAGCCACAAACTGAGATTGGTACCAGGCTCTGCTGGATCCCAGTTTGAAGCTCCTTCCACTCAGCTATTTACATTTTGTGATTTATCAAGAGCCTGTACTTGGCTCAACCTGGAAAAAGAATTTTTGAAGAGTCCCACTTTCACAGAACATCTGTGGAAATGCCAAAGGAAAACGTAGAGAGAGAAATCCTTTAATATTTCATTATCTCAGGACACAGCCTCAGAGATCCCTTCCCTTGTCGCTGCCAACGGCAAGTCGTAGCTGCTTTTCATCCTTCTGTTGGCTCCTTGTTGCTGGGGTCTGTGTTTTGGTAAGATGTTTTGTTTCTGAGGCCAGGTGGTTAAAATACACTGCCTTGACTGAAATATTCACAGCTAGGTACTTCTCAGTCCTATGGATCATTTTTCAAAGCTTTCACTGCTTCTGCTCTTTGATCAGGAAAAATCACTTAACAGTGAGACTGGAATCTACTTTCATAGACTCCCTTGTGTCCTTGCGCTCACCTCCTGGTCTTTACTTCTCTGAAGAGTCTGACCTTGTGAATTAAATTCTTTCTGATTGTAACATTAGTCAGGTGAATTGGGAAACTGGGGACTTTGGTTTATTGATCCTTTTATCTTCTGCTTTTTTGCCTATAAAGGTCATTTTCCAATTTCCCTGGAAGGTAATTCTACTTCTCATAGTAATTCAACAAATATTAAGCTTAGAGCATTCATATAAAAGCCGGAATAAACATTAAGGAGCAACATCTAAAAGCTGGAAACAAGCCTTTGTGTTTCTCCGTGTAGCTTACATTATGAGGAAAAAAACATCTGTGAATGAAAGTAGCTGCTTTTTACACCTTGTTCAGTGTCCAAAAAGGAAAGACACAGTCCCTGCTCTTTAGGAATCTGTATTTGTAAGATTTTTAAATCAATCCTTTGGTTTTAACTCAAATATCGCTTTCTCAAGGATGCCTTCCTTAATGCACACCATCCCTAGTGTATTTTAGGTCTCCCTTTTATATCCTCTGTTACCACACACGATTTCCCCACAGCATTGGACACAACTATAGTTATATATTCATTTGAATAATTATTTGTTTAATCTTGGTCTACACACTAGATTATAAGCTTGATGATGGTAGGAGTCTTGGTAACTCTAGTAGTTAATAAATGTTTGCTGTATAAATAATAATAGTACATTATTATTATTCACTTACCGTGAATTGCACTTACTGTGAGATAGGAACTGTGCTAAGTGTTGCACTTACTGGGTGCTAGGAACTGTGCTAAGTGCTTTAATCATCTTATCTTACAAATCCTCCCAACAATTCTAATGAAGTAGCTGCTATGATTGTCTCCATTTTACAAACAGGGATCCTAAACTTTCCCCAGGTGACACTAGTGAGTGAACATGCCAGGTCATAGTCACAGAAATCTGGCCTTAATAAGGTGTAAAGATTCTGAACTAAGTTACACACACCATAGCAGATGGCACAGTAAAAGGGTGATTAGAGTTGGTTGGTTGTAAATCAGAAAAGTCTTTTGGAAGAGAAATAATCTCAACTATTGAGTAGAAATTTAAGTATATCCAAGGAAAAGGAATTTATAAACTAGAAGAGTGGTTCCAAACTTTGTGGTCATAAGACCCCTTTACACTCTTAAAAAGCATTGAGAATCTCAAAAAAACTTTTGTTTATATGAGTTATATCCATTGATATTTACAGTATTAGAAACTAAAACTGGAAAATTTAAAAATATTTATTCATTAAAAATAAACCTATTGCATGTTAACACAAATAATATATATTTGAGAAATACTTATATTTTCTAAAATAAAAAAAATTTATGAGAAGAGTAGCATTAAACTTATTTTTTTTGGCAAATAAATCTCTTTAGTGTTTGCCTTAATAGAAGTCAGCTGGATTCTTATATCTTTTCTACCTTCAATCTGTTGCAATATATTGTTCTGGTTGAAGTAGATGAAGAAAACCCAGCCTCCCACAGATATGCAGGTAAAAAAAGGGAGGAGTATTTGAATAACCTTTTCAGGTAATTATGGATATTCTGCTTTGATATTAGAGCAAAACTCTAAGTGGTAGTTTCTTAAAGGTTAGTTGCAATGTGGAATCTGAAACTGAATCAATGAACTTTTCATATTCTGTTATGCTATAAATCCATTGGTTTAGCTTGCCCTTTGAATGGATTTTTTACCCGTGCATCATTTTAAACATTGTGTGTGTTGGTCTTTTGAAAATATCGGTCCTTTAAATGTTGACACTTTTCGCTATACAATATTCCAAAATCACATTCCTTAATGTCTCATGCAAATGTCTCATAAAAAATTCTTTAGGTACTGGGAAGCTGTCAAGTTCATGATGGCACATACAAGTTTCATAAAATTCTGATTTTCATTTGAAAGCCAGATTTTATCATTGGCAACAAATACGTCAGTTGTTTTACTTGAAGCGACAGGCTCACTTCTTCATTTTCAAGAAAATGTCTGCCAAATATCCAAGTCTAAATAACCATAATTTGTTCATTTTCCTTTCAAGTAAAAATTGTGTCCAATGAAAAAAGCAGCTAGTTCAGCTTGTAACTCAGAACACAAGTGCTTTTCCCTGAGACAATCGTTGTCCTAATGTGTGCAGTTCAAGTGCTTTATATGCATTTTCCCCATTTCATCACATGGAATATTAAAAAAGATGTGTACTCAAGATTTAATAAAATGAATAATTCTTCCTACTCCATCTAGAACATTCTTAATTGACATTGGCATATATTTTATTGCAAGTGTGTGGTGGTGAAGAATACAGTGGCTATAAGTACAGCTGGGTGCCTCTGCATTGATTTCTGCTAAGGTGCTAGTACTTCTACCCACCACGACTTTTGTATCATCGGTGCAAATGTCAGCCTAGTGAGAAAGGCAAATAGTGTGTTAGTGTTATTACAGAAACAGCTTTGACCTTGTGGACCCTCTGACAGGGATCTGCAGACTACATTTTGAGTACTGCTGGGCTAGAGGAATTATGTCTTGCCAATGAATTCTAGAAGGGAAGCCAGGGACAAGCATGTGCTTGGCTTGAGTATAGAGATCAAGGAAGGGAGGCTGAGATTAAATGGGATTGGAGGCAGGAGGACTCTTAAATGATGGTGGTAAGAGGGAGAAAGATTTTGGTTAAGAGTCAGGAAGCTCAGATTCTGGGGTCACTTTCTCTTCAAAGAAAATGAGGAGTTTCTGTAATTTGTTGAGACAGAATGACAGTCTCTGTTTCCTCATCTGGAAAATGAGAATAGTAATAGTATTATTTTTGTGCAGTAAAGATCAAAGGATGAAAGTATAAAGAGCTTAGAGCACAGTCTGGTACATAGTAGGCCCTGTGTAAGTTTACGTTAGTGTTGAATTGGAGTTCTGCTTTAGTTACAGGATGGATTAAAGCAGCTGTTTTCAAACTGCAGCCCGTGGCAGAAGGCCCTGGAGGGTTTGTTAAGACACCGACTCCAGGCCCACCTCTGGGGTTTCTTATTAAGGAGGTCTGAGGTGGGACCAAGCTCCTAGGTGTGCTGTGTTGGACACCACACACTGAGATCACTCGGTTTTCACGCCGGCTTTGCTTTCTCAGTCACTCAGTAGGACAATGCCTGTGCCTTTTATTCCATATCTTGGATGGAAACTGATGTCTGTCATTCTTCCTGTTTCACCTGGTTTCATTTAACTTTGCCCAAGAACTGAAATTTCTCTGCTTTTTACCATTTTCTCTCTAATAATAACTTGGGAGAGTAACTGATTCAGTATTTACATATCTTCTAAGTTGTTCTGTTTGACTGAGCCTTATTGCTATTAAAGCCAGATGGCTGGGTTCCTGATTTGCCGACAGTTTTCCTCAACAGCATTATTTTCTCAAGCTCTTAGCACCCTGATTAAAGTCACAGGGCATCTTTGCCACTTCTTGGAACTTTCCAAAGTTCACACTCTTTCAGGGCTTAGAAGTGTAGACTAGTTTTCAAGATGCTGCTGCTGTGCTAAATGAAGAGTGTTGGTAGTTTGACAATGACCAGCAATGTCAATTTCAAATCATTCATTTATTTAACAAATACATGAGCACCAACTGTGTGCTAGGTGCTGGGAACCAAACAGAGGACAAAAGAGGCACCGACCTTGCTTCTCAGTCTGGGGAGACACTGAAAAGTCAACAGGCAATTTCAAAATGGTGCGACAAAGGAAGGACAGAGAGCCAGTGGGGGTGGGGGAATCTAATCCATGGGAGACAGGGAAGATTTCCCAGGGTAAGCAATGTCTGAGCTAAAACTTTAGGGAGACTTTGAATTACTCAGGCAAAGAAAGCAGGCAAACAGTATGAACAGAATTCCATGCAGAATGACAGTGTGTGAAGGCCTAAAGGAGAAGGAGAGCACAATGTCTTAAGAAGTTTAATTTGACTGACTCATTGCGCTCAGGTCATGACAGGGAATGACAGGCAGGTAGAAAGGTTGGGCAAGGCCCCAATGTCTTGTTATAAAACAGGGCTTCTTGTTATAAAACCTCAGCACTAATGACATTTCAGGCCAGATAATTCTTTGCTGGGCAAGGGGACTGTCCTGTGCATTATAGGATGTTTAGCAGCATCCTAGGCCTCTATCCACTAGATTCCAGTAGCAAACCTCCTGCCTCCAAGATGTCACAACCAAAAATGTCTCAGACTCTGCCAAATGTCTCTTGGGGGATGGGGGAAGGGCAAAATTGCCCCTGATTGAGAACAACTGTTGGAGAGTTTTGTCTTTATGCTAAGAGTAGTGGAGAGTGGTGGAAAGGTTAATTTAGGTCAGTGACATGACCAGATTTACATGTTTGGACAGTCACTGTGGTATCAGTGTGGAGTATGAAAGGGGGCGGGCAGGACTGGAGGCATAGAGACATGTCAGAATGATTTTGTTGCAGTTTTGGTGGAAAATACCAGCTACCTGATCTAGGGTAGCTGTAGAGATGGAGAGATGTTCAGACTTGAGATATTTTTAGGGTTTAGAGTTGACAAGGTTTGGTGACCAACTGGACGTGAAAAGGGAGGGAAAGAGAAGAGTCAAAGATGATTCCGGGTTTCTGGCTAAGGGTCTTAGGAAGATGGTGGTACCATTCAATGATAAAGGGAGCAGAGGAGGAGGAACAGGAGAGGTTGGTTTGAATTTTAGATTGGTTGTATTTGAGGTGCCTTGTGAGAGCCAAACGGTGATTTTCATCTGTAGGTAGGATTCTGTTTTCTGGAACTCAGGAGACAGATATGGACAAATGAGCAAATTGACGGCAGTTGAAACTATGAGCAAGGCTGAGGAAGGATATGTCAAGTCAAGTAGGAAGAGCAGGGACTAAGGGCAGGTAGAGTGTGAGGAGAACCAAGGGGCTGGTGAAGGAGAACACAGCGGAGGAAAGCCAGTGTGTGGCAGTGCCAGGGGCATTTGGAAGAGCTTGGTTCTGTGAAGAGGGGCTCACAGTCCTCTCTTTCTTTCAGTGGATCCAAGTTGCATGTAGTCCCAGAAACTCTTCTGAAGTGATTGTGATTTCCAAGAGACAGAAGTTTGTGACCATGTGTTAAGATTGCCTCAGGAATCCCAGGTAGAAGCTCTGATTCATGAAATCTAGACTTAAAGGCAGGTGCTGTACTGCTGCAGGATTGGTGCTGGCCCAGGCCACTGAATTTACAGGAGGCTTCTTAATGGAGACTAATCTCCCTACCTAGAAATCACTTGGCACTTCCTTAAGGAAAATTCCTTTTGAGTCGATGTGTAAAACTGTGTTTCCATTTTATAAAAGTCACTTTTGATGAAAAAGTAATAACTTTAATTTGGAATTTGTGTAGCTATCACCAAAGGGTTATGATGTCATGTAACTGAGGCTCTGATGTCAGCATTGTATAATATTGTGTAATTTTTCTTGAGTTGTATGTGCTCCAGATTCCTGGTCTTTGGAGGTACTAATGTATTATTTACTTGAAACTAAGATCCGGTGCATTCTAAACGGCTGTGATTTATCATGACTATTTCAGAATTGGATCCTGTGGCCATATGTTAATTTGACTAAAAGGAAATTCTGTTCTGTGTACTTAGATTTCATGCCTAAAATTTCAGCAATAGTTTCAATGCTCTATTAATTAAAATAAGATGCTTCACAACTTTTCCACATAACATGGAATGCATTACATTTGAATTAAAATAGCTTACATTTGAATTAAAACCTTTAGAAGCTTTATATTTTCTGGTCTGGCAACCTTCGTTTTTCTAATTTATACATCCCATTTGTGCTGAAGGAGTTGGGAAGGTGAGATTTACGGCCATCCCATCTGAGACATTTAAGACTTTTGATTAAGTGAGAGCTTGTTTGTATATTCAAATGGAAAACTGTGTCTGGGCAATATAAAACTTGCATTAAATTTGTAGTGGCTGGTCTCCTAGTTTAGTGCAGTTTCCCCTTTCTTGGTAATTCCACTCTGCCAGACCATCCACATGGTGACGATGGGAGCAGCATTTTTATATGGTACATTCTTTTGGCAGTGACTGATTGGACCAGGATTGAGCTTCTAAACCAAGCTATACTAGTGAGCCCCTGCATCTGGGACTTTGTTATTGGTTCTAACAGATTCCCATTTTGTCTTTTGGATATGGCTATTTTCTGTTAGGTAAATAAGAAAACTGAGAAAGCAGCTCTACAGAAATAGGAGAATAAAGCAGAGAGAAGCAGAGATAAGAAGCAAAAAGGGAGGGCTCCCAGGCATCTCTGGAGCACCTCGGCTTAAGTTCTAGTGAGTTCCTAATACCCAGCTCACTCATGCCTTTGGGGTCTGTAAGAGATCCTTGTATCTTTCTAATAAGTTATTCAAGCCAGCTCAGGTGGGTGTCTGTGAGTGAGAGCAATGAAATGAGCTATTTTGCCTCCATTTATGTTTTCCAGTTAGATGGTGGTTGCCATACTTTGCTTATAACCTTAATACAAGCTGTGAGAGTTAGCCAACTGTACAGTGAGAGAGAGCAGTCCATAAGAGACTACCGTCACTTCTTTTTTTAAAAATTTTACTAATTTTTTTTTTATTTTTAGAGAAGCTTTAGATTACATAGATGTTACACAAAAAATATAAGGGATTCCCATATGCCCCATCCCCCTCCCTCAGCAGGTTCCCACATCAACAGCATCCCTCATTAGTGTGGTACATTTGTTACAACTGATGAACACATATTGGTGCATTGCAACTAACCATGAATTACAGTTTACACTATAGTTTACACGCTGTCCTGCAAATTTTGTAGGTTATGACAAAATATACAATGGCCTGTACCCGTCAATGCAATGTCATGCAGGACAAATCCAATATCCTGAAAATGCTCCAATGTTATACCTATTCTTCCCTCTCCCATCCCTCAGAATCTGTGTTAGCCATTGCTTTTATATCAATGATAAGAGTTCTTTCATTGCTAGAATAATAAGTTTATAGCAGAATAATAATACGTGTACTTTAGTCCATTGTTCATTCCCTAATCTTGAGGACTTTGGGATGGTGATGCCCACTCTGCTTCTTTTTTCATTTTTATTATTTTTTTATTCTTTAAAAGATACTTAGATTACATAAATGTTACACAGGAAATATAGGGATTCCCATATGCCCCACTCCCCACACCTCCCACATAAACATCCTTCATTAGTATGGCACATTCATTGTAATTGATAAACACATCCTGGGGCTTTGCCATTAAGCATGGACCATATTTCACATTGTAGTCTACACTCTCTCCCACACAGTTCTGCATGTTATGTGATGATATAAAAGGGCCTATATCTGTCATTACAGTGTCATTCAGGACGTTTCCCAAGTCCTAAAAAAGCCCCTGTATTACAACTGTTTTTCCCTCTCCCTGCTCCCAGTGGCCTCTGGCTCCACATCAATGTTGTAATTTCTTCCATTGCTAGAATCACAATACTGTCACTTCTGATACCAACTGTAGGTTCGGGGGATCCCCCAAACCACCCTCAGGTTTGATAGTTTGCCAGAAAGACTCAGAGAACTCACTGTTATATTCATGGCTACAGTTTATTATAGGGAAAGGCTACAGATTAAAATCAGCCATGGGAAGAAGGGCATAGGGCAGAGTCCATGATAACTACCCAAACTGGAGTTTCCATTGTTTTCTCCCCGTGGAGTCATGGACAGCATAACTTTCCTGGTATCTATGTGTGACAATGTGTGTTGTATTGCCATTCTGGGAATCTCACCTGAGCCTTGCTGCCCAGAGTTTTTATTGGGGCTCTATTACATATCGCCTGTGTGGCTAACCTTCAGTTTCCAGGCATTGTGGAGGTAGAGCTGATACTGCAGGTCTGACCTTAGGTCTCCAGCAACTCCAGAAATAGAACTGATGTCAAGTGGCTAAAAACCCATGTTATAAATCACATTCTTAGACTATCTGGTAGCCAAGACACCCAGGCAAACAAAGACATGCCTATCAAATATGACATTCCAAGAGCCTTAGAGGTGCCCTCCCAGTAGCCAATAGCAAAAGCCAGGTTCTCTTTGGGTAAGGTTAATTCTTTACTACACACAAGTTCCTGTTTGAGTTGAATGTTATATGAGGCCTTAGGTTGAGCTTGTCTTTGGTTTAAATGTTATTGATATTTTCCGAAAAATACAGTACGAAGCATGGGAAATACTACAACTCACACAAGTTTGAAACCGGATTTTTGAAACAATGGAAGGGAACTTGTGTTTGCAAGTGTGTGTGTGAGTTCTGGTTGGTTCCAGGTTTAGGAATCCAGGCCTTTTAAAGTTTGATGTGTGGACAAGGAAAGGAGATAGAATTTTTCGGTGCTGTTAGGGAGGCAGTATGGTGTGGTGGCCAGAAGCGCCATTGGAATGAAAGGTCTCTTCCATACCTTTTCCAAGAGTCTTTGTTTCTCATTTTCTGGTTGCATTCCTCTTTGCCCCTTGAAATAAGTGCTTTGAGATCCTGGCCTTACAGGGGCACTCTGAGCACGCAGTGTTGTTATTCTTGGGAAGTTGACTGTTCTTGCATTTTTGGTGTTTGAGGATTATCAACAATAAGTGTTCTCACAAAGTTCCTCTGTCCATAGGATAGTGATGGAAAACAAAGTTGTAGCCTAACATATCCAGTGTGTTCTTTTTTTATCGTTCAAAAACTATGCCTGTGAATAAATGTGGGTGTATGTGCCTGAATATAATTATATATTTGTATGTAAACATATACATTTATATGTTGAGCAAGATAAATGTATGTGTATGTTTTGGAAAACAGTGTGATAAATAGGCCCCAGAGGGGTTAAGAGTGGTTACTTTTGGGAAGGTGGAGTTTAAAGAATTGAGGAGGGAACTTTCACATATTGACCCTAAATTTTTAAAAAAGTGAAGATATTAGGATTGAGTTTGACTTTATATGTGCCTTTCATCCCTCTAAAAAAGCTCAAATTATTATTTGTGATTTGAGTCATTATAGGACATATGAAAGGAATCAATAACTACTCTTACCAATGATTACCTTCTCATTAGGTTGTTAGAGTAGTGTGTATGTGTGTATGTGTGTGCATAAAGCTACAAGGAAATTGGGTATTGATTTCTAATTATAATAAATTAGAGAATTTTATATATGTCATAATATAAATCTTTTAGATATGTGAGAGTTGTGAATATCTACCTCAATTTCTATGTAATTCTCAACTTATTTATTGATAATAGATTGGTCTTGTGAGCTAAGAGGGATGCTGATGCAAAGTACCAGAAATCTGTTGACTTTTATAAAGGGTATTTATTTGGGGGTAAAAGCTTACAGTTACAAGGCCCTAAAGAGTCCAAATCAAGGTTGATATCTCACTAAAGTCAGTTGTCATGTGTTAAAGCAAGATGGCGGGCGATTTCTCCTGGTCTCTTCTTCCTTCTTCCTCTTAAGGTTCTGTGGGCCCAGCTTCTTCTGATCTCAGCTGTGGCTGGCATAGAGCTAGTCTCTAAGGGCTTCTCAGCTGCTCTAGTTTCTTCACAAGGTCAGCTGTAAACTATTAGGTGAATGGCTCATCTCTCCCCGGGACTCCAGGATCAAAATGGACAAAGTTCTCTCTTCTTCTTCTTTATCTTCTTCAATGCTGAGTTACACTCTACTGGTGAAGTTGAATAAAAGCCCTAATCTTAACATACTTTAATCAAAGACATCTCAGCTGAATCTAATACAATCAAAGGAGAGCACACCTAGTGGAATGGACCAGTTTACAAACATAATCTCTCTTTTTTGGAGTTCATAAATAATATCAAACTGCTACAACAGTTATGGTTATTTTTTCATTTTAAAAATAAGTTTTTGGAAGCGGCTGTGGCTCAATCAGTAGGGCTCCTGTTTACCATATGGGAGGCCCCGGGTTCGGTTCCCGGGGCCTCCTGGTGAAGGCAGGCCCGCCCGCACGGCGTGGTTGGCTGACCCAGCGAGCATAAGCAGCAAGGGGGGGATAAATGAATAAATAAATAAAATCTTTAAAAAAAAAAAAAGTTTTATTGAAATACATTATTCATACATGAATATATATATAAACAATGTATAATAAGATTTGTGAATTTATAAAACACACATGCATCTCATCATAAAAGGCTCACATACATCTTCCCACCACCAACAACTTGCATTGTTGTGAACAATTTTTACAAACTATGCAAGAGCATTGTCAAAATATTACTACTAACTAAAGTCCATATCTTATCTTTGCTGTACTTTCCCCCCAACCCACCCAATTATTAACATCTTATATTTCTATTATGTATTTTTATGGTTCAGGAGAAAACATTCCCATATTTGTCCTGTTAACCACAGTCCATCATCCACCACTGGATTCCCTGTGTTATACAGTCACATGCTTTGTACAATCCATTCAAAGTGTACACTTAGTGGCTCTCATTTTCATCACAGAGTTGTGCTATCATTACTTCAATTTTAAAATGTTTTCATTACTCCAAAAGGAAAAATCCTATACTCTTTTATATCCCCCTATTGTTGTTCTTTAGTATTGAAATATCTTCTTACCATTGCTGAAAAATATTACAATATTACTGTTAACTATCATCCATAAGTTATATTAGTTTATAATTTTTCCGTGTATCACCATATTCTTAGCACTTTGTAAAAGAAGAACATTCTTATATTTATACTATTAACCATAATTTCCATCCACCACCGAAATCAGTTATACATTTCCTAGATTATTCTCTAGTTTCCTTTCAATTGACATTTGTCCACAGACTATCCCTTTCAGCCACAATCACATTTATAAACCAGCAGTGTTAGTTATACACTATAATGTGTTATCATCAATTCTGTTCATTTCCACACTTTAAAAACAAACCTTATTGAAAATTCTGCATACGTTAAGTATCAGTTCCCATTCTCAACACACATTCTATCGCCTTCTAACCTGTACTCTAGAGTTTACCTCTTTGAGTTTACTCATTGTATTTAGTTCATGTTCGTGAGACCATATAAACTTTGTCTTTCAGTGTCTGGCTTATTTCACTCAACATAATGTCCTCAAGGTTCATCCATATTGTCATATGCACACCTATTTCATTTCTTCTTACAGCTGAATAGTATTCCATTGTATATATATATACCATATTTTGTTTATCCATTCATCAGTTGATGGACACTTGGGCTAGTTCCATATTTAGCAACTGTGAATAACACTGCAATGAACATTGGTGTGTAATTGTCATTATGCATACTTGCTTTCAGTTCTTCTGAATATATTCCTAGTGGGACTGCTGGATCATATGGCAGTTCTATAGTCAGCTTCCTGAGTTACTGCCAAATTGTCTTCCACAGAGGCTGCATCATTATTCTACATTCCCATCAACAGTGAAGGGGTATTTCTGTATCTCCACATCCTTTACAGCACTTGTAGTTTTCTGCTTTTTTTTTTTTTTTTTTAATAATGGCCATTCTATAAGGTGTGAAATGGTATCTTACTGTAGTTTTGATCTGCATACCCCTAATAACTAGTGATGTTGAGCATTTTTTTCATGTGCTTTTTGTAAATGCAAGTTATGTTAATTTAAGGAAACCCTCTTATAGTGACTTTTACAATTCCACTTTATTTCATTCTGGTTACAGCCTTTGTAGTCCAAAAGTAAGTTTCTTCGAAACTCTTAAGTACACTTATTGTGTATTCATGGGTAACATCCAGCTATCCAACTATCAGTGTCCATATATACATGCAAGTTTGATATGAAAAAATGTAACAGGGAAAGGAAAATCCAGAAAACTGGTCCAGGTATTATTTAGTAAAAATATGAGTAATATTTCTTAGTCTTTCCTGGGAATATATATTTTTTAAAGTGCAAACATGGTATTAAGGAGTTGTAACCTGTCCCTTGCTGGCTCAGTGATCTTGAGGAAGTTATTTAGCCTTTCAGAGTTGTAGGTTTCTCATCGTCATTCATTCATTCATTCATCAATTGTGGTGGGATACAATGGTGTGATCCAAAGAATCCATCTTGTTGCTCACAGTATACAGTGCTTCTAGAACTTGTGTGTGTATCAGAATCACCTGCAGGGCTGTGCTAACAGAGATTACTGGGCTCCACCCCCAGATTTTTGACTGAGCACCTCTGGGATGGGGCCTAGAAATTTGCATTTCAAACAAATTCCAGGTGAATCACTGGTCTAGAGCTTACAGATATTAATAAAAGTTGTGTTACCAACCATGCTAAATGCTGCAGAGCAGAAGCTCCCTGTACTACAAAAAAAGCATTTGAATTCAGAGAGTCAGGCAAGGCTTCCCTGAAGAAGTGACTCTTGAGCTGATAGAAAAGTTGGGAATTACTGGGTAGAAGGGGAATGAGGCTGTGAGGTGGTTTTCCAGACAGAAGCCTTGAGGACGGAGTATGGAGTATGCCAGGAACAGTTTAACTGTAGCACTGAGAACTGGGGAGATGGGGATTCTGTGAAGAAATTTTAGGGTAGATAGATCGATGAAAACCATGGTAAATGATTTTGTCCTTTACTCAAAGAGCAGTGGGAAAGCATTGATGTTCCTTAGGGGAGAGATGGAGGAAAGAGGGCAGTGCAGAGTGAGAGGCAGGGATGTGCTCTGCTTATAATTCAAAAACAAATCATTCTATCATTTGACTGCAGTGTTGACATCATGAATGTGGAAAGGCAAATTAGGAGATGATGCCAATAGTCCAGGTGAAAACTGATGGCAGTTTTTAAAATAAGATTAATAATATATAAGGTTGTCAGAATGAAGAAATAATAACACATGCCAAATTCTTAGCTCCAGTATTGCTTAGACAATGTTAGCTGTTATTATAATTAATAAAAAAAAAATATTTTGAGAACAAGAAGTCATTGGGGCCATGTAAAGTGCCATTAAAATGTCATCCATTCAAGGATTTTCTAGTCTTCTCCGCCTTATTGCAGTTAGAGAGTGGCCTTTGAAAATGTGGCACTATGAAAAGAAAAAAAAAAAAAAGAGAGAGAGAGAGAGAGATGAGAGAGAAGGGGAGGCAGATTATTAAATCTCTATGTTGAAACTAAGAATCTAAAAGCAAAAAAGAATTCACTATTGAGGTAGAAATTGAATTTATAGGCCAGTTGACGCTAATGAAAATTGTTTGCAGCTCTCTGTGTTTAGAAGAAATAATGATTTTTCTACTTAGGAAGACAGGATGTGGGTAGCTGGAAGGAAATAGCTGTTCAAAAAAAAAAAGGAAGACCAAAAAGAGCAGAATAAATAATTTTTAGAGCTACTAAATTGAAAAGATAGGAGGGAAAGAAGTATAAGAAAGAGGAAAAAAATTAGAGGTCTTAGAAGAATTTGTAGATGACATGTTCTCATACACAAAACATCCTGAAAAATGCACAATAAAGCTTGAAGAGCTAATAAATGAATCAAATTGGCGGGGGTACAAGATCAACACCCAAAACTCAGTAGTGTTTCTGTACACTAGTAATGAACTATTGGAAGAAGAAACCGAGGAAAAAATCCAATTTCAATGGCAACTAAAATAATCCGACATACAGGTTACCAGGGGACGGGGTGGAGTAGAGAATGGGTAGTTGAGGTTTCGAATGAACAGAGCTTATATTTGGGATGATGGAAACGTTTTGGTAATAAATGGTGGTGATGATAGCACAATATTCTGAATGTAATTAACAACCCAGGATTAAATATTTGAATTCAGTGAAAAGGGGAAATTTTGTATTGTATGTATGTTACTAGACTGAAAACAAAACAAAACAAATCTATGGAACTGCACAACACAGTGAACCCTATGTTAAACTATGGACTAAAGTTAATAGTACAATTAAAACCGTGCTTTCATCAGTTGTAACTAATGGGCCCCATTTGATGAGATGGTATTTGGGAATCCTGCATTCTTTGCATGGTGGTTCTGTAAACACACAACCTCTCTAATAAAAAATTTAAAAATATTTTTTAAAAAATTTAAGGGGATGAGAGAAGTGCATATCCTATAGAGTAAAGCTGGACACTCAAGTGAAGATGAGAATGGGAGCACAGGGGCCAACAACAACAACAAAGGGTGAAGGGTAAAACAGTAAGAAGGAAGAAAAAAAAAAAAAAAACCAGAAGCCTGAGCAGAAAGGAGGTACAGAACTGCCTTTGGGTGTGTTAGCATTTGGAATTCCGACAGGAAAATGTGCAAAAGGGCAAGATCGTCTTTGGAAGCAGAGTGAAAAATTCAAGTTTACAATTACTAATAACCTCCATGTACACAGTATTCGGCATGTGCAAAATACATTGGCAAATGCATTAGTGAAATTTAACTATCTCAAAGCCTTTGGGAACATTGAGTTGATGAAATAATGGAATCCCCATTATAGCAAAAGTAATTAACTGACTCAGCACTACTTCTGGGTAAAGTGACCAGATGTCAGAAGACACAGAGGCAAATCAGGTGGGTTTTCTGGCTACAGTAGGAAGGGTGTCACACAGATAGACAAAGCCTTGCGCACACCTTTGACTTTGAGCTTAACACAGAGACAATTTCCTCTACCCAAAGAGCGGGGGGAAACCATTGATATTTCTAAAGGGATCCTTTATGGAGGTGTGAGTGGATTGGGTGTGTGTGTCTGTGTGTATACCTGTATGTATATGTATATAAAGCTCCAAGGCTTTAAAGAAATTCAACACAAGTATTTATTGACTATCTTCTTTGTGTGAGGCCCCTTTAAGGTCCTAGAGGGGATATATGTATGGGTAAGGTCCCAGTCCTTTGGAAGAGTGCCTCCATCTCCAAGTCCTCCACTCTCTGTGTCCTCCTGTCATGCTCTTATGAAACCCTTGTGCTAGGAACTGATGAATAAAGCTGTTGAAAAGGGAAGTACAGTTATCTCTTCCACTTTCCTCATTACTACTTTGATATGTTGTAGAGAGTTGGCGCAGCAAGATGACGCAACAAAAGAGACACAGGAGAGAGACAGTAAGAGACATAGCAGACCAGGGAGCTGAGGTGGCGCAAGAGATTGAATGCCTCTCTCTACTCCGGAAGGTCCCAGGAGCGGTTCCCGGTGCCGCCTAAAGAGAAGACAAGCAGACACAGAAGAACACACAGAGAGCAGACAGCGGGAGCAAAAACAATGGGGGGTGGGGGTGGGGGTGGGGGTGAGAAATAAAAATAATAATAAAAAAAGAAATTAAATGGGAATTTTGGGGGAGTTTTGCAGAAGCTGCAGACGACATGCGAGGGCCAGCAGATGACATAGAAAACGTTTAGAAACTCAGAAATGCAAAAAATATATGCATAGTGTTATGTAATATCAATCAATAAAATATTAAATAAATATTTATCTTTTAATACCATAAATAGACACAATTTCTTTTTTAAAGTTAAAATAAGTAAAAAGTTAAAGTTTGCAAAAAGAACATGAAAGCCAACAGATGACACACAAGGCTAGAAATGTAGAGGGATCTTAAAAAAGTTTAGTAACTCATAAATGCATAAAATGTATGCACGGTAATATATTACTATTAATTATATTACTATTAATATTACTTACCTGTACAGAATGTATTATACTGTTTAATTACATAAATGAACTGCTACAAACCTTTTTTTTTTTTCTTAAAATTAAATTTGTAGTAAAAGAACTGTGGTTCTACACACTGGTTTGGGGATGCCAAACACGTTCAGGGCAATCTCTGACGTGACGTCTCACGGTGATCTCGCAGTGGTCTTTGCATCTAGAGTTTCTCATATATTGTGTCGTTTAAAAGCCCTAAAGTCTATTAAAATCATGGGTCCCAAGCGTAATGGTTTGGAAAATGCTCCTCAGAAACAGGAAAGTGATGAACTTGAAGGAAAAAGTAGCAATGTTAGATATGCTTCCTTCACACAATATGGCTGCTGTGGTTGGCCGCCTTTGCGGCGTTAATGAGTCCACCGTAAGTCATACGAAGAAAAAAAAGAGAAGGAGATCTGCGAAGCCGATGCAGCTATTCCAACAACTGAAAAGCATTTTGCATAAACCACAAGCTCCGCATCTCTCTCGCGTAGAATGTAGAAAGTACAACATTCTTTTTGGGTGCAGGACTGTTATTTAAAAAGGCGTTCTGGTAGACTCTGGAATCGTAAGAGAAAAGGCTAAGTCCTTATATGATTTCCTAAAGGAAAATGGAGGTGAAGGGTCTATGCCCAAAGGCTGGTTTGAAAATTAAAAAAAAAAAAAAAAAAAAAAAGGTTTAGTCATGCCCTATTTTGGGGAAAAAAATGCCTCAGAGGACATACATCAGCTGAGAAGAGAAGCGAGCCCCAGGTTTTAAAGCTGCGAGGGAGAGAGTAACCCTGCTCTTTTGTGCCAATGTCGTGGGGTTAGTAATAAAGACAGCCCTGACATACAAAGCTGCTAACCCTTGAGCTTTGAAAGGAAAAGACAAGTTCCAGCTGCTTATCTTCTGGGCGTTCAATAAGAAAGCATGGACGACCGAAGCACTTTTCCTTGACTGGTTCCATCAGTGTTTTATGCCGGAGGTTAGAAAATACCTGCCAGCAAGGGATTACCCTTTAAAGTGTTAGTGCTTCTGGACAATGTCCTGGGCCACCCAGAATCCCATGAATTCAAGATGTAAGCTCTGACGTTATCTACGTGCCACCTAACACAACGTCTCTCATTCAGCCTCTTGATCAGGGGTAATATGGACATTTAAGACACACTACATATACAACTAAATGGAGAGGATCATAGAGATTAGGAAGAAAACCCTGACAAAGACAACGTAATGAAAGTGTGTAAGGATTTCAACATTGCCAACACCATTAATGTCATTGAGAGAGCTACAAAAGCTGAAAAAAGGAAAAGAAACGAAGGAGAAAAAATCCAGATTTCTTCTCTGGTAAGAAAGGAGGGCCAAAAAATTTTACGTGGATTTTCCAGATGGTGGCGCCTTGCACCCTGTGATGTGGAAGGGATACTGGTGATACTTAGCATCACTTGAGAGGAGTGAAGTGTAAAGTGTTTGCCACCAGAGATTGCCTATTTTGTGCCAGTGAAACCATTCAGTCTTAGCTGTTGAGATAAGACTTTTTTAGTGAATAATCTTTCTAAAGTTTTAAAAACTGCCAGCAAGTCATTCATGTGTGGCCCTAGAGCATATGCATTTTCAAAGTTACTGATTTATTAAGCATATATTGATGTGGACTTTGCACCCTTGGTGTTAAATATGGAGATCTGAAAATTCTTCAGTTCATCTTAATTGTGAAGAAAGTGTCTGTCAAAGGAAGTGTTACCGGATTTTGTCTAGGTCCTTGACTATGGTGCAAAAATGAATTTCAAGAGCACGTCACATTTATTAGGCCAGTTAATTTATTAAGGTGGGGAGGGAATAGAAATGGGAGAAAATAACAGATCAAGGTCCCAGGTAGAGAGGAAGGGGGGGGCTGAAGAGTGATGAACAGGACCCATTTACAGACTACCTGGGCATAGGTAATCTATAATTTATAGATTATAAATGCCCAGGTTTTACTTACATGTAGACCCATGTGAGGGGGCATGGTGAGAGCAGGGTGCAGGAAGTGAGAGAAAGAGAGAGGGAGGGAGGGAGGGAAGGAGAGGGAGGTTCGGCCTTTGCGCTTGCTTTTTAAACTATTAATTATTCCACCAATTTGTTAATGACACAGGAGGAGTTCCAGCTGTTTGCTGTTTTGATTGATTACCCCACCCATCAATCCCCTGGGAGGGTCCAATTATAATGTCCTTGGAGAATATCCGGGGTATCTCCTGGCTTCCAGAGAAAATCTTGTTCTGCATGGGATTCTCACGAGGTTCTTCCAGCAGCCATCTTGGGGATATTGATATCCACATGGACTTCTTGCCAGGTTCCAGATCCATCTATTGATTTCCTATTACCCTGCTTCAGAAGTAAATAGTTCCTAAGATAATCTCATCTGAAGCTTTGTAGAGAATTGAATGTGGGAACTTTAATGTACAATTAAATTTCATTGATTCTGATTAATATGTGGAGAGTTGTAGAATTTGAGTTTAGGCTATTTTAAATGAAATTGTTTTATTATCTATTAAAGAGAACTTAATGAGAATTCTCCATGTGCACATGCTGGGCATAGTCTTAGAGTACATACCAAAGAAATGTAAGGTTGTTCTCAGCCTTGGCTTTACAGTAGAGTCACCAGGAGCACTTCTAGAAGAATCTTTAGACCTAGATGGCATTCCCATTAATGAAAGTTGCACTCAGGTAAAAAAAGACACACACAGATAATTAAATAAGATTTTCTTGAGGCATGGCCCATGTTTCACTAGTTCATAAAGCTCCCCAGGTGATTCCAAGGTGCAGCCATATGTGAAAACTAGACCAACAGTTCTCTGGAGAACTCTTAAAATTACCCAGCACCAATTAAATACAAACCTGTGAAAGTTGGACAGGGGTTTATAAATTGTACAGGTTCCTCACGTGGTTCTGATGCACGGAGATTTAAACCCAGTGGTAGAGATCTTACCCTTCAGAAGATTACAATCAAATTAGAGAAATAGGTGATATATCTGTGAAACAGTTGAATAAATATAAAAGAAAGTCTATGCTTCAATGCCAAAGAATGCGTTAAAAAGGACTGATAAGTATATGTAACTACTAAAATATTTAAGGAATAAATAAAAATGATTTGTATTTAGCTCATCAATTCAGATGGAAATTATGTTTTTAAAGTGTAGGAATTCTTGGAAATACTTTTTTCTCTTATACGTTTTCCCTATTTACTCTGTCCCCGTTAAGCAATAACTCCCCCTCCCCCAGTCTCTGGGAACCTCTATTCTACTTTCTTTCTTTATGATTTTGCCTCTTCTAGATATTTCATGTAAGTGGAATCACACAATATTTGTCCTTTTGTGACTGGCTTCTTTTGTTTAGTATAATTTTTTCTAGGTACATCCATGTTGTAATATGTATCAAAATTTCATTTCTTTATATGACTGAATAATATTAATATATATTCTTGCATTCTTGTGCATACTAGGTGAGTTGGTATATGTAAACACACTTAAGACAATGTCAGACATATACTGAGCACTTATTAATAGTTAGCAATTCCATTACTTCCACATGATGGCTACTACTCCCATTATGATTTGCTTCCTGGACTGTGAGGCCCCTGAGGGCAGGTAGCATCTCTTCCTTGTCCTTATATTCCCAGACCCCCAGCAAAAGGTTTGGAACAAAATCAGCACTCAATAAATATGTGCTGAATGAAGAATGGACAGACTTGGATCTACTTTAGTTCCCAAGGGCTTATGCATTCATTTTAAGTGTATTGCATCAATATTTTGTGGTATTCTAAATGATGGAAGAGCACTTTTGGGGATTGAGTCATATCACACAAATGACTTGTTGAATCTTAACCATGTTTCTGTGAGTATAAACACATTTCTAAATAGGACCTTTTGAAGATATTGTTAGTTAAGGTGTGGCCTCTTTGAACCAGGGTGGGTCTTAATCCACAGTATTGGAAGGCGTTTAAAGAGGAAATCTGGATGCAGTCACTCAGGAGAAGCCCGAGAGGAGAGAGAGATTGCCATGCAACAGAGGACTGGCATCACCAGAATGTAACGGACCCGGCATGGCCTTGCCGACACCTTGATTTTGAACTTCTGGCCTTCAAAACCATGAAACAACAAATGCTTGTTGTTTAAGCTAAACTATTGTGTGGTATTTGTCATAGAAGTTCTGGCAGACTAAGACAAGCACCATGCCTTCCAAATGTTCTGCCATGTCAACAGTGTGGAGAAGGGCAGCTTTAGAAGAAAGTGCTCATACTCTTAATGACCCCTATTTCCACCTCCCCTAACTTTGCCTTCCTTATAGTGGGCAGGCTACTACACTTCCCTACCTACCTCCCTGCCTGCTCAGGGACACCCAAAGCAGAAGTTAGTCCCCAGTCATCATGTCCTACAGGAGACTGGCTTCAGAGTGGAATGAGTGGTGGACATGGTAGCAAGGATGATAAGAAGAGGGAGAGAGAGTCTTGGTGACATGCCAGCTGGACATCTGAGCCCCCTTGCAAAAGAGTATCTTGTTCAGTCCCATCTGGCATCCTCTGAGGGAAATTTAGAATGCATTTATCAATGGGGCCCTTGCTACTACTTTTATGTTTTAAAGGAGGAGGGAAATCAACAATGGGAGTGAGAAATAATGAAAATGCATATATGTCTTTTCTCCCAAAGAAACCAAAAAGCATTTCCAGAGCTATATTATCCAATGCTGCCGATTTTATGCTTCAAAGAATTGAGAATAAATACTTGGCAGTAAGTACTAAATCTGTGTGTGGTGACTGACAGATTAAGCACTAAGGACGTTAAAGGAGATTAGACCATGGACCCCCAAACAGTGAATGTCAGTATTATTTTCCATTTTGGAATCGAATGGAATTGGCTTTATGTTTCTTACCATAGCCAGGGCTATTATATTCTCCCAATTTGGTTCCTACCTTATTTCTCTCCTTAGAACATCATTCATTTATTCAAATGGTATTTCTGAGATCCTTTCATGTTATGGCTTGGTACTGGCTGCTGAGAGGGGTATAAGGAAATGTGAGCTATGGTCTTTGGATCCTAGAAGCTTATATTTTAAGAAACAGAAAAATGAGGCCATAAAATAATCTTACGAGGCCTTGGATGATGAAGATACACAATGCCACAGTGAAAGGGTCCTTTGAAGTGAGGGGGGAGGCACAGAAAATAAATCCACCTTTCAGGATGATCATAATCTTTCTTCTTCTGTTGTCAGTCAGAAAGCCCAGCGCTGGTGGCTTTTACGTGTCCTCTAGGCTGTGGAGGGCAGTGGGGTTAGTGGAAAGAGTGTGGTCTTTCTAGTTATTCCTGGATTTGAGTCTTGACCGTGCCATTTTCCATTTGTATGGTCTTAGGCAGGTGATTTAATATTTCTTAGCAAAATCAAATCATCTGTACTCTTCAGAGATGTTTAAGGATTAACATTGATGCACGCATTTAGCAAAGTCCTGGCATTTAGATGGTACTCAATAGGTAGTGACTGTTATCAACAATAAATGTAACAGTAAAGGTATTTCTTTTGAGCCACTAAGGTCACATTTAAAGGACAACTTCCTGCAAAACAAGCCCATTGTTTTGTTGTTCAGGTTAAGCCCCCTTTCTTTATATGACAGACTTAGTACTCTTCATTCCCCTAAATCAGCAGCACGGACAATCTATCATGGAGCTCTACTTGCTCCTTTGAGGAAGCAATATGTTGTTTTATATTTTATTCCATTGAGATCTCTTAAAAATTCCCAAAGAAGTAAGCCTAAGATGGCTTCCTTTAACATATTGGGGTGGAGTTGTCAGTCCAATATTTTGGGCTCCAGGTTCCTTTTTCTGTCATTTTAATAGCAACAACAATTCATATTTGAGTTGCTGTGCTGAGTATTTTACAGGAAATATCTCATTTAATTCTCTCAACAGTTCTGTGAGGTAGGAATTATCCTCATTTTACATATTAGGAACCTGAACCATACAGCCAGCCAGCGGACAGGGAAGGTGGTATTTGGACTCTGGCAATCTTCTGACCACTGGGCCGCCTCGATTGCCTTCCCTCCTGAACCCCAAACCTGGGCCTACACTGCCTTGTTGTCTGTGTCTTGTGCTCTGGTATGTATATGGTTTAGCACCATTTTGAAGAATATACAGTAGGGTGGTTACTTGCTTCCACCCCCATTCAAATCCACGCTCGACTGGATGTCAGATTTATCTTCTCTCTAGTATTGATTCCCTGCAGCCCATATTCTTTACTGGCTGTTACATTTTTACCTTAGATGCTCCAAAATGCCTAACACATTAAATGACCTTGGAACCTGCTTTGTGCAGGAGCTGTACCATTCTTAGACTTGGGCCCCTCTTTAGTACGCCCACCCCCTAGGATGAGGAGTCCACAGGGCCTAGGAGGTGGCCACCCCCTCTAGCTCCAGAGACTGGTTGCTCCTAACTCTAAAGGCCCCTGCCCCATCTCAGGACTTGCCAGGACCTTTCCCTGGGCCCCTCCTCCTGACAGCTGACCATGTCACTAGTGCTAGGCTAGAGGAATAGCCAGGTGGCTCCTGGGATGGAGTGTGGCCTGAGCAGTCTGAGTTGTTTTAGAATTTATTATTCCACTGTTATTCTATCAGTATAGTAGTAATGAACAACAAGTACATGCATATGTTGAGGGGTACGGCTATGCAGGAGGGAGCCGAGGCTGGGAAAGAGCAGAGGGCAGCCTACTGGCTCCATTGGAACTTTTGTCCTGGGTCCTGCTAATGTTAGGGACAAGACTGTGGAGGACAATGATCCTTCCCTAGATGCTACTTTTCCTATCTCAGTATTTTCTTTCCTCCTCCTCCTCTAGTACCTTCATCCATTCTTTGCTCCTCCCCAAGATTGTAATGGTGATTTTTCTCCCCCCTTGTCTTTGGTTTTCCAGATGTGTTCCTGGAAGTTCTGGGTATCTAATGAGATGAGTAAGAGAGTAAGAGGTGTGTAGGGAGGGTTAGCCAGTGATCTGGGAGCTGTAGCTCCTGCTTTGACTCAACCAGAGCACCAGTGCTCTTATCTATGTTTTCTATGTGTGGGTTCTTAATAAACATTTGTTTGAAAAGGGTATGCTGCAAAAAAAAAAGAAGTTTGAAAATAATTCATCCAGTGATGGATGATTTATATTATATAGATATGTTTCATATATAAAAATCCCTTCTTAAGAAACTAGGCAACTTTTAATCCAGTATTTCTCAGCATTTAATATATTCAAAGAATATTTACCGAGTACCTGCTATGTGCCAGGGCCTCTGTTAGAAGCTCAGAAAAAGTAGTGAGCAAAACAGGCAAAATCTCTATCTTACAGCTGATGTAACTAGTGGGAGAGAAAGACAAATATAAACAAGTAAAAAGTGATTCTTCTAAAGTGGTGGTATGTGCTACAGAGAAAAATAATGCAGAAAGGACGTATGGAGATGATGCATCAGGAAAGTGCATGGGTGTAATTTTATTTAGGGAGATCAGGGACAGCTCTGCAGAGAAGTCATCATTTGAGCAAAGGCCTGAAGGAAGTGAGGGCATGGGCATGTGGAGACCTAGTGTTCCTGGTAGAGGGGACGGCAAGTGGGAAAGCCCTGGTACCTTGAAAGGAAACTTCTGGTGATGGTAACGGTCCATTTATGTAGTTGGTGTCTCAGACCTAGTCTCTGATTGTTGTCTTTAATGCAGGACCTTCTCAAAACCTCCCATATCCTGATTCTCTGTCTTTCCAACCTGACTTCCCGCCCTGCTAGACCCACAGCCTGTACTCTAGCCACACCTGGTTGTAGTCATATTCGCTATCTTGCCCAGCCTCTGTGACTTGTCCTTTTCAGCCTCTGGGTCTTTGTACTTAAAATTCCCACCATAGATTCTTCCTGGACTTCCCCAACCCAGCATACAGTCTTCCTCTCCTAAGCTCTGCAGCATACTCTTATTTGGGCTTGCCATATTTCAACTTGGGTTGGCAGTATTTTTGTGTGTTCACGGTGCATTTTCTCACTGAGACCAAATGCTTCAGATGACTGCACCAGGGCACAGTGTTTGTTTCTGTGCCCTGGCCGGGTCGCTAGGCACAGAGTGAGAACTCAGACATCAGGAGGTGCTTAAGAGCATAGGTGTTTTTAATAGTTGTGTGACTTTGGGTATCTATAAAATGGGGATGACAGAAGACCTCATCTCATACAGTTAGTGTCAGGATTAAATGAATTCGTGTATTCAAAATGCCTAGCACATAACATTCAATATATGGTATAATTTAATTAGATGGTTGATTGAATAACTTATGATTTTTTAATACCTTGGTAGTAGTTTTCCTATTTAATGTATAAAATGGGACAAAATCAAGTCTTGAAAAAGTCAAGCAATTTTTTAATGTTAAATGTATATGAAAGTACTGTTTGTAAAGTGATTTTTAAATTTATGTCAGTGCACATTCTTGTATTGGGCTTTCTGATACAGTAGAAAAAGGACTACACTTGTAATCAGAACTGCTTTAAGCTCTATGCTACCTTGAATAAGCATGTAGTTCTCTAAACCTTAGATTTCTCATATGAAAAATGAGTTATCCTTCCCTAATGTACGTCTTGATGATCATTAGGACAAAAGGGCTTTCTATATGAGGTGTCATACAAGCACTATTATGACGTGCCCACTTTAATATGGAAAGCTCATCAAAGGCAATATGGTAGTTTCCCAAAAAGTTAAGTATAGAACTACCATATGACTTGGCAATTCCACTTCTAGGTATATACCCAAAGCATGTGATAACAGGGTCTCAAACAGATACTTGTACACCAGTGTTGATAGCAGCATTCTTCACAATAGCCAAAAGGTAGAAAGAGTCCAAGTGGCCATCAACAAATATAAAAAAAATTGTGGGGCATACACACAATGGAATATTATTTGGCTGTAAGAAAGAATGAAGTTATGAACATGCTGCAATATGGAGGAATTTTGAAAACATAATGCTCAGTGAAATAATCAAGGCACATAAGGACAAATATTGTATGATATCATTTATAATAGACTAGAAATAGCAAATTTACAAAGATATAAAGGAGGTTAGAAGTTACTGGGGGAAGGAGAGAGACGGGAAGCGGGTTTATTTGTCTGAAAAAAAGAAAAAAAAGCTCAAGGTAACAGCCAAACATTTGGTTGGATGATTATAGAGTTTAAGAAGTATTTTCACACAAAGCACCTTCCTCCAAGTGTGTTACAAGCACTTTGTGAAGTGGGTAGCATCAAACCCCATTTTACCGATGAAGATTGTGCTGCATAGAGAGGTCGTGTCATCTGCCTAAAGTCTCACAACCCAGTAAAAGCAGAATGGGGAATCAAATCATGAGGCTTTGACTTCCAGAGTCTGACCCTTACAGTGAAATTGCTGTTCTGGATGAAATCCAAGGGCTCTTTGGTGTAACTTTCTGAGCGAGGTCTACAGGGGACTTTAGTGTCAAACTAAGGGGTTAAATCTCAAAAGGCTGAGAGTGGGCTCAAGTGTGAGTCCCGTCATATGCAGATTGGGAAAGGTAGGGTGAGTGTTACAGGAGTTTCTGGACGCTTGTCCTGGCCTGAGATCTGAGCTCCCCTTAATCCTCACTTAGCAGGATTCTCTTTCCTTTATGATGATGAAATTTTCTAAAGAAATTGTTGGCTTACTTTTTTTTTTTTAACATCTGCTTCCACCATTTTCCAGTAACACTGTACTTGGAGTAATAGGCAAAATACATATTTTGCACATTAAATTGCCTCTTTTATTGTGTGTGTTTGTATTCTTTGGGCATCCTTCTCCCATCTTACCCCCTACTTCTCTGCAGACAATTAGTGCTGATAAGGATTCCACAACATTTCTCTCTCTCTCTCTCTGGTGTTTTCCTTAATTTTTCTTGGGCCAGTTTTGAGTTTCTTTGGTCTCCAGAAATCTTCTGTATTTCATCTTTAGAGATAAAGTTCTCTTTTGTAGTTCTCAAAGCTTTTGTATTTAGTGGCTCATTTTGCTCAAATACTAGAGCTTTCTAGGGCCTTTCATTATTTGATCTTGCTATTCTCAAAGACTTCTTAGAATTTGCCAGCCTGATACTCTTGAGGTTCACTTGGCACATTGCTAAGTTGCATGTCTTGAGGGTGGGTTCATGATGTTGTGCCCATTGTAAGCTCTGCTGCCTCCCAAGGTCTCTTGTACTTCTAGTGCATCTTGAAGACACTAAGCTTGTGCTGTGACAAAAGCATGGATGTTTTACTGTATCATATCACAATGGCTCACGAGGGTCCACAAGCTTCGTCTTTTCCTTCAGAACACCTAATGTTTGTGCAGAGAGCGCCCTGATCAAGGGTTCTGGGACAAGGGGCCAAATGAGGGCATAATGCCAACCTGTGCCTTCCAAGCCAATCCTTGCACCTGGTGCCAGGCTGTGTCCTCAGAGGGGAAACTTTTACTAATTCACACAAAGCTGCTAGATGGGCTAGCAGCGGTCCTGCTTGAACTTAGCTCGGTATCTCCAGGGAAGAATGTGGAAGAAGGGGTGGTTGTGTTTCTCCTGGGCAAGTAAGATCTGCTTACTTACCTGATATTTTGAAATTCCCCCAGATGAAGCCATTAGAGACCCAACAAATTGGTTTAACGTTGTTAAAGGACTCACTTTGCATTTGCTAGCATTTTACATGCCCAGGATGATTTATTATGTTCCACCAGTTATTCTTTACTTTGTAGAGGGCTTGCAGTTCGAGGTACAGAACAGATCCGATTTCAGCCCATGTAGCCCCTGGGTCACCCTTGCCTGCTGAGTCTTCTTCCTAGAGGTTTATTCCTGGGGTTTATTGGCTTTGAATCAGAATTTCTGCCCTTCAAGTTATATTCGAGCTGCACAGCGCTTTAAGATAATCTTGTCCCCAGGAGGTTCTGAGCAGCCAGCTTCCATATTCTACCCTTGTTTGGTCAATGCCCGGAGCAGCCCCACTTGCATTAGTGCTGCATTTTATAGAAGACAAACAATGTAGTGACTTGGCAGCCTTCTTTGCCACAATGTAGTTATATCTGAGACCTGTGTGTAGCTTGTTTTTTTTTTTTTTTTTTCCTTTCCTTGTATATGAACTGCACATACTCTTTTCCTGACTAGGATGCTGGAGTGATAGTGCACTTCCATTTAGCAAATGTTTTCTGATGTTGTTGCCTTTTGTTCTGAGATCTATGCCTTGAACCTTATCTATATTGAACTGAATTTATTGTCTATTAGCCTGCATACCTGCACTTACATAGTCTGTCTTTATTCACCCTCATTTGTTGGACTTTCTCATTTAAACATATCCACTGCTTATTAAAATGACATTTCAGTTATACCTTTTCTGTCTGTTTGGGCCCATGCAGCCATGTTGAAGACTCCATGTCTACCCTCAGAAAAACACCCCATTTAGCAATAATTACACTTTGGATCTTGCCCCTTAGACAGCTTCCTAATTGTTATATCCAAAAATTGAAGCCTCACTTTGGAAAACTTCTCCTGTATGTTAAATATAGTGAATTGCTTCCAGACAATCTCATTTTGTTAAAATTAAATTGGCATTTTCTGGACTGTGTTTGTCCCATAGGCAGCGTTCTCGGAGGGCTCTGGCAGCCTGGGCCGCCAGCCTGTGCTTGCAGTAATCGTGTTGATTTTTAATCAAGAGCCTCGTTTTGGCATCTTCCCGTTTTTTGATCATTTGAGAAATACTTTCTGATGGCTTGCAGTTTATTTAGATTAACCAGTGCTGGATCATGAAGAGGAGTTGGAAGCCTTAGTTTCTGGGAAAAAATACCCAATTTGCGTACAATATTAATGGGCAATTTTAGTAATGACGATAATGAGGAGGATGATTTGATTATCAACCCTGAACCTCTAAATATTTAGGGATCATTAGGACTTATTTCCACTTCTACCATGCAATGTTGAAGAACTTCAACAATTGATTTTTTTTTTTTTTCTGGAATAAAAGTGATTTCCTTGAGAAGAGGATGTTTTTCAGACCAGAACTAATACACTTCGAAATGCAGGTGCATGATAAAACAAATACAGATTCCTTGATTAATCATGAAATGCATCACGGCTGTTATAAGGAAGCTCATTAGTCTAATGAAATAAGAGCCACTTTCTTGGTTATGAATTTTCCATTGACTATTTCAATATTTACTGGCTGGGCTAGATAATACTGTGGATGCTTCTGGTGGGTCTAAGACATAAGCAGGGTGAAAGAAAACAGCTGAGACTTACATAGTAAACCAAGCAGCTCTGGCCTATTTTGTACTTGGAAACATTTGATAGTTAAATTTACTGCATTTACATGGAATGAATAACTGAATTCTGACTTTATTAAGGCCTATTATCCAAAGAATTCAAATTCGTGATAGTGGCAGAGAAAATGCTATGTGTTTGTTAAACGCTGCTTCCTTTTCCTCCTGGGCACACAGCTGGAATTGCATATCTCACTCCCCTCTTGTGCTTGGAAGTGTCATGGGTTCAATTCTGGCCCATGGGTTATGGTGGGAATGACATATGCCATTTCAAAACCTGGTTCCTAAACATATTCTTGCATGATCCTTCACATATTCCTTATCCACTGGCTAGATGCAGAAGATACAATGGAAAATCTAGCAGATGGTAGAACCACAAATGGAAGCAAACTGGGTCCTTGAAACACTGCATGAATAGAGTGCTTTTCCCCTCCCCCCATCAACCCACATGAGATTGTGGTATGATCTGAGCAAGAAACAAACCCTTACTGTATTTTAAACCACTGAGATTTGATTTGGGGGTTGTTTTACAGTAGTTGGCATTATTATAATGAAGTTTCATTATGGTTTAGGTTCTCAGTATCCTTATGCTGAAAAATATTTGAACTGAAAGCAATGAAAGCTACAATTAAATTTACCTGTGCCAGTTTCTGACCTATTAAAACCTATTCCTCTCTCTCCACTTATTCCTAGTAGAATTATAGGGATGTGCTAACCCACAGGTTAACTGAGCCTTTGCCTGACATCTTAAGTCACATGCATATTAAAATAACAAGTAAATACAATCTTTTAGATGTGAGTAGTGCCAGGTGTCTATTCTGTCACAAGCTTTTACAGGTGAATAACGCCAGGAGCCTGCCTTCCTTGGATATAACATAACAGGTGAGGTCATCATCTCTGGCAACCATCACCATCTGATTAAGAGAAGGTAGGCACAGGTCAGGGATTTGGCTGCAGAGACAAATCACATGAATTCCAGGTATGGCCACTCCCTAATTTGTTTTAGATCCTAAGTGAATGCTTCCAATTTATGACTATATTAATGATCAACCTGCCTTATAGGATTGTTTTGGAGGAAAAGGATTTAAATGTAATTGAAAAAAAATCCAAGAATAAGCAATGAACAAAGAACATGAGAGTGAGTTTATGAGGTTTTTGGCCTTCTTTAACTTTTTTTTTCTTTTTGTAAAAATAAACTTTGTTTTTAGAGGAGTTTTAGATTTACAGAAAAATTATACCAAAAGTGTAGGGGATTCCCATATAACGCCCCCCCCCACACCCACACACAGCTTCCCCTATTATTAATGTCTTACATTAGTGTGGTACATTTGTTACAATTGATGAACCAATATTGAAGCATTGCTACTAACCAAAGTCTATAGTTTACATTATGGCATACACTTTGTGCTGTATAGTTTTATAAGCTTTACAAATGTATAATGCCATGTGTCCATCATTACAGTAATTTAATAACCTAGATTCCTCTAGACATGTGCTGCTCACTATGGCAGTCACTAGCCATATGTGGCAATGAAAATGAAAATGAAAACGAAATTAAATGAAAAATTCAGTTCTTCAATGGCACTAACCACCTTTCAAGTACTCAGTAGCCACATGTGGGTAGTGTCTACCATATTGGACAAAACAGATATAGAACATTTCTATCCCATTGTAGAACGTTCTATTAGATGGCACTGATCTAGAGAGCTACCTTTGATATTTTTGTCTTCTCATGATAAAACTAAATTTCCAGATTTTCCCATTTCTCAAATATTTAAAAGCAAGAGGACATTTCTTTAAAGCACATGAGATTTTTTTTTTTTTTTCCTTGGGAGGTCCCGGGGATCGAACCTGGGTCCCTCCATATGGGAGATGGATGCCTAACCATTTGAGCCACATCCGTCCCCCAAGATGTTTTAAGATTATTGCAGTATAAATTCTGGAAAAGGTTCTGGAACAGATCATTGAAAGGATGATTTCTGTGTTCTCATAAAAGCAAGTTGTGGTAATTAGAAGCCACCACGGTTCACTAAGTTTAAGTTATGACAGAGTCATGCCTTTTCATTCTGTGACTGATGTAACAATCTAAGCTTCATATGAGAAGAAATTTTGGGGTCTGTTTTCTTCATTGTTGAGTCCCCCATATTTTCAGTGCTTGGCAACAAATATTTGTTGAGTGACTATCAGAGAAATAAAGTTAATGCAGTAAGTTTTGATTTTATAATGATAAATGAGAAAAATTATGCTTTGTGAAGAAATGGGACGTTAGGACAGTTGAGTGAATTCAAATTAGCTAAATGGCATGAGAAGCAGTTAATTATTGGAACTATCATGTGACTTGGAATCAGATTTAGACCCACTTTCAATTCTTGACTCTGTCACTTAACTACTACTTGTGTGATACCAGGTAGTTATTTCTCCTCTCTGATTCATTGTTACCTCATCTTTATATTAGGCATAATCGTATCTACCTCACAGCGTTGTTGTGAGCCTCAAATTTGGTATTATAAAATCTACCATGAAAATAGCCTGGATGGAGGTCTTTAGTGAACTTTTATGGGTTAGTTCTTCATTCTGACCTATCCAATGTTTATATCTCTGATTTAGATAAGGATATATTGGTTGAATTTGTGGATCGCCCAAGCTGGAGTAAGAATCAGAATTCAGAGGTACCTCAGTAGATTGAAAAATAATATGATTTATATTCAGTTAAAAAACAATTGCCACAATGACCGGATGAGTGGGCAGAATGGCATTTATAACTATCCCAAGGGAAAGGTTGAAGAAAACAAAAAGGTTGTTTTGGAGAAGCCCTGGAAATTGCTTGCTTGGTCTGTCGTAGGAGGCTGGATTTAGGTCCCCTCTCTGGCATACCAGAGGGTAGAACGAGGACTACTGAGGAGAAGCTTGAGAAGATGGATGTAGTGAAGTGCTTGCTGACAGAAGTGTTTTCAGAAGATGGCAGGAATGCCGGGCTCTGGAGATTTACAGATATTGCTGTGGATTTAAAGGGACTTAGATATTTATTTGTGGATCACCTACCAACAAGTTTCCTTTCATCGCTGCCTTCACCTTCTACTCTCTCGCTTTCATTCCCTGCCTCAGCCTCACTAGTCTCATTGCTGCTCTTTGAACCCATTGCAGGGTCTTTGCCATTGCTATCTCTTCTGCTTTGAACACTTTTCCTCCAGATATCTGCACAATTTGTAACCACTTCCCTTGACTTTGCTCAAATTACAACCCCTCTCTCAACACCTTTTCCCCCTTCCTTTAAAATTCTTCTCTACCATCAGCTGCAATTACACACACACACACACACACGTATGCCTTCCTCTAATAGAATGTAAACTCCACATGGGCCAAGAATATTGTCTGCTATATCCTCAGTGCCTGACTAGTGCTGGGCTTTCTTTGGTGCTCAAGAAGTTGAGCCCCTATGAAATTGTTTTTGAATAAATCTCCAGGATCTTCTAATTCTATGGATCTCACCAATTGTATTTTGATTTCCCAGTTTCAACCTGCATAAGCTTCCTATGAAGGAGACCAGTTAGTTTGAATCTTTGAAGGGTAAATTCAGTAATATGTAGGTAGAATGAACACTTTCAAGCATTCTTTTTTTTTCTTTCTCTCCCCTATATTCTAAAGACAAAACTTTTAACTGATTAGCAGTTTTTAAGCAACCATTAAAAGAAATCCATTGTGGAAAGGAAATCCAAAACTTTACTGCAGTGTAATTTGTTTCTTCTGTGCCACTTTGTGTACAGTAAAGGTCAATAATGCACAGGAAAGTGAGGTTTAATATCTTTGATGTGTAAAAATTAGTGCTTTGTCATCAATTACAGTTGCAGGAGGACAAATCACTGGCACATTAAGTTGTTCCTGCTACATAAATTACAAATCTTGTTAGGGAAAAAGTATTAGCATCATCCCTTGTTATTTTAAAAATGCCAACTCTGATAAACAGCCAGCCTTGGGCATATATTAAAATCCTTGAATTGTGCTAAAATAAATTCATCCTTTTAAGATAACACCTCATTTTAATTTCATACATGATTAAATCTATCAATTCTAAGGTCTTTTAAGATAAAAGTTTTGAAACCATAATACATAGTACCCTTTAACTTCCTGCGGGGGGTGGGGATGAAACTTAAACCTCTTTTGACTTCTTTAATAATTTTCCTTTATTGACGGAAAATTTTAAGAAGTCCTCCATTACCTGGTTTTGTGTTCATGTATATTTTTTCTCAAGAAGAGGAAATTAAATTAAATTGTGGTCCTTTGATTTTTAGAAGATTTTTTTTTTTAATCGTTGTCCAGAATGAAGTTGAAAAAGCTTGTGAATAAAATATTTTATGTCTATCATGATGAGATAGTTTCAATTTATTGTCCAATATCCTGCAAAGTCTATTCCTACATCCAGACAATGACTGAAATTTTCAGTTAGGATAAATAGTGCCTCCTTACCTCCACTGCAAATGTCTGCTTTTTGGCTTCCTTGAACTTGAATGCTTCACTCTACAAACACAAATTTGAAGCGCTCTCCTGAGGTGACTGCCAGACTGGGCCCAGTATGCCACCTTCAGGCAGAGCAGCACTGCAGCATTTCCAGAAGGAGGTACCTCCTCTCCCTTTCTGAGACCCTGGAGGCTTAAATAGCTGTGTTTCTGTTCTAACCGAAGTCTCCTTAGAGAAGAAACTCAGTCAACAGATAGTTCTTGAGTACCTTCTGCATACCAGCTTCTGTGCTTGGATCTGTAGATACAATGGTGAGAAAAGCAGTATCTTTTATGAAGTACTGGACTTAAAGAATTCATGCAACATGTACATATTTCCCCTTGGAGATAGAGAAAGCTGTTCATCATTTTATGCAGAAGAAAAAAATTAGGCATCAGTATTTATCAAATATTTATTTACTCACCTTTCCTTCCTCCCTCCTTCCTCTCTCTCTCCCCTCCCCTCTGTCCCTCCGTCCTTTCCTCCCTCCCTCCCTCCCTTCCTGCTTTTCCTTCATTCCATCAATCCATGTATCCTGATTCTTAGTTAGTGGTATATAGCAGATGGAAGAATTAAGAGTGAAGGTTTTAGAAAGAACTGAATTTGAATCCTAGTTCTGCCTCACAACGATGATATTATTATATTTGTTATTACTTCGACCATTATCATTGTTGTAATGATTATTATTGTTAGTATGGGCAACAATTACTTTGTACTTACATTAATTAGTCACACACCATGAGGCACTAAGGGATTTATACACATTTTGCATTTAATCTTCACCACAATCCTATGATGTTGGCTTATTATTATCCCCATTTTATAGCTAAGGAAACTGTACCTTGAACTTTTATATAATATATTGCCCAAGGTCACTTAGTATAGGAGTGAAGGAATTGAGACTAGTTTTCTGATTTGAATTCCCTGAAACTTGGTTCCTCCTCTGCAAAATGGGCATACTAATTCCACTGTGGAAACTGATTGTGGTGATTCAATGAGATTTAATGCTTAAACATTTACAATTCGGTTCCTGGCACTTGAAAACATAAGTAGACACACAATGTATAGCCAATCCTGTTCTTCCTTCCAGTTTTTGGGCTGAATAATATGCTTCTTTTGTCTTCTTAGCTATTTCCCAGCCCCTCATTTTAATTTGTAACTTTCATCTTCTCATCATCCTAGAAACCAAATAAAGTATTGAGAACTCATGAAATCTCATGTGATCCTGTGGCAAGGGCAGAGTGTGGCAAGTATGCAAAGCTCTGGGATTTTAGATATGAAATATCTGCCTGCTGCTTTCAGTAGGTGGTCGCTGCAGCAAAAGCAGGTTCTTAAGTTTGGGTGGGTCCTCTAGACCAGCCTTTTCTTGTGCACAGAAATAAGCTCTCTCCAGAAGCACTGTGTAGGGTTTTTCATAGGGGTGAAGGGCACTGAAGAATGAAAGGGAGATTGGGCTTTTGGCCGTATGTTGGTAAGTGGTATGAGGTAGCTGTGTGATTGGATGTGCTGAATGTGTGTGAAGTGGTATTATTTGATAGTGTGCAATTTTCTGTCTGTAACTGAACAAAATCCCAGGGAAGTAAATACCCCATTTGACACATAGACTTGGCCACCTCTAACCCAGTTATAGTTCTTGTGTTAAACAAGTCAGGGTTGGAGAGCTGTGTTTATAGAGACCTGGAGGGTGGACCTGTATCTTGCTCTGGATTCACGAGGAGCTGACCTTGAGCCTGCACAGGCTGCTGCTGTGTCCCAGCTGTGAGTAATTCCTGAGACTCTGATGATTGTTATAGAGAAAGTACATATCAGCTAATGAAGAGGCAGCCTATTATTATTTGTTATTTGTAACCACCATTTTGGTTTGAAAATCTACAATGGCAAACTATGCTAGAGTAGAAACACTTTTTCCCAATTGATTATCTTTTATCATAATTTTCTCTTACTTTTTGAGGATTCTTGGATTCACATTTCTTAGGAGCTCCCTTAAATCAGAAGTATGAAGGCAGTGTAACACTTTCTCAACTTTTTGCCTTGCAACTTAATAGCGTGATCAAAGATAATTTGTTGAAGAGCTACTTATCCTAATTTTGTATTTTTTAAGAGAAAAAAAAAGAGTGTTTTGTATTTTTTAAGAGAAAAAAAAGACATGCTCACTCTATAAGTAAATTCTCATTGTTTATAGTTGTTCTTTAAAGCCAAGCATTTTAGTCAGAATAAAAGCATTTTAGGAATTTGGTTCATGTTTAAGTTATTTCATCCCTGCATCATGATTAATTATGACATTCAATCCACTTAGCTAATATTTGAGTACCTACTATATGCCAGGTAATGGGGCAAATCAGGCCTTCACAGATCTTATAATCTACTGAAGGGTATGACCAAGTAATACGTTAATTATAATTTAGGGACTAAATAAGTGTTATGGTCAGGGAAAGCACCATGAGAACATACTAGGGTGACCTAATTCTGACTTGGAAGACCAAACCTCCACCCTAGAAGAAATGGGGTTTAAGCGAGGTCCTGAAGGAATAGTGGTAGTTAACCTGGCGGAGCTGGTGAAGTGGGAAGATTGAATGAAGGGAATAGTATAAACAGATGCCTGGAACTGGGAGCAAGTCATAGTGTAACTGGGGTCTTCTTCCTGCCAGAGATATTTACAAGACCAGGAACCTCAGATTGTTCCTGGATTGTGACATTGCATTTCAAAATTACTGTAAGAGTTGCTTGGTGATAACCACCCCAACCTTGACATGTGCATAGTTTGATATGTCCAAAGGTAGCACCTGTTCCCTGTCCTTAGTTGAGACACAAGCCTGTTGAGTGTTTTATTCTCACTCGGCGACCAGGTTGGCTCTGGAGCGATGGGTCCTGATTGCTGTAGTCTGTGGTAGGAATCGTCCTGAGAGGGAGGTGGGAAGCCCATGAGAATTGAAGGTTCCAGGATTGCCCTGGTGATAAGACAGTAGTGATGGATGTGGGATGGAAGGGCAGGTTAAAGAAACTTTTAGTTCCTGAACCCCTAAAAGAAGAGAAATTTTAGAGGTACATGGATCATGATCTGAGTAGTATAATTTGATTAATTTTCCAAGAAACTGTAAATCTACAAAGTCATGCTGCATTATAAAATCATGTTTTTAAGTCCAAAGAGTCTGGGATCTAGTTCCAAATGTGGGGCCAATTTTTTAATAACCTCAATGAGGCTGTTATTGTCATGTGCTACCACTATGACATGGGTCAGACTATACCCAATGTCATTATTTGAGATTACATGTTTAAAAATACAGCACTAGCCTCTTCCTGGATTTCACAGATTCCCTTCCCAGTGTTCTCTGGGAATATGTTTGGTTATATGTCTTTCAAATTATCTTCCATCTGTCATTCTAAGTCATCACAAATCCCATTGCCTCAAGGTAACATCCCTTGCTCAAGTGATTCAGCAACAAAGATGTGTTGCCCTATATTCTTCTGCCCTCTTTCTTTCCTTTCAGTTAATGTGTTCAGCAATTTGAAACGAAAGAAGGAAAAAGTATGATATATATTTCTTGTCACACTTGAGTGTAAACTTTGGGAATACTGGCTTTGATGCTGTTCGTTCCTGACAACGGGTGGTATATAGATTTCTCAGTTGATTTAACTTAAATGTGAGAGGATTGGTAAAAGAGGTATCAAAATAAAATACTTTAACTCAATAAATACCTCTGCTATTTCAAACTCCCTGCAAAATTTTATTATCCAGCTTGCACCGTGAGCTTTGATTGTGTTTGAAAGAATGAACTTGTGTTTTTGGCTCTGTGATGTGACTGATGGCCTGAAGAATGATTTCTCTGTTGCTAGGTGGCCACCCTCTTGAAGACAGGGATTCTGAACTTTTTTTTTCTTCCATGCGTATCTCCATTTTTGGCCTCTGTAAAGGCTTTATCTTTAAGCATTAACAAGTAGACATCTGAAATATGCTTTGGGAAGTATCAAAGTCAGGCCTGAGAGCATGTAAATCCATGCCGTGGTCTTGCAGTTGACCAGTGCAATTATTAGGAACCTGGACAACGGTCTTTTCTGGAATATTGCAACAACCTTCTATCTTCCTGACTCTACTAATTTATTCTTCCAGTCTCTCCTGCTTATTGTTACCAGGGTAATTTTTCCAAAAGAAGTTGAACATGCCACTCTTCTGGCTAAAACCTCTCTTTGTTTGCCATTGCCTCTAGCAGGAATTCTTAAACCTGCAGCCAGGGAATTGGTGACTCTCTGAATTTGCATGCAAATTTTTACATGTATTGGATTCAGAGTTTTGATCAGAGTCTTTAGTAAGAAGCACATCTTTCCAGACCTATATGCAACTGCCACCCATCATACATTGATCCCAGTACACTGACTAATTCCACATTTCCACCCATTCTGCCCTGCCTTTGAACCCAATGATTGTTCTGCTTGTCATGCCCTTTCCTTGTCCTTAGCTTTGCCTGATGAACTTCTATTTTACTTTATTCAAGACTTTACTCCAGGGCTACCTTCTCTGGAGGGACTTTGCTTACTTTGTCAAAATGTTGTTCTCTCATCTCTTTTCTCCTTTATAATACTCATCACATTCTCTACTAAGTTTGAAGACAAGAAATGTCTTTTGTTCTTCCATGTATCCCTAGCCTAGAGCGTGATGCCTGACCCAGAGGGAGTGCTCACTAAATATTTTTGGACAAATAGGAGAAAGGCCAGAAGACACATTATTTATGTGGAGTTAAGGTAGACTTACAGAGCCATACTGCTGGAGTCAACCTTGCCTTCTTGCAGGTGAATGTTTTAAGTAATTGGGGCATCCAGTTGCCTGTCCCCTGCAGAAGGTATCCTGGTTCCCATACTAAATAATAGTACACTGATTCTCTGTTCAATACAAACAGGTTATAACAAATACCTCTAAGGTTTATGAAACAAAAGATTTCTGGTGCTGGTGATTGATTTGGGTAGTTACATGCTTCTCAGTAAATCTTCAAGGGAAAAAGGGCCTAGGTGGATGGAAAGATTTTCCCTAAATCTGCCTCAGAAAAAGTTCGGCATGACAAGAATAGCTTTTGTCTTATTTTTAAAATGCATTGTTTTCCTACCTAGGAATTTTGGCAGGTATGGTGACTCTCTTAAGAAAAGGCAGATCTGGTATGGAATTGTGGTCCCCTGGAGATCTAGTTGTTATCTGTGGGACGAACTGATGACAGCAGAGAGGCCGGGAGGGTCAGCATGGTTTATTGAAATAGACTGCATGGATGTCAATTTGTAGTTACAGTGGAGGGAGCTACCTACGCAGATGGCTGCTTCCTGATTTGTGTGTCTGGGACAGGGATTGGGCAGTGACCAATACAATGATAACCTGTTATGCTTTTCTGATGCAGTTTTTGTTGTTCTACTGAGAAACCAAGCACCCGCCTGCTAATCTATAAGGCAAAGCTTCCTTATACCAAAGTATATTTGATATAATAAAAATCTGTCATGCCTAAAGATTTTAAAAGGCTTCTAAGTTTCCTAAAGTGGGATTAAATCTGATGTTTAAATCTTGTGTACCTCCTCTAAAGAATTAGCTCTCCACAACCTCCATCTGTATATGTGGAATGCAGAAATTTCATAATTAGAAACTCGCTAGTTTAGCTTAAGGCTTGGTCTCCTGTGAAGAATGCAAGTGATATGTTTTGTAAGTGGTATGTATTATTTGCCTGAATGAGTTTATAAGATATTCCATTCCTGAGATTAGCCATTGATGGTGGAGAGAAAATGAGCTTGGTACAGGCATAGGTGGAAATTCAGACTCCATTAAGAAAACGAAAGACATGACCCCCCTGTGGCATTTAAGGCCACCAAAGATGGCATCCCCTATGTCACTGTTCATTCTAGAAGCAGTTTCTAACTGGCCATATGCTTTGCTGGATTGAGAGGGCCTAATTAATGCTTTCTCATTTTGCAAGGAAATAATATCACTTAGATAATAGCTTGTAGAGAGGTGGGGGAAATAGTTTGCTAATAAGTTGCATGCATCTATGAATTGCACAATGGAGAGGAAATGATGACAAATTGGGTTGAACGGATAAGTATTGTATGGGAGCCAGAGATTTAAACTTTGTAAGCCACTTTATTTTAAAAGCCCACTATCTCTTTTTCTACTCTTCTTAGACCCCAGTTATTACTTACTTGCTTCCTTCCACCTCACTTCACCCACCCACATACCAGTCACTCAAGACACTACCAAGTGTTTTCCTTTAATGTTATTTTTGTACTTAATCCTCATGAAGGTTAATAAAGTCTGCTCTCTCTATGTGGTATGAAAGCATAACCGATGACTTTATTGGTGCAAATATATTGTGGCTGCTTTGACATTTATGTTTTCAGCCCTGATAGATGAATGATTCCAATGAAAGTAAATCAATTGCACCCAGACTGTGGGCATAAAACACTATGCTCCCGGTTTTCTTCTTGTCTGGCAGATCGTGGAGGGTTTGAAATATTGAAATTTGACTTAATACTGAGTGTTTTTTCTGAAAAAGAGAATTCACTTTGTTTTGTCTCTTAAAGTACATCTGTAATCGATGCTTGGTCCGGCGTTTAGTGCCAGCCCAGAGTTGGGGTGCTAAAGTGCGGTGCCTGTTTGTTTTACAAGGGAGTCTCCTTGCCTCGATGGCTCCCCTGGGTCCAGTTGGAATTTTTTTTTCCTGTTAGAAGGCAGCATTTAATTAAAAAAATAATTATAAGTATAGTTATTATGGATCCTGTTAGAAAAGGAAAACTGAATTTTACTGGAATCCAATAATTGGAAACACCAGGGAATAATTCCAGAGAATCTGACTTTGTAACAACAACAACAACAACAACAAAAAGAGAAAGCTTTCTTGATCTCACAGAAATACAGGTGCTTTCCCTTTTTTTCCAAAAGCCATTTGAGCTCATAATAGGAGTCAAAACCAAATGCAAGTGCATATGTAAATTGACAGTGCAAACTGATAGGTAAATTCAGGAAGCAGTCCCCATTTTTTTTTTTTTAATTCTGCACCTGCCTCCCACCTCTGTATTCTGGGGTGCCATGACCCTCTTCAATCAAAACGGACACTTGCTGTAAACAACCCGTTTGGTGGTGCTGCTGCTGCTGCAGGCTGTATGCCTACCTTTCTTGATCCTCTCAGAAGAATTAATTGCCTTCTCATTTGAGATGCCTGAGTACTTGAAGATTGATCTCTCTTGTGGCATTTAACATGTTTTATATGTATATACACACACATATATTTAAAGATTTATTTATTTACTTTTTTACCATGTTATATTAAAGCTATTTTTTTTTTTCCAGCTTAAGTTCCCACTAGGCAGTGAAGTCACTGAAAGCAGGGACCATATTTACCCATTTTTGTATCTTCACCACCAAACTGGTGCTGAGCCTGGAGTCAGCACTCAGTAAATATTTGCAAAAAGAATTAAAATTGTGAAGGATATTTAAGATTTTTATTCTAAGATAAATGCAAATGTGTTATTGTGTCATGCACATAACAGCATTTAAATTCCACTTAGTGGAATGGATTTTAGCATTAATTTAGCTGGCCACCTTGATATTGGCTGAGTGAGTTTCTGACCTATATTTTTAAAGTCTGTAGGAAAGAAAATTATGAGACTTCCTTGTTGCTCTTTTTAAAAGTTCAATTGCAGTAAATCAGCACTTTCTGACTTGCTAGGATATCTCTAACATTGTCTGTTCTCCTATGACTATATAGTATGTATTGAGAATTCTACTAGAGCTTTGCAGCCGTGACTTTACAATAAACTTGGGAAATATTGTGCTGAACTCCTTTGTAAGGGATGTGGTTTCTAGAATCTGTGTTTATGAAAAAAAGATGTCTAAAACCTGCAAATGCTCATTCATGGAACATTTAGTTTCATTACTTTGTTAACAAAGTGTGTATCTGGAGGTAAACACCAATCAGCCACAATTATGCTTCAGGCCCAAGAGAATTGAGGTTAGGATGTCAAGGCAGAAAGATGCCATTGTAGCAAAATACATTTACTCTAGACTAGGATGGGTTTTCCTATTGAAATGTTGGAAATAGACAATTGCACAGAGCCTTGCCACTTAGGAATTTTTAAGAACATTATAGTTCAAGGAGGCCAAGTTTTAAGCCAAGCCCTGCCGTGCATCTAATCATGACCCCGTCAGAAGAAACTTTCCTACTAATGTGGGGCTTCCTCTTATACACACATTGTTTCTCCTCTCTGTCTTAAGTTAACCCAAGAAGTTTATGGCACAGATCTGATTCTTTCTCTTAAACATTTAACATTGACCAGGTTAATTCATTGGTGGTACTAGTAACCCTTGAAAGAAAGGTTGGTTTAGGGTGAAAACCATATAAAGCTCTTTCTCAAATTCATTTCTGCACCACTTTTATTTGACTTAATCTACCACATTTCTTTGTCTTTTTCTGTGCTTTGGGTAAAATCATAGCAGCACATTTTAAAATCTGGTAAGAATGGGTCTCAAAACTCTAGAGGAACTATTATGCCAGCCTTGCAAATTATTTTTTAATTATCCATTCCTCAGACATCCCATTTCGTTTACTTCCAGGAAAAGTGTTATCTCTTTAAATGAGATGTGCTTTCTCTTGTCAGAAAACATAAAGTGTGTAACCCTTTTTATTTTAGCCGAGAGTAAAAATTTTGATACAAATTACTCGCCATGTATTAGTTTGTAAGTTTGAAATGAAGAAGCATAAACCATGGTTTCTGCCTGGAGCAGCTCCTGCCAGTCAGGGGAGAGAGCCCTGTGTGTTGATGATCATCCTCCAGTGATAAATGTTAATAGACACTTGAACAGAGACTAAGGCAGCCTCAGACAGGCTGTATCAGATTCAAGTTAGACTTGCCAGGCGAATGCTTACTGCGCCTGCTCTGGTTTCATGTAGGGCCCTGGTGGGTGGGAATGTTATTGCTCAGGAGGACTTAGGCTCTTCAGGTGGGAGATTCCTTCCTGGTTTTTGTTCTTTCAGGTCCATGAGTGTTTCCTGACTCTGGAGGGGCCTGCGGCTGAGCTGAGAGATGGGCCGAGTGGTCCGCAGTTGCAGTGCCATGACTGCAAAGGGCAGAGCAGTAAAGCATGTCGCTAAATGCCAATGCATGCCATTAGGCATTCCCGTCTGATGGTGCACCCCTTTGTGGCACCAAGTAGGAAGGGGGCAGAGTGGCCTCCTTGTGACAGAGATCAATGGCCAATGGCTCTTTTTTCTTATTATAGAATGTAAAACATAAAGGAAGACCTTTTCAGATATTATCCTTGAAAGATTTGGAAATATAACTGAGCTTCGCGGGTCACTAAAGGTCTAGCACTAGCTTATAGATGACTTGGCTTGAAAGTTCCAACTTCCTCATACTCTTGTTTGTATGGATAATAGGACCCAATGCAACAGGATGGGAGAAACAAAACCAAGCAATTCCGTTTTCTAGAGAAAATTCAATGACATTTCAGCAATGACCTCTTCCCAAACCTTAGGAGTACATTTAAGTGCTAAGATAAGCGGTTGAACAATTCCCTAAGAACAGTTTGAAACCATATCACACCTTATTTTGTTCTTATATTTGATTTCTTCTGCACTGAGTTCATTATCAGCTTTCAGTTTGTTATTACTATATTTAAAAATTGCAATTATGGAGCTTTAACTGGATGAAGGAAAACAAGGGGGTGAAAATGCTTAAACATTGTTTGTATTGAAAGGCCTGCCTTATTTCCAAATTACCTTTTACTTTATTATTAGGGCTTCTAGGATTATATGATAATATGAGTCTAAGTACTTTTTTTCAAAATAATTTAATAATTAAAATAATTCATACAGCTGTGATTAGGTGAAACTACTGAATTGTATCAGTTACAGGAAAAGTGTGAGATAAGCATTATTAAATTTCATGTACACTTTCTGGTTTTACTTTTTTTTTTTTTTTTACTGGTACAGACTATTAGTAACAGATGGCTTTCCCTCTTCTATCTGCTCAGAAGAAATACAATGGAAAGGCTATCAGAACCAATTCCAGTTTGTCAACTGGCAATCACTTTTGGAATTCTGAGATTTGTAACAGCAAAGCAGTAACTGACCTTTATTGAGTACTTACTATTGGCCAGGCACTGTTGTTAGTGCTTTACTCCTATTACCCTAAGTGAAGCTCATTTGCAAAGACCACTGTAATAATTCTGTCTGTCTCCTGTGCATGCACGTTTGCAATGTGAATGTGTTCCCCCTTCTCGTCCCCCCCCAACAATGAGGGAGGTCTGTTTTCCCACTCTGAACCTGGGCTGGCTTTGTGGCTGACTTGCTTTGCCAAAAGAATGTGGTGGAAGCGATGTTTGTATTGTACAAGCCAAGACCTCCAGAGGCCTTGCCACTTTCTCTCTTACTCTCTTGGATCACAGGGCTGGGACCACAGGGCTGTGATGAAAGACCATGTAGAAAGAGGGGACAAGCCAACAGCTATCACCAACCCCCTGACATGTGAAGGAGGCCATCGTGAATAACCCTGGACCAGCTGAGCCACCAGATGGTTGCATGAAGTTCCAGCCCATTGCCGGAATTGCGAGCAAAGAAAATTGTTGTTGTTTTAAGCCATTAGTAATTGGGGTGCAAAATTCTTAAGACTGAGAAATAAACAAACATAAGGGGGACAAGCAACCATGGACCAAATTAGATAGACTTATTATTGTAGTAACAGAATAACTTGTAACATTGATATAAAGACAGTGATCACCAAAGGTTCTGTGGGGAGGGGAAGGGAACAATAGGTGGAACATAGGGCAGTTTTAGGATTGAACTGGTTCTGCATGATTTTGCAATGACAGATACAGGCCATTATACATTTTGTCAAAACCTATAAATTGCACAGTGCAAAGTGTAAACCATAATGTAAACTATAGACCATGGTTAATAGCAATGCTTCAGTATTTGTTCATCAGTTGTAACAAATGGACCACACTCATATAAGATGTTATCAATAGGGGAAAATGTGACAGGAGGAGGGGGCGGGGTATTTGGGAATCAGCTATATTTTTGATATAACTTTTCTGTAATTTAAAACTTCTTTAAAAATAAAGATAATTTTTTGTTTTAAGTAATAGACTGAAGCCTGCAAGGCATACTTCACTCAAAAACATACTTAGTTTGTGCTACACTGTTTATTTTTTCATAAGAATATTTTACATACAAATATACTTTTTTTGTTTCTTATTAAAAAATCAGAAGACCTGGGGAAAAAATTGTGGTGGTTTGTTATGTTAGCAGTAGAGGGTTGTAACACCTAACTGAATCTTGACAGTGCCCTTCAAGGTAGGTGCTATCAACATTCCCATTTTACAAATGGGGAAGCTAACTTATGCAAGGACTTACGGCCACTGCAGGACAGGGCCAGCCTTTGATCCCAGGAAGTCTGGTGCCAGACCCAGACTCTTAAGCATGGCTCACTGTACTACTTTATAAAAGAGCCTGGTCAGAATTGTTTTACCCAGAATGGTCTATATTGGACTACAAGAAGCATGAATGTCCAGAAATATTGACAATATGGCTATCATGACTAATGGAGTTCAAGGAAGTGTGGTTTTCCAAATTTTATAGTTTTTATCTATCACATGGTTGACCTCTGAGCTTATTTCTGTTTTGTCAGCAGGGCTTAGCCTAATGGTGGCTGCAACAGTCCTGGGCCATCTACAGGATGAGCCATTCTTCTCTTCTCCCTGCTCTGGGGATGCTGGGTGGGGTTGGCTGAGGGGACATGAATGGGGTCTGATCCCAGCCCACATTCCACTCAGACAGGAACAAGCCTGTGCTGTGGCCATGTGGGAGGAAGGGGCCTTTTTGTAATTGGCCCACCCACTGGGGGCTCCTGCATGTAGTTCATCTGCCCAGAGGAGCTCCTTTTTCTAAGGTCTTCCTTGTGCCCTGCTTCAGTCACTCTCCCCGGGACAGAAGGGCTGAAGTTGATCTATGCATACATTACTCCATAGCTCCCTCTCCTGCCCATCAACAAGCCCCTGCCCCCAGAGCTGGGTGACTTGGGTGACTGCTCTTCCTCCCACTTCAGGAGCAACCTTTGCCTTGGAAGGAGCAAGCAGATCAGCCCTGTGTTGAACAGTGAAGTTCTCTTCTCTCCAGCGTTAAAAGCAAGGCATAAGCTGATTTCAGAACCCAGCCAAGCAGGAATAGACCCAGCTGAGCCACTTTGAAATCCAGAAGGGCCTTGGCACTTCTAGGAACCTTTAGGCCTGGGCTTTGGAGCCAGAATCCTGATTATGCCTCTTCGTAAGACTTGGACACTGTTCTCGGTCTTGCCAAGTCTCTGGGACACAAGCATATGAGCAGTACCTACCTCTTAAGGTTATTATAAGATAAAAAATAAATAAAGTCTGTAAAGTGGGCTGAATAGTCCCTACTTAATAGTAAATTCTCAATATGTGTTTGCTGCTGCTGCACCCATCCCTCCTGGTTCCTTTCTTCCTTCACTTCTTTTCAAATTCCTTTCCTGCAACGATAATATTAATATTGCAACTACTATAACTAAAACCACTGCTAGTAATCCTAATTCATTCAATGTTAGCACTAGAAGGGGCCTTAGGGAAGGTTTAGTCAGATTTGGCAGTATTGAATATTATTAAATTTGAGAGTTTTGATTAACGATCTGCTTTAGATTCCAAAAATTCACTTATATAGGTAAAAGAATCATGAGGTGTGGATTAGCAAGAACTTTATAAAAAAAGACTTAAACGTTTCAGCTGAGAGTCAGCTAACATCCATTAGCCAAAGCAAGCACATGATCAAGCCCAGAGGTGTGGCATGGGGAAGGGCACATAGCGAGGCATGGGTGTATAATACCTCTACAGGTGAGTGGAGAATCGTGGCCTGTAATTTAGGCTACATAAGGGGTCATGCCCTGGTATGGATGACCAGTTATTTAGGACCTTTATCCATTCTAAATGGGCAGTGCCCATGCTTGGTCAGTGCCAGTGCAGTACTGATTGTTAATTTTTTTTTTTTTTTTTAAAGATTTTATTTATTTATTCATTTATCCCCCCCTTGCTTGTGCTCGCTGGGTCAGCTAACCACGCCGTGCGGGCGGGCTTGCCTTCACCAGGAGGCCCCGGGAACCGAACCCAGGGCCTCCCATATGGTAAACGGGAGCCCTACTGATTGAGCCACAGCCGCTTCCCTGATATTTTGAGTATCACTCCTGCTGCCAAGCATTGTGTTAAGAACTTCATCTACAGTGTATCCTTTACTCTTAAAAACAGCACCCCTATATGGCATGCATTCTCAGAGGGGGTGATATCCCCTCAAGGACAAAATGATATTTAAGGAATGAAAAAATCTTACTCTGTTTAGGTATAATACTGTTTCGATATATATATGTACAGTACCTAAAGAGATACATAGTATATCTGTGGCAGTAAATCTTCATTGGGTGGGGGAGGGAGCAATTAGAAAAAAATACATCTAAAAAAATCAGCTTAGGGGGCCAGGAGTGAAAAATAGTCCGAGAAGCATTTTATCTATTTTTATTATTATTATTGAATAGATGAGAAAATGGTGGTTGAGAAGTTAAATAATTTGCCCAAGATCACAAAATTATTAGGTGGGAAGAAATGTGACTTAAACCTAGGTCTTCATGATGCCAAAGCATGTGGTTCTGACCACCAACCCACACTGCCCTCTTGCTGCTTGCTCTGAGGTGGTGAATTAGCTCTTTGACCTGCCACCTCTCTCTAGGCGCTTCTCTGCTTCCCATCCTCCCAAATTCTTTTGTCTCCTCCCCTGTTGTGGCCTGAGCCCTCCCTTCCTGTTGCTTTGCCCCCCTCTAGGATTTGAGATGCCACCACCTCAGCCTTACTGTTTGCTGAGGGCTCAGGGAGAACTTTCTGCTCCTGGGCTTGTGGAATGGGAATTTGCATTTTAAGGTCCATGCAGAGGAATTACCCAAAGTATTGGCTTTTCCCCAGTGGAATTTCAGGGTCTTTCCCAGACCAGAGGGAAGCAGTTTGGAGCAGAGTGCTTTGCAAGCCCACACAAATCATAGCAGGAAGGCAGATGCCTGAAAAACAAAAGCCCTATATGTTATGTGTCTTCATCTGACCTCCTTGACTAGAATCCCCTGCTGTTCTTCCATAAATTGGGCTCTACACCTGAGTGTCTCCATGTAGCAATTCAAAGAAAATTCAATCTTCAGACCACATTTTATATAAACACAGGCAGCCATGAGTAACACTTTATCGTTGCTTTGAAAGAATTGAATAGACAGTCTCAGCCTTTAAACCAGGGTTTCTAGGATCAGTTTACCAGGAATGAGTGGATTCCTTTCTTTCCTTCCCAAAGGGCCCATGGAAAATGAAGAATATAAGTGATAATTACAAATCAGTCAAATTTACATTTAAAATCTTCCTCCACAAGTGTACCCTGGAGGGTCCTACCTAGATAATCAGATGCTAAGGCATGCCCCCAAAAGAAAGCACTTCTGGTCAGAACCAAGAATTGTGGGCTTCACCTTCTCCACAGAGATGCCAGAGGTTAATCCTGAGATAATAGGGTCTGGCACTGGGGCATCCCTTCTTGCAAGGGGTGCAGAGTCACACAATTGGTGGTCTCTGGCTCTCAAGGGAAATGTCAAGCACCTGTTCAAAAGGGAAGATAGATTATCCCCAAAATTTCCAGTGCCAGGAAATGTTAAGTGGTAAAACTTACCTGTGGTGGAGACTGTCCAAGCCAGAGTTATTTTCTTAGAACAGTAAATAGGCATCATTTACTTAAATTCTGGTGCCTCGATTTGCCCGTCTATAAAATGGGAATTATAGGAATACCCACCTCACAGCTATTATATGGATTAAATATGTATATAAAGTGCTATGTGAGGGTTTGCTGTTATTATTGGTAAGTATTACAACATAAGCAATTATGATTACTACTGGAGGACCTACTGTGTGTTAGGTACTATTATCTGCTTTATACATGCCTTATTTCTAATCCTTATATAAACCTTCAAAGTACATTCTCTGTCTCCAAAATCTCCAATTTACAAATGGGGGGATTGAGGCTTAGAGAGGAGAAATAATTCTGAGTTGGGCCGAAGCCTCACTGCTTGTTTATGATTGATCTATATTCTCATCCAGATTGTGAAATTCTTTGAATAATGGAAAATATAGAAAACCCATAACTCCTTTCTTTAGCTTTTTTATGTAAATGTAATTTTCTATATAATGTATTGAGTTTGCTTCATCAAGTTTGAACCATAATTTTTTAGATGAAAGCTCAGCTGTTGCATGAAAACTGTTAATTAAACAGATGTAAAAATAGTCATTTTGGTTTTGTCAATAATTTCTTTAAAATTGTGGCAAGTTCCTGATTTAGTTAACATTCAGGGGACAGCGTCCCTGCTACTGAGCTAGGAATGCTCAGACCACTAAAACCTTATTCCTGCCTTCAGAGAACTCATGTGTAGGTTAGGAGAGGGGGACTAGAGGAATGTGGCTGCTGGTCAGGCAAGCTTTGATGAGGGGCTTAGAAATGGCTGAGTGATGGGGGGTGGGGGGGCTGGAGCACAGTGAGGCAGAGCCTGGTTGATAGTGTCTACGGAGGGGAGGGGAGGGGAGGCTTAACCTGGAGCCAGGGAACCACTTAAGGCATTCTCATTTTGAGGAGAATTTTATTTTCAATACAAGTGGGAGGAGATGGTAGCCCATTTCAGCTCAGCCTTTGGGTTCATTGAAAGGACCAGTCAGCTAAGTGGGACTGTTTGAGACACATTTATCTATATCAATCCATGCCTGATTTTCCTGAAGTATGGTGGAAGTAAAGTGGGTATCCAAAGACCAAAAATTTACACAGTAATCCCTGTATTCAGAGGAAAGACAACCAGTTGTTTTCTCTTACTGCCATCTCCCAGAATTAAGATTTAAATGGAAAGAAGTTACTTAGAGGGTATTTAGCACTCACTCATCCACCAGGACTCCTGACAGAATGAATATGTTTCTGGAGCTGGGAATGTTGGGGTCAGTTTAATTTGGAAACTTTTGTTAAGCACCCATCATGTGCAAAAATTAATATGATACAGTCCTTGCTTTAGAAAAGCAAGGGAGAAAATTAATCCACAAAACTTCCCACCTTCCTCTCTTGGCTATGAAACATTTTTTGCTCTTGAATGCATTATATTGATTTGATTTATGATAATGGAATATTGCTTTACATTTGTAGGATGCTTTTAGCTTTTCAAAGTGTGTTTCTCTGTATTGTTTCTCACGGCATACTGTCATACAGCATGGGAATAGATGGGACTGGGACATGGCCTCCAGGAACCTGGCCTGGCTGCCAGTTTTCTGAGGGCAATGGCCTTCCCTTACCATTCCTCCCCAGCCTGCATCTTCTATACCCCTTCTCTCCATTCCCTACATTGTGCTTTCTTTGTGCTGGTCTTCCTTGCTGTTGCCTTGGAGTTCTCACCATATCACGCTGTGCTCTTTGGAGCAAAGCTATTACAGAAATCTAATAAATAATAAATTCCACTGCTCAGACAGATCAATAAGATGCATGATAAGAAGAAGCCATTATGGAGAATGAAAAATGCACAAGAGGATGCCCACAGCATGAGTCAACCTTTAGTCAGGAGAAACTGAGCCTCCTGAACTGCCAAAGGCCAAGCAGGTCATCTCGGGGCATTTTGAAGCCTTCATTTATTAGTTTCTTCACAGATGTTCATTGAAGGACTGTTTCCTGCCAGGCCCAGTGCTGGGCACTGGACATGCAGAGACATATCCTGTATCCAGGGAGCTCAACCGTTTAGCCAGGGAGATTATTGATGCATCTATAACTAATTGTGATGCAGTACCATTACCCCTGTAGATGATTGCACATGGAGAGGAAGAGGGAGAGGCTTTCACTAAAGAGATGGCATTGAACTTTCACAATAAGCGAGGGATAGGGGTTTTTTCAGGTAGAAAATTTAAAGTAGGTGTGACACAGAATGTTTTCCAAGGGCAGAAAATAGCATGTGCAAAACTGCTGGGTTGTATATATACTGCAATGTCTAGTGTTTTTTGAGGGGAGATCCAGACTTCAAAGTCAGGCATTCAGTGTCTTAATCGGGGGCAGTCTAGATTGACAGCCTTACTTTTCCACAAATCCTGCTTCAGTAGATAGGATTTTCACTGTTTTCAAAATTTAAGACCAAGAAGTAGTAAACACAAAAGCAAGGAGATTCTGGGTCCCAATGGCATTGGATGATCTGGCCTGGGCCACTAGCTGTCTCCTGGGGTCCTCGGCCCTAGATCCCGGGGGCAGCCCCCTTGCCTATCTCACCTTACCAGCTCCCTAGAAGGAAGAAACTGAAGGGAGTAGTCCAGTCTTATTATCACTTGACCACATGATGAGAAGAGGTAGATGAAGGGGCTTTTGCATTAATGATGCTCTTCCTTCTAAATTCCAAGTTTCTGAATATGTGGCTCCAATGAACATCCTTGAACTTGAGCAGTTGATGACAATACTTCTCTTCCGTGGGGAAAGAAGGAAGAATGTGGAGAGATGAGCCTTGAAGTAAACATCAACTTCCAACCACAACTTTGTTATGAAATCTTATGGGACTGAAATGAGATACATTATTTAAAGAAGGCCTTGTGCTAATCGAAGGTGTCCCTTAATTTTATTCTTCTGGATTCTACTCCTTTTGTTTATCCACCTATTCTTTATTTCTATCCCCCTCTTCCCCCCCACAGGCATAAATGAGGTTTTATCCTCTGTCTCATTTCTTCTTTTTCCTATTAAGAGGCCATTGATAAATTCATTCTGGGTAAAGAGTATAGACTTTGGAGTCAGTGGTGGGTTCAAATTTAAGAATTATTCCTAGCTAACTATATCACGTTGGCCAAATTACTTAACCTCTCTGGGTTTTGGTTTCCTTAAATGTAAACTGGAGAAATAAAAATTTGTGTCTTCAGATTGCTTGGAAGATTAATTAAGATACTGTATGTATAATTATACATTATATAGTGCCTTGCAGCCCAGACATTCAGTAAATGGTATTATATTTTATTATCTATTGGATCTTTATTAATGGTATGGTAGGCAGAAAAGTGTTTTGGATCGAGAGACCAACTCCATCCAAGATTTATTAGTTGTCTGTCCTTGGGCAATTTAGTTAACCTTTATTAGTTTTAGCTTTTTTTCTTTGGAAAATTGAGAAAATAATAGACTACTCATCAGATTTTTGTGAGGATTAATCGGGAGACTTTACGTTGTGAAATACATATAAAAGGAGCTTTAAAATGCTAGCCCCTCCTCCTATTTCAGGTCTCTACAAAGTTTCTAACTTGTTTTACTCTTGATCAGCAATTCCTGGTAGAATTGTATGTAGTTAGCCACTGCTTAGCACTAATTCCTGGCTGTGCACCAAAATCCATTCTCCCATTCTTCCGAGTTTGACCAGCTTCTCATTTCCCTGCCTCCATCATAGTTGAGTGGCCGCATGACCACGTGTTCACCAAGGGGATGTGAGTGGCAGTGCTGGGTGCTACTTCCAGGCTCTGCCCATTAATGCTGAGTAAGTTCTCCTCTATTCTCTTTTCCCACTTCCTGACAACTGGTTGCCCAGAGTGACTTTGGAACCAGTCAGCTGAGATGCCCTTCGCTTGGTTCCCGGAATGACTGTTGAGCAGAACAAACTCCTCCTCCCACCTCCCTGCCACCTCTATCACACACAGCTGCATACCGAACTGGAATATTTAGAAATAAACTATTGTTTTGAGTCATTAAATGCTGGTTTTTTTTCTTCTGGCAAGTTAGCCTACCCCTAAAATTCATTTTTTTCTTCTACCTCAAAGTTTAACTGAGATAATCAGAAAAAGCCAATCTGTAAAGCACTTTTTGAAAAAGCACTGCACCTAGAAGCAAAACTAGGTTTGAGATTTGGCTGTGTACCTAACAGCTATGTGATCTTTTTACTTATTTATCCAACCCCACTTCTTCTTATTAAGAAAAAAATGATAGTTTTCATGACACTGTCGAGCCATTTAACTACTCTGGTCTCAAATTACTCACCTGCAAAATATGCCACAGATTTATTGTGAAGCTTAATTGGAATAATACATATCATAGCTTTTTATTGTGTAGATGTATAGAGCTTCACTGTCCAACATAGTAGCTTCTAGTCATGGGTCTCTATGGAGTAATTGAAATGTGGCTAGAATGAGCTGAGATATGCTGTAAGTGTAAAAGTCACACTGGCTTTCACAGACTTAATGTGAAAAAAAAAACAATGTCAGTGGCTCATTAAAACTTTTTTATATTGATTACATATTGAAATGATAATATTTGCATTGCATTAAAATAAAATATAGTAAGATGATTTCCCTTGTTTCTTTATTTTTTAATATGGATACTAGAAAATTTTAAGATTCCATCAGTTGCTCACATTACATTTCTCTTGTACAGTGTAATTCAAGACATTGAAGAATTATTATTTGGTATTAGCAGATATCCTCTACTACCTCTTAAGGCTGGTTCTGAGTAGTGGGAATTTTGAAGCAAGTTTCTTTAATGGAGATGATGGTTCTTATCTTAGAAGGCATTACTGGGATTGAAGATCTTGAATATACAGTGTCTGTATATAGAAGTGGTTCAGTAAATGGTAGCTGTTGTTATTCTCTCACCTTTTTCTTTCATACAAAAGCAGTTTCCACAGTAACCAGCTGCTGGCTTTGGATTTTCTCATTAAGAAAAAAATTCTTTTGTTTCCTCTTTTAAAAATGCTTCTAAACTTATTTGCAATATCAAAGCTAAAGCTGCTTTTGTTTTCCTTTGCAGCCTTTTATATGTCACCATCTCCTAAGCGTGCTGTTGTAACAGCTAACCTCTCTCTGGATCTAATCTAAGGAAACTGATAGCAATTAGCTTCTCTGGAATTAGGGAAATGGGTTTCAAGTCTAGCAATCCCTACTTAAAGTCCTTTGTTTAGCTAATTCTTTTCTTTAATCAAATCACTGCCCCTAAAATTCTCAAGAGGGGTAGAACTAAATAGCTTTTATCTTATACTCAGAAATGTTTTATTTTTCTTTGTCTTTGGCTGAAGATCCGTAAGTTTGACTGTCTACATGAAGCATGTGTTTTCAAATAGTGCCCTCTTGGAAGCAAATACTTATTTTTCTCTCATTTCTTGTCCTCCTCCTTCCTATTCACCTCTTTCCTCATTTCTCTTCTCTCCTCCTTACCACTCTCCCCTTCTCTTCCCTCTCACTCCTTCCCTCTCTTCTCTTTTGTTTGTTTACAAAGATGGAGAGAGACAACATGCGAAGATGACTGAGAACTTATCCCATTTGTGGCCGGCTAGACACCAGAATTCACTGAAGATCCATTTTACCGTGCACAAATAAATTTCTTCACAAAGTACTGATTTACCTTTTGTTAACATGGCTTTCAAGATGCTCTCGAGACCAGTGTTTCCTCCTTACCTTCTGGATGGAAATTATTTATGTTCTTACTCAAGGGGGTGACCTCACTGACCTCGAGCATTTTCTGAGTGAGTGGGGTAGGTGTTTACAAATTTCTTTCTTTTTTATAATAGCTTTATTGAGATATAATTCAGTTAACCATAAAATTTACCCTTTCAAAGTTACACTTCAGTAGTTCCCCCCCCTTTGTTTTGCACTCACTGTCTGCTCTCTGTGTGTTCTTCTGTGTCTGCTTGTCTTCTCTTTAGGTAGCACCGGGAATGATCCTGGGACCTTCCAGAGTGGAAGAGAGATGCTCAATCTCTTGTGCCACCTCAGCTCCCTGGTCTGCTGCATCTCTTATTGTCTCTTTTATGTGTGTCTTTTTGTTGCATCACCTTGCTGCGCCAGCTCTCTGCGCGGGCCAGCTCTCCACTTGGGCCAGCTCGCCACGTGGGCCAGCTTGCCTTTCCCAGGAGGCCCCGGGAATCAAACCCTGTACCTCCTATATGGTAGACGGGAGCCCAATTGCTTGAGTCACATCCGTTTCCCTCACTTCAGTTTTAAAATATATTCTTATAAAGTCCTACAACTATCACTGTCTAATTTCAGACATTTTCTTCAACCAAAAAAGAAACCATGTTCCCATTAGCAATCACTCTCTGCTTCCCGCACCAATCATCCTCTGGCATTCACTAATCTATTTTCTGACTCTAGATTTGCCTGTTCTGGACATTTTATATGAATAGAATCATACAAGTTGTGGACTTTCGTGGCTGGCTTCTTTCATTTACCATAGTGTTTTAGAGGTTCATCCATGTTATAGCATGTATCTTTCAATCTTTTTTATTGCTGAATACTATTCCATTATATAAATATATCATATTTTGTTTATCCACATAGTTGTTTCTGCCTTTTGGTTTTATGAATACTATTGCTAAGAGCATTTGTGTACAGGTTTTGTGGGCATATGTTTTCATTTCTTTTGCATATTTACATAGGAGCAGAATTGCTGTGTCACATAGTAACTATGTTTAAGTGCTGACAGTTTTCTAAATTGCGTGCATCATTTTATAATCCCACTAACAATGTATGAGGGTTCCAAATTCTCTGCATCCTCATCAAGACTGGTTATTGTCTGTCTTTTTTTATTTTAGCTGTACTAGTGTGTGTGAAGTAGTGTCTCATGTTTTTTATTGACATTTCCCTGATGACTAATGATGTTAAGAATCTTGTCATGAGCTTATTGGGCATTTGTATGTCTTCTTTGGAGAAAAGCCTATTCAAATCCTTTCCCATATTTTAACTGAGTTGTCCTTTTATTGTTGTGTTGCAAGAATTCTTTACTCTGGATACAAGTCCCTTATCAAATATATAAATTGCCAATATTTTCTTCCATTTTGTAGGTTGTCTTTTCACTTTCTTGATAGGGTCCTTCGGTGTACATGTTTTTAATTTTGATGAATTCCTCTTTGTTCTTTCTTTTGTTGTTTGTGCTTTGATGCCATATCTAAGAAACCATTGCTGGTAACTTCTGGGGAAGATGGCAGAGTAGGGAACTCCAGGACTCAGACTTTCCACCCAAACAACAACTCGCAGGAACTGTCTGAAACAACTATCACGAAACTCTGGAGGCCAGAAGAACACTGTACAGCATCCAGGGAAGAGCATAAAAGGCTGATAAACTTACAGTAAAGAACAGTAAATTGCTCTCACCGCACAGCAGCTCCCAACTCCCATCCCCCACTCTCACTGCAGGCTGCTGCGGGGCCCAGTCTCTGGCTAGCTTGCTCATGACAGAAAGGGACATAAAAAATCCTCTTCCACTAGAACAGGGGTGGGAAGGACTGATCACTCATAAAGGCTTTTAATTAGCAAATTTGGATTACTGGAGGGCTGGCTCTGAGGGCAGATGATGTTTCAAACCTGCTCCAGGCAAAGGCAGTAGCAGCCATTGATTCAACCTTCCCTGGATAAGAGGGAGAAGGTGGAGATTTAAAGATGCAGCACTCCTCAGGGCTACGGGGGAGTTAGCTGAAGGGCTGCATTTGCTGGGCAGGCCAGGAAAGCTCAGCTTTGGGGAGTCATCAGAGAAGTTTTTGACACTTTTCCTGACAGTCAGTCTGAACCCCTTAAGGGTCCCTGGACCTGTTTTGACTGGGAAATACTGACATGGTAATGTCTTCTCCTGGGTGACACTTCTTCTAAAATTTGTCCTCTGGGCAAAAGCAGTTAGAGACAAGGAAAGAAGTATAGAAAACGATAGAAGCAGACAGTATGGGACAAAGGCCTGCTGGCTTTAAGCCCACTGAGAGGGAGGTCTGTCCTCTGGGAAATAGAGGACAACCAAACTCCTGTAAACAGGGGAGTAAAAGCCTAGGACAAGACAGAGGCCCAGAAAGATGGGGAAAGCCCTGCACACTGCGTTTGCCTTGGGCAGACCTTTCTGATAGGAACCATTAGGCTAGAAAAGGTAATAAAAGGCATCCAAATTGGAAAGGAAGAAGTAAAACTTTCCCTATTTGCAGATGATATGATCCTATACACAGAAAATCCCATAAAATTCACAATGAAGCTCCTAGAGCTAATAAATGGATTTGGCAAAGTGGCAAGGTACAAGATCAATACCCCAAAATCATTAGTGTTTCTATACACAAGTAATGAACAATCAGAAAAAAAAATTAAGAAAAAAAAATACATATATAATAGCAAATAAATAATCTAATATCTAGGAATAAATCTAACCAAGGATGTAAAGTACTTGTACACAGAAAACTAGAAAACATTGCTAAAAGAAATTAAAGAAGACCTAAATAAATGGAAGGATGCTCAGTGTTCATGATTTGGAGACTAAATATCATTAAGATGTCAATATTACACAAAGAAATTTACAGATTCAATGCAATCCCAATCAAAATTCCAAAATTCTTCTCTGCAGAAATGGAAAAGCCAATCAAATTTATATGGAAGGATGGGGAGCCTTGAATAACTAAAGTCATGAAAAATAAGAATGAAGTTGGAGGACTCACATTTCCTAATCTTAAAACTTATTACAAATCCACAGTAATCAAAACAGCATGGTACTGGCATGAGGACAGGCACATGGACCAATGTAATAGAATGGAGAGCTCAGAAATCAACTCTCACTTTTATGGCCAACTGATTTTTGAAAAGGTGGCAAAGACCACTCAATTAGGAAAGAACAGTTTCTTCAGCGAATGGTGTTGGAAAAACAAAAATCTTCTCAAAATGGATAAAAGACCTAAATACAAGAGCTAGAACTCTCAGACTCCTAGAAGATAACATAGTGAAGCATCTTTAGGACCTTGAGTTAGGCAATGGATTCTTGGACTTTACATCCAAACCATAAGCAACAAAAGAAAAAATAGATTAATGGGACCTCATCAAAATTAAAACTTTTGTACTTCATAGAAATTTATTATGCATATAAAACAACACCTGATGCAATGGGAGAAAATAGTTGGAAATCACATATTCCATAAAGGATTAATATCCAGAGTGTATAAAGAATATTTCAACTTAAGAACAAAAAAACAAACAACCCAATTAAAAAATGGGCAAAAAACTTGAACAGACATCTCCCCAAAGGAGATGTATAAATGCCAGAAAACTCGTAAAAAGATGCTAAACATCATTAGCCATCAGGGAAATGCAAATCAAAACCACAATGAGATACCATTTCATACTCATTAGCATGTCTGCTATTTTAAAAAAACAATGCCAATAACAAGTGTAGGAAAGGCTGCAGAGAAATAGGAACACTCATTCATTGCTGGTGGCCATGTAAAATTGTGCGGCTACTGTGGAAGACAATTTGACAATTCCCCAGAAAGTTAAGTGTAGAATTACTATTGCACCTGACAATCCCACTACTTAGGTATGCCTCCAAAAGAATTGACAGCAGGAACTTGAACAGATATTTGCACATTGATTCATATCAGCATTATTCACAATTGCCAAAAGATGGAAGTAACACAGGTGTCCCTCCACTGATGAATGGATAAAAAAAATGTGGTCTATACATACAATGGAATATTATTCAGCCATAAAAAGGAATAGCAGTCCTGATACATGAAACAGCATGGATGAACTGTGAAGTCATCATGTTGCATGAAATAAGCCAGATACAAAAGGACAAATATTGTATGATCTCACTGATTTGAAACAATTAGAATAATCAAACTAATAGAGCCAATCTAGAATATAGGTTAGCAGGGATGGGGTAGGGATAGGTAATGGGAAGTTAAGGCTTCAAATGTACAGGGTTCCTATTTGGAATGATGTAAATGATTTGGTAATGGATGGTGGTGCTGGTAGCACAGCACTGTCAACACAATTAACACCTCTGAAATATATGTCTGAATGTTATTAAAAGGGGAAATATTAGATTGTATATATGGTAACAGAATACAAATTCAAAAAACAGATCCATGGAACTATATTACACAAATAGTAAAGCCTATGTTAAACCATGGACTTACTTTAATCGTATAAAAACGTGCTATCATCAATTGTAAGAAATACCCCCCTTTGATGCAAGTTGTTGTTGCTGGGGTGGTGTATGGGAGTCCTGTATTTTGTGCATGATTATCCTGTCAACCCATGACTTCTCTTATAAACAAATGAAAGAAACCTTTGCTGGAGTCACATGAAGTTACTCCCATGTCTTCAAAAGCAGAGATATACAGAAGAGGATGTAATTTCTAACCTGCTTTTGTTAGGCCTCAGTGGCTTCCAGACAAAGATTTGGCCACGCCTTCAAAGAATTGTTAAGGCCTTATTTTCGTGGCTAGCTGGTGGTGCGAGGAGGGCACAGCTGCCAGGCATTTGGACACTGCAGCAATTGCCTTAATTGGACATTCCTCGCTCCTCTAGTCTGACTTGTTAATGGCTTTTTAAGTGAGACACACCAGCCAAATGAATTAGACTACTTGGCAAGTCAATTCCTGCTCACTTGGAAGCGTTAATCCTTTCTGAATAAGCAGAGGCCTTCAGCCAGGAGGAAACCTGAATTTCATTTGCAGAGGTGAAAGTGAAAGAGCTGTTGTCTACAATCTCAGGAGCTTCCAAGGACACTTGCAGGGCTGTCTGAATAAAGGTCTTAACTAGCTCTCTCTCTCAATCTCACTTCTTCCGTTCAGGGAACGTTTATTAGTGCCTGCAACATGGCTGGGAGACACACAAGGGTGGTCTGTTGTGGTGCCTGCCCTAAGCAGCCTCCACTCATTGAAAGAGGAAGAAAGTATACGGGTGAAATTATAAGTAAGTAGCTACCCATGTAAGTTACTTTCCATTTATTCCTCAAGCTGGTCTCTTCTGGCTTCTGTCAACCCCTCTACTCAAAATTTTTCTCAAAGGCCAACAAAGGTCACCAATAACCTACTAGTTGCCAAATTTTTTGGCAATTTGGAGACCTGTGCTTATAGCCCTCACCTTTCTTCTGGGCTCCCCATTGAATGTCTACTGGCCTGTCACATCTCTACATAGAAGTCTTGGCAATCCAAGCCTCACTCATGTAAAATCGAACTTCTTTTCTCCCTTTTTTCTCATCTCTTCTACCTCACTAATCTATTTTCTCCTCTGATCATGGCAAAAGCACCTACAGCAATTATCAAATGCTCCATTTTTACTATCCCATCACCAGCTCTAGTTTGTTTATGTTCCTTCCATTCCATTCCCACTGCCTTCGTTCAGACCTCGATTATCTCTTTCCTGAATATTATAATTAAAATCCTTTGTCTACATTTCTGCCAAAATTATTTTTCAAAACCACAAACCTCATGCTGCCACTGCTTTGTTCAGACACCTTCAGTGGCTCTCCAGTACCTGGAGAATAATGTCTAAACCCTTTGTGCAGCTTGTATAGACCCGTTAAATCTTGCCTCAACCTCCCTTTCTAGCCTTATCTTGCATAGCTCTAGACTGCCCTCTTTTCTCTGATCACACTGTGGTCTTTTGTATGCCTTTGTCTACTCTCTTTCCTCTCCCTTGGAGTGCCTTTTCTCTTTCTTCTCTACTTGGTGAGGTCTTATCCAATCTTTAATCTTTATCCAAAATCAACTCTGGAAAAGTCTTCCCTGATATCCATTGTGCTTTGTGTAGACTTCCAATATGGTTCGTATCACTTTTTCTTCCTCTCTCTCAAGGTTTGCTCTTGCTCCAGTCCCTCATCTTTGCCCCTCCAGTGCATTCTCCAATTCCTTACTCTCCTTTCTGCCTTAATCTTTACCATAAAACTCCACTCTTAAACCTGTGAGCTCCTAGATAAGCAGGGACTTTCTTGCCTGAGCACATCACATAGTGCCTCACTCAGAAATTGCTCAGTAAATGTCCTAATGAATGGATTTACTGAACCAAATACCATTAGAACTACTCTCCTCACCCACCTAAAAGCAAAAATGTCCAAATTTCACATATGCCCACGGTATGGTTTAAGTGCTTTTCATTTGCTAATTTTTTGGAGAGTGTGGAGAGTTTTTATGCAGGGAAACGAAAAGCAGAGAAACCAAATGTGATGAATTTAAAGTGCTGAATTGACCATAGAGAACCCGGGACAAGCCTGGAGGACCTCATCTGGTCCTGTACGTGGTATAGCAGCTTCTGTATCTACTGTGCACATAGTCCCCATAGAGATGGCTTGTTGGGATTGGGTGGTGCTGTAGTGTAGTGATTCTGTGAACACTGGCTCTAAAGTAGAAGGGATTTGAATCCCAGCTTATAATTCTCTTTTGAGGTCATTTGCCTAACTTCTCTGCTGTGATATGAAACCAACACCCCCTGAGGGTTTGGTAGGAATAAGTAGGATAATGTGTCCTATGTTTAGCCAAACCCTTGCATGTGATAAATGCTTATCAAATGGGAGCTATTTCATATATGTGTGTGTGTGTGTATTATACACACACACATATATACAGGTGTGTGTATGCTGAAAGGGCTTATGTGTATTATTTAACTGTTCTGGAAAAAATACATGTCTAAACCATATGACCAGTTCCCTTGAGGATGGTCTCTTTTCTTAGTTTCTTGGGTCAGGGACCAGTCTCTCATTCCTGAATGCTGCTGGTGCTGAGAGAGATGAGCTGTTAAAGCAAGGTGAACTGAAATTGTGCAAAGTGAAATTCCTCCTAGAATTTCTCCTTGGGGGTATTTAAATAGCAATGTCCAAGGCTGTAAACACAGCTGAGAAATGCTGTTATTCCATTTAATAATCTCTTTTCTGTAATAGTAAGACATCTTGATTTAATTGGTAAGCTACTCTGTGACAGTGTTCAATTTAAATGAGGTTTGTAAAGGGGAGGCTCATAAGGCAATCTCTCCTGGACCAAAGATTGCTGATGAAGTCTACCTTATTGCTATGCGTCAGAAATTAACTTATTGTCTATTGTCATGAACAGATCGATCAGATTCTCTTTTTGATGGTAGATCCCTGGGGGTGGGGGTGGGGTTCAGTTAGAGAAAGTGAAGATATAAAATGGAGTTTTACCACTTCTATATTGTGTTGCTTTCTTTATGTCATTGGAAATGCTTTGGGCCACTGTACAGGAATATTTTCAGTCAGTATTTTCATAGGAAGCAAAAATGTAGACACACATACACACCAAGAGTGGAAATCTGAAGGCAACACAATATAGAGAAATGCATTATTTTGCCTTAAAAAAAAACCCAGAAGCTTGGGATACTATGTTTAGAATGAGTCCCAACTTAAACATTCTTCTTCATTGTTCTCCCATCAGGAAATTGGGAACTAATAGAATATGGCCTATTCTCTTTCTGAAGAAGAAAATTGAAATGAGTGTTTGCTGAGTTCCTTGAAGTCCTGAACAAAAAAATACTGTCATTGATGACTTTTGGCTTGCACGAAGATGGAGGAGCTCATTTAAAATCTGAAGCCTTTCACCATTAAGGTTCCACATGAACCTGAACTGACACAGAATCAAAGCTTTTTTTTTTGAGAGCATGACAGAGACAGATTGGTTATGTCAACATACTAGGTTTAGAAAATATTGGGAAGCATCAGGCTTCTTAGGGTATTCTATGACTCTGCTAGAATGTGTCTCATATTTGGCCGAATTACAGAATCCTTTCACCATTTCTCACTTAAGATGAGCTAAATTGGAGCATACCCTTTATGGAAAATTATTGATATAATGACATTAACCCTGATCACCAGGGTAACCTATAGCTATAAGCTTGACTGAAAATATGGTAAAACTGCAAACCAGGCAACATGTACTCGTGTGCACGCTCTTTGCAGAGCATTCTGGCTTTCTCAGTTTCCCATATTCAAGCAGATGGTAGGGTTGCTGAGGTACATTCTCTTCCCTGTGCACAGACTCGCATCTTCCAGTGGGGTTCTGTGGCAGGATAGTGTGTGCATCACAGAATTTGGGGCCCTTCAAAGAATTCTCAAAGCCCTTCAATGGCCAATCAGCAGTTTAGAGCAAAATGGTGGTAAATGAGGTAAAAGCCCTCTGTGAATGGAGTAATGGTCTGGAAGGGGCTATAAGTTTGGATTCTGATTCTGCTAATTTTCTCTGTGACCTTGGCCAATGACTGTTTCTCTGCTTCTGCAGATGGAAGGAATCATGAAAATGGTTGTATAAAACCTTGAAAAACCATAAAATGCTATAGTGATACTAAATTTACACCATCGAGTATATGGTTTTCTTCTGTTCTTAGGGCAGTTACAATCTCTAGGCATGTGTGGATCAGAAGAGAATAGTACTCGATTGCTCTAAGAAAGCAAATGTTAAGTTGGATATTGGTGTGCTTAGTTGCAATTGAAGAGGCTGCTAAGGAATTAGTGACTCACTCTTCATCAGGATGGCATAACTGTCTCATGCCAAGGTTTTTATCACTCCCCTTTCAGTTTGTTAGAAGTCTCTCTTTTGTCATAGGAAAAAATGACAATTATCCTCCTGTTGCTTTGTTTGCATTTTTTTCATGTTTGCATTTTGGTAAGACTTTACACTGGATAAAATGTCAAAGCTTGTTTGGGGAAAATCATTTTCTCCTGACACTGGCAAAATGGAAGGGGAGATTATAGTTATTTTTTATTTTATCAGCTACAACCCTCTGCAAAGGCTGAATTCATTGACTGTCCCATAGACTTTGGGAGTCTAATTACTGCCTGTGAATTTTGGGCCTTTAATTGTCCTAAATTTTACATCAAGCTGTTTTTGCCCTATGATATTACAGACACTCCTGTCAGTTTTATCACCTGTGTCGACTTCATCACCCATCCGTACCCCCACTACATACCTACTCAGTTTTTTGTATTTGAGACAAATACAAACTATTTTTTATATAGGATTAGTTTGACAAATTACAATTAAATGATAAATTTTGTGGAAGAAGCAGTGCACATGGAGGCCAGGCCATCGTATGCAGATTTTGGATTATCTGCTCTTTGTGTTATCTATGCTACAGTACCTTTCCATTGGTGCAAATAAGAAAGTCAATTGAACTTTGTCTGGAGAGAGATAAAATAAGATTGGGAATGAAATCTTGCAGAGGTTGCAAACTGGTTCTGTAAGACTGAAGTCAGCCAGCCCATGAAAGTATTTTGTTTGGCTGGTACAAATTTAAATGTAAATACATTTAAGTGGCTTTCAAGTACTACAGTACCCATTGTTCCTTATTGTCTTATATCCTGCCTGTTTGACTCCTTTGTTTCTTGTCTGGTCCCTGAATACATTTGAGTTTGGAGTACCTAAAGACTTAGTCCAATAGGAAACTGTATGTACTTATGTTAAGAACTTGATCTTTCACTCTTGCATGTCAGAAAAGGATATCTATCCCAGAACAATAATTGGAAACTAAAAGGGTAGGGAAAAAAAGGACAAAATCACAAGTCAGTAGAAAAGTCAGGAAAATAATGAAGTAAGGAAAATAAAATAAAAATCAAAACATTTATTACTATGAGAACTTCTATAAAGGAAAAGGAAATGCAATGATTTGTCTAATGATAGAGGGTAAACATAGGATTAAAGAATTTTTTACAAAGGATTGTCACTAGTAAAACACACACACACACACACACACACACCCTGAAGTACAATTATGAAAAGCTGTAGAACTCCAAATCTAATATGACAGAATTTAAACTAATTTTAAAAAAATAAAAATTAAGCTAAAAGAGTTTAAAATATATATGTATATTTCTATTTCATGTACATCTCTACCGTTTGACTTGTTTTAACAAGCAACAAATTATCTTTGTAATTTAAAAAAGAAAAGACAAAGGTAATTCTCTCCTTCCAATATACTTCTTTGGAACAACCATTGTTAGATTGCAAATCTGTTCACTGTTTAAAATTATAGTAATTTTTAAAGACAATCCTCATGTAAAAAGGCTAGGTATTTGGTATATTTCTTAGAATCATAGTGAAAAGGCACTGAAACTCAAGGCAGTGAGAGACTCCCATTATAGGTACTAAGAGCAGCAGTGGACATAAAGGTGTATTCCTGAACAAATTGCTTTCAAACAGTCTAGGTGAATGTTAAAGTGGTATCACATATAACTGACATGCTACTGCTTCCATGAGTTTACCTTGTATCATCTGAAAATAAAATATAAGCCAGTTTTTAAAATGAGAATTTGGGGGAGCCCTGGGAAGGCTAAAACTTTTTTTAAAAAGTAAGATATGAAAATATCTTTTCTTCTGGTATTTATTATGTGTTCACAGGATGACAGCAGATGTCTCCAAGGAAATGGTTTGGAGAACATAAAGTTCTGAGCACATAAATTACTTTAAAAAAAAAAAAAAAATCTCCAGGAGACTTCAGAAAATAAGTGCTGTGTAAGTTATAAACAGGACACATTGAACAGTGATTTTGCAGAAGTGGGAAAAATACCCCTGTCACAAAAGTTAAAATCAGACTAATCTGAGGCATTCACAATACTCTGAATATCCTGTCCATATTCAGGGCTACTGATTATATTTCTAAAGAAATTTTCAAAACCAGATGTCTGGCTGGCAATTGGCTTTGATGAATCTCCAAATCTCAGCAGTAAGAAAATTTGACAGTTGTCAGAGGCAGCTTGTTGTGATGAGTGAGCCAGGGAATTTTCTTATCTGTTGCAAATATAGAACTATCACAGGGAGGTATTACATCATAATGTCATACTTTATGAAGAAGGTTTATAAATGTATGGTTTGAACCTCAAATTTTTAAAAAATTACAATTAATTTTCTTGTGTGTTGGAAGGTGTTTTAATACTTATACTACATGAATATGATTTTATCATCACCAACCAAAATGTCTGGGTTTGTTTTAATTTATAAAAATTCATTTTATAGGAATTACATTGCCAGTAATTCATACCATGACACTTAACAAAAGTGGCTCTCAAGCCTGCATGTGCATCAGAATAATTTTGGGGGACTTGTCAAAGACACAATTGCCAGGGTCTCACCCTGAAGATTCTGATTTAGTAAATCTGGGGTGTAGTCCGAGGGTCTGTGTTTTCAACAAGCTCCGTGGGCAATTCATAGTCAGGTTTGGAAAGCACTAGTTTGGGCAGCACCTGGTTTATTTCCGAGTTACCAAGTGACTTTAGCTGGGTTCTTCAGTAATGGTAGGTCCTCTTATTGCTGTGTATTCCAGTAAATCTGTCCCCATTGTCTTTTTCATTGCTCCACTTTGAGTCTCTGCTTATCCTCTGTCCCTATCTCTTTATCTTATACTCACTGTTCACTAATGAAAACCGGCAGCTGCTAAAAAGAGTCGAGAGTCACGGTAGATATAACCCAAGAAAGAGTCAGGTTATTCTGCTGATGGAAAAAAAAAAAAAAGAGTGTGAGAGAAGCCAATGATGTTCTTTTATTTTTGCGCAGTATCTTTACACTCTTAGTTGCTTTTCCTTTTGTCAAATGGAGTCTTATGCAGAAGCCCACTGTATACTACAGATGAAAGTGGAGCTGCTCAGGCTGGCTCTCATTTGGCCTCCCTCTGACTCAGCCACTGGGCCCCTGTGCCTTGCATGAGCTTGAAAACTGCTATGACCTTTAAGCTTTTGTGTCCCACTGAAAAGTAGTAGGCATATTGCAGTGGTTTTTTTAATGTTTAGATTGTCGGATATAATGATCTGGTCTCAAAGTAGCATCTGTCCTTAATGAAAATGATTTCACATGTAATCTAAAATGTTTATTGTTATCAACCTATCTCCAATTCTTATAGTGAAATTCAATTGTAAAATAAGATGAGATGTTAAGTTTAATGTTTTCTTTTTTTTTTTTGAAGATGACTTTCGTTCAATAAGCAATTAATAAGCACTTTCTAGGTATGACAAGATTTGGTTCATAAAATACAGTTCACCTCTTTATAAAATTGCAGAATTTTTAAACTGGAAGGCCAGATATTCTCATCAACTTTTGCTTCTTCAGGTGTTTGCTTCCTTAGCTCTTTAAAAAAAATGGGCACCTTTAGCATCGATGGGTTTACATCTAGATGATAATTCCAGAGCCACCAGGGCTTCAGGTTTTGCTGGGGAAGGAAATCAATTTTATTGTCACTTGAAGGATCCCCTGGGATGAAGCAATATTGGAGGAAGCAATGCAGTCTTGAGTGTCAACTTTTCAGAGGCTTACATTTTGCTTAAAAAAATAAATGATCTCTGACTTAAATTTCTTTGGAGTGTCTGCTGTATATAAGGTGCTGTGGGAAGGCAGGGTGTGTGTGTGGATTTGTAAGATGTGGCTTCAGCTCTTAAGGGGTTTTCAGTCTAACTGGAAATAAGGATCTGGCAATAAGAAAACACAGTGAACCTATATGAGGGTCAGACTCTATACTGCAGTTTGCATAGTGTAATTGAAGGAATTGAAATCAGCAGGTTACAAGACAGACCTGAAGAACCAGCAATGTTTTTTGAATATACTTGTGACCCTCACAATTTACTTTTCTCCAAAATTTCTAGTGAAATGAGGGCATCAGAGAACTGTAAGAGCCCCCAAATGTGACTTGTTCCTATGAAATTCATATTCTCCCTGCCTTTTAAAACCCATTTTCCTATCTTATATGCTATAAACAAAACCTCATTTGGGGAAATAAAAGATAAACACATGTTCTGAGAGAATGCAGAATTATGATGCTCAGCTGAAATGGCCATGATTTCTTTTAAGAGATGAAGAAATTAAATAGGTAGTTGAGAAGCACTGAAATGAAATGCTCTCGGTCACCTGTGCTGACAATCAAGGGCAGCTGCAACAATGGAACTTTTAATGCAGAAGAAATCAAATCTTAAATAAAGAATGGATTAAGGGCCTTAGAGACCTAAATGGAAGGTAAGGTAGCATTAAGGGTGTGGGCCCAGAGGAGAGCCTGCCTGAGTCTAATCCTGGCTCCTCCACTGACTATGACTAACCTCCGGTGAGTTACTTAACCTCTGTCTCATGTGATCATGTCTATCACATGGATCATGGGTCAAACATTGAACGTAGTGCCTGGCATCTAGTAAGTGCTCAATAAATGTTAGTTGTTGTCATCATCATAGTTGCTATCATCCTCATCATTGTCATTGCCACTGCCATCACTGCTATCATCATTTTCTAATAAGAATTAAGTCCTTTACTCATGGATAAGCCCATAATTTAATACCAGTGCTCTTTTTAAATAATTTCAAAGCAACCAGGACTCCAAAGAACGCAGTGGAAAAAACTGTTAAGTGAAACTGGGCCCTGTACCTGGAGCCTCCAGGGTGCTGTGACCTACATGGTATTGAAAATAACACCTTTTCCCTATTAGCATATAAATGCTAGCTCCGGGTACACACACTCTGAAGTTGAATTTAATTGAATTTGGGCCATAGCTTGTTCACTGTTGATGAGCTTGTATTTATTTGATGTGGTTTACAAAACTGCTAGGGTTGTCCAAAAATCCAGGACCGCTTTACAAATTAAAAATGATTCCTTTCGTATAGTTGCTCTAGACAGGGTTTCCTAACTAGAAGTCCATGGACCCCAAAGATTTCAGGGGGTCTGTGAGCTTGAATAGAAAAAAAATCAACTTGATTTGTGTGTTTGTCTTGTCAAATACTGCACCACAGTTTAATGTTCTTATTGAAGATAAACAACAGTCTGCACATTGACATGCCTTTAAAAAATAAAATTTAACTTTAACTTTCTTACATTTTTGATGTATAGGGTTATTATTTAATGTGTTAAATAAGAAGTACATATGTATTGTATTGCATCATATGTTTTTTATTTTAATAACTGTATTTCAATATGTGTAACGGATTTTCTTTGTAATTTTATTTTATGCATTTAAAAACTATTCTTGGGACGTGTCGGTGCGGGCGTGATATATTTATTAAATAATACACAGCATATGTGGACTTGGTATGATTTTTATTTTGATGTAGCGTGTTCTGAATGTAGTGGATAACTGCCTGCAAAAAGGATGGTAAGGATGGCAGGGATGGTTTTATGACGCCGTGAGAAAACTCGAATTTCTAAATGTTTGCCGAAATTGACCATTTGAACAGATGTTGAATCGTGTTAGGTTATCAGGTATTGAAATTATGGGAAAGTTGTAATATGTAATTTTGAATAATCCTAAAATTTGATTTAAAGACATGCCAATGCTGAATGTCATAAAACTATCTGCCTGTATATTCTGAGAAGGGGTCCATGGTTTTCACCTGACTGGCAAAGAGGTCCATGGAACAAAAAAGTTTAAGAACCCGTTTTAGAGCCTGAGGCTGCACTGCAGTTGAATGGAGACAGATCCATCTCCCTCCCTCCCTCCCTCTCTCTCTTTCCCTCTGTCTCTCTCTCTTTCCCTCTGTCTCTCTCTCTTGCTCTCTTTTTACTTTTTTCTTTCTCTTTTCTCACCCAGACATGGAATAACTGGGCTGTGTTCATTGAGCTAATTGCCTCACCTGCTTCAGGGCCTTAGAACCCACAGAACTATGGGTTGATCTATAATCATGGCAAGCAGGGTACCTCAGGGACTGTGCTTCACATTTGGAATAGTCCTGGTTTAAAATTGTGTGAGGAAGCTGGGCAGCTATAGAGCACCATGTGGCTGCTAATCAGAAAATGTTGAAGTGGAAAGATGTTGGAATAGGAAATCAAATGCCATTTATTCATCAGTACATGCTTCCACAAGTACCTTCCTGGAAGCCTGAGTGCATTCATAGTGATGGTGGCTTTTTAAATGTCAATCTGCAGGAGGATTTCTGTTTTTAGTAAAGGCTGATCCCTCAGGCAATTAGATAATAGTAAAGTAATAGCCACCCTGTGTTGGTGACTTGCTATGTGCCAAGACTTCTGCTTCACCACTTTCTGTGCATTATTTCATTTGATCAGGACAACATCCCTATGAGATAGGGGATTATTACTATCATTTTGCAATTGAGAAAACTGAGGTTTAGAGATAGGTAACTTGTCCAAGGTCACAGTTAATAAGTAGCAAGATGAGATGTGAATCTCTGACTTCAAAGCTTGTACTCTTAACCACTCTACTTCCTGTATGTTTCATAGGGTACAGTTCAACGGAAAGGATATTTTAGTCTAAAGGTAAATCAGCACAGGCCTAAAGAAATTTGAGCCCAGATTAAATTTACTATATCCACCTCTCTTATTCCCCTTGAGCTCATTTGTTAACAATATGCCACGGGCATCCATCCAGGTCAATACATACTTTCTCTTTTTTAATGGCTAAATAATATGGTTTGGCTAACCCTAATTTATTCACTCATTCTTTCATTGGTGAGCATTCAAGTTATTTATTTATTTATTTTTTCTTGCCAGTTAGGTAAATTTTCCATTTGAGAGCTGCCATTGTCTGCATCTTAGCCTCTGCGTGATAAAAATTGAGTATTGGTGAGGTTTGGAAAATCAAGAGACACAAGCCCAGTGGTGAGAATCTAGGTGGTTGAGTCAACCAGATCTTGGTTCAAGTCCTGGTCTTACCACCCACCTGCTGTGTTACTCAGGACAAGCCACCCTACCTCTCTAATTCTCAGTTTCTTCATATGAAAAATGAGACAAATGGTATTGCCCTCAAGGAATAACCTGGAGGACCAACAAAATGTGTGAGCGGGTTTACCACAGAGCCTGGCATGGAGGAGGTCCATCATCACTGGAACTTGACAAAAACGTCCTCTAACTGTAAATTAGGATGTGAGCTCTCTGAGGGCACTCCCTTTTGTCATTCCTTTTTGGGGCTTGAGTGTAGTAGAGACTCAATATTTGTTCAAAGAAGTTTGAAAAATTGCTACTGTTCTTGGCAGTATTTACCTCTGCCTTCCTATACCTTTATTCTAACATTAGCTAATGTATATTCCATGAGTTTCTGGGATGGAGAATCTTCAGTTGTTTAAATAGTTTTACCATGGAAATATTTTTTTTTCATGTGTGAAGAAGACCATTGTGAAATTTTTAGAGACTTGTCTCACAATTTTCATTTTTCAAAACCAAGTGCCTTTGACTTCGAGGGTCTGAGCTTTAAATCACTACTTCATCTTGGCTGTCATGATGATGTCAAAATGATAGCTGACAGGGGAGCAGGTGTAGCTCAGTGGTTGAGCTCCTGCTTCCCATGTACAAGGTCCCGACTTCAATCCCTGATTCCTCCTTGGAAAAAAGATAGCTAACATTTATTGAGCACTTACTATATCTCAGAAAAATATGTCCACCATCCTCATCCTTTACCAACTCTCTCCTAATCATCCCAGCAATCCTGTGAGGAAGACAGTCTCATTATCTGCATTTTATATTTGGGGAAAATGGAGGCTCATTGAGATGTGTCAAATTTCCTTAGGTTTGTGGAACCCAGTTCTGCCCCAAACCAGAATCATCATGCTTGATTCCATGCCATGCTGCTGTGATTATGTATTATTGGGCTTAGTTCTTGGCAATTTGTATTTGTGAAGAAATTGAGAACATATACTATAATTCCTATGGTAGTAAAAGAGGATTGTACAGAAGGCTTAAAGAGGAGAGTATTGCTTTGTTACCATGATGTCACTTCTTTGATATTGATATTTAGATCATCCAAGTAAGTGTTATAATGAAAATGATATTCAAGAGACTGGTCTGCCTACTTTCTGTAGAATCAGATAGAGGTGGTAAAAGCTGGAATTAAGGAAACCAGCTCAGGGGCTGTTTTAGTTACTAGGTATGAGGTAAGAAAGTCTGGGACGAGAGGGATGGCAAATACTACAAACATTGTGGTGGGACATAGAATGGGTAGTAATTAGACCTGCATCCAGGAGTGGTTTATATGGTGTATCATCCTTCAGGATGTAATATAAAACTGGAGATTTGAAATGTGCACCCAAACATTTCCCTCTTTCCCCTTTCAAAACTTTAGGGCACGTTTTTTCTCTTATCCAAATCCAACATAGTATTTCACAATCTCTTGGAATGATGTTTCCCATTTGTTATGTCCTAGATGAAGAAGCACTTCCTTTTATCTGAGTCTCACTGGGTGTGGGATTATGTGGTGATTTGAAGGCGGTACCCATGAGGTTATTGTCTAAGAATACCTCAGGCAAGGGCCCTCAGGGATAACATCTTAGTTGAGCTACCATTTTTTTCAGGTGTGATCTTCAATTTTGTGAGTATAGAAAATGGATATTTCCAGGTCATCCAGTTCACTTTCGCTTCTTGAAAATGAAGTTGGCAGAACAATGTCAGGTTAGAGCTCAAGTTATTTTAGCTCTGTGACTTTTTAACTGTGTAATCTTGAGCAAGTTACTTAATCTCTCTCAACTTCAGTTTCTTTATATTAGTATAGAATTATATTAACATGAGATCTTCCACGTAAGTTACTATATTGGTTACATGGGTCAATACATGTAAATCACTTAGAATAATGCCTGGTACATAGCAGATGTTTGATAAATATTATATGTTAATATTATCATGTTATGACTGATCTATAAATCAGATTTAATTTACTTATCATGTAATACCCTTCTTAGGGATATCAACTCTTAGCTCCCCATATGAAGGGCTCTCTGTGCGTACCTAATCACCTTTCTGCCTTCCACTCTCATTCTCTTGTGGAGGTTACTGGCAAATTGAATTATTAATCAGAAGGTGGCTCACTGAGCATGGAATCAACAAAGAAAGGAGGTCATTTAGTGTCTTAGTTCATCAGGGTCATTTAGTGTGTCTTAGTTTGTCAGGGCTGCTATAACCAAGAGTACACAATGGGTTGACTTAAACAGTGGTAATTTATTTTCTCACAGTTTGGCTAGACATCCAAAGTCATTAGCAGGCCACACTTTCTCCCTGAATCCGTAGCATTCTGGTGCTGGCTTGCTTCAATCCTTGGCTTGCATCTTTGCCTCTGTCACATGGCTTTTCCTCCTGCTCATTGTCTATGTCTGTCTGGATTTCCTCTCTTTGTAATGGTTTCAGCCATATGGATTAAGACCCAGCCTAATTCAATTTGGTCTCATCTAAATAGGATCTTTGAAGATCTTATTAACAAATGAGTCCACACCTTAACTTAATACATCTTCAAAGGTCCTATTTCCAAATGGGCTCACCACAGGAATGTGGATTAAGACTTGAACATGATTTTTTGGGGGAATTGATTCATCCCCCAACAGCATGTAATGCTCTGGGCAAGTGACAAAATATTCATACCCAACAACAGCGGATACCTTTCTAGTAATAGAATTAGTTTAGTTCTCAGCTCCCGTATCTCATTCTTTTGGAGAATTCTGGGTATATACATTTTTCTCCTCTGAACACTATGTTTCTCTAATGCTCATCCCTGGCAGCTGACACATTCTTTGTGTTGATGTGTTAGTGTCACTCATTAAACCAAGGTCAGGACCATCTTTGTTGTGGGTCTGGGACATATTCATCTTCCACTTTTTATCTGTTGATAAGCTTTTGTGCCTGAGTGGCATCTTGCAATGGCAGCAGGAAGAGGGTGTGAACTAGATTAGCAACTGAGAGACACTGGATGGACAAATTATATTAATGATAACTCCTGCAGTCAGGGAAGTTGAAGTTGGGAGACAGAGAAGGTTGCCAAAAGTTCTGTATCAGTTGGATGAAGAGCAAGCCACATCCAGAAACCCTTGCATACTCATAGGACTGGAAGGTTACTCCCATCCCCCTCATTTTACAGGTGAGGAAACTTCTTGGCAAGTAGGTAATAGTCTGAAATCCTGTTACTTAAAACAAGCTGGGAAGATGTCAGGAGGTAGCTGGAGTTTCCTCGGACAGCCACAGCAGCATAATAGTAGTAGCTTCAATTTTTCTTCATTTGGTACTGAATTCATTTGTAGTAATGAACCTATCTATCTATATATATTATAGCCATCAAATTATCTTCAGTAACTATATAGGCATTATTAGTTTAAACCTTTAAAACCCATGAAAATACTTTGGTTCACCAAGCACGTCTACCATATGCACTTAAGGAGATTCTTCACAGAATGGTAATTGTAGTAACTGCTCCCTGGCTCTTATAATACCTCCTATAAAAATAATAACTTGTGCTTCAAGTGTCTCTTTCTGTGAGTTTTCAAAGTACCTTGCCAGAATCACTTACTTAAATCCACCTTGTGATGGTGTATGGAATAGCGTACAGTAGAGTGACTGGGTAGGAGATGGTAAATAGTGCCAGTGCTAGAATACAAACTTATAACATGGTTTTGTTCAGATATGATCCTTGTTCATCACTTTAGAATAAGCTCTTTCATATTCATTGAATACCATATATATGGTATTTGATATTCATTTCATATTGATTGATCCTCATCAGACCCTTCTGAAGTAGTTTAGTGGCAGATATTATAGTCATTTGACAGATGATTAAAACAAGATGGAGAAATGTCATTTGGTCCTAAAATCATCCAACTTATTAGTGATAGAACCTCACTGCAAGCCTCTTGACTGTAACTCTGATACTTTTTCTACTAGATTATATTACCTAGAGTTGTATTTTCCTAGATAATGCTGTTGTGCCTTTATCTCTAAGTGATGGCCTTTATTTCTCTGGATTAGGAAAAAAGCTACCTATTCCTCTATATTTGAAGTGAGTTAACTCTTTCAGGAACATCAGGAGACCAATTTTAGCATCTACAAGATAGAACTTAATACCATCTTGCTCCAGGAATGCTTATACAGATGTAATTTCAGTGGCAACTGCCTTGAAATAAAGAGCCACTTGGCTAGAATAAGCACAATTGAAAAGTGACATGACAGCTTTCAGTGATTCATTTTTGTTGTTGGCACAATTCAACTTTGTGAGACCAATTGTGGTTTCATTGGCCATCAAGGTTACTTGTAGCCAGGTCATGATGGTTATGTGTGATGGTGACATTGGTATGATGTCATGTTCTAAGCATGTTATAGAATAATAACCCAGCATTGCTGACCATTTTAAATCAAGCTTATGAAGCTCAGTTGTAACATTTAATTTCAGTGAACAAACATTGCATTTTCTCATTCATGTTGCTACTTTCCTTCCACCCTATGTCGTTCCCTCTGTTACTGCTCCTGACTTTTATAGTCTGTGAGAACACAAATACTCACCATTGCAATCAGATTTCCTCTCCATTCTTCACCACAAGCCTATGTTTTCATGAAAATTAAAATACTACTTTCAATGAGATAAAGAATATTTCAGTTATTTTAAGTCTTATGGCTGATGCTCATTGAACTCCTTCCTTTGTTTAAGAGCAAGGATTCTGGCTTTAAGAAACCCTAGGCTGGATTCTTATTGGCTTCTTATTGGTCACACTTATTGGCTGTGTGACCTTGGGCAAGTAGGTTTCCCTACTTGTAAAACGAGGATGACACTTGTGTCATAAGGTAATTGTGAAGATTAAATGAGAGTGTGTTTAAAGTCTCAAGCTTAGGAACTAGAAGAGTGTATTTTTCAATAAGTATAATTCTCAGCATTTCTCAAATTATGGTATGCATAGATATCACCTGCAATGCTTCTGAAAGCTTCAGATTCTTGCACTAACTTCCCAAATCCCTTCCCCAAAATTCTGATGTAGTAAATGTGATTAAGACCCAGGAATCTGCAATTTCACTGGTCAATGATCTGAGGATCATAGTTTGGGAAACAATGCTTTGAGCTCTATGCAAATGGGCTGTATAACGAGTTCTTTCAAACTTTTCTGGATCATGATTGAGTTCCACAATTTTTCAGAGAAAAAAAATAAATGGTAACTTTCCGGGGTCACAACCAATTGTAAATAGCTAGTAGTAGAAAATTGGATCTTGTAGAATTCATTTATTCATTCACCATGTTATTGGACACCTTCTTCTGCTGAACGCTCTCCTTTGTGTGGGGAACACAATGATAAAGAGCAAGGCAGGCACAGAGAAAGAGCAGTAAATGGGAGTCCAGAGCTCTATTTCCCAGGGCCTACTGTCTTCCTGGGCACAAGGATGAATGTATCAAGTAGCTCTGTAGATTCATTTAAGTCTACACTGCCCGGACTCCTGCCCATTCTCCAAAAAGATGTTTGCTCTCCAAGTAAGTTGTCTTAGAGAAAGTACATCCTGAAGCCTTTGCTTTGTTGGGACCAGACTCTGCAAAGATCCAGATTTACCTGTCCTTATCATCAGACATAAAGCACAGGTCCCTGGACAGCAGATGTGGTCTCCTGCTAGGAAAGCAAGGGGTCAAGGCCTCTTTGTCTCCAGGGACAAAAGAGCAGCAGTTGTTCTTAGGACCTCGTCTAATGGTTGGCTCACTGAGTGCTATCTCTTGATTAGCACTAAGAGACAGCACTCTCTTTGTCTTGATTCTAGTCACCTGTCTAAGCTTCTTGCTGCCCCCCTCCCTGTGAGTGTAACTGTATTCCCTTCTGTCCCATTTGGGGCAGAGATGATCTGGAATCTTGGGATCTCTTTTCCTTGTTTACTTCTCTGGCCATGCATTACATTCTGTGGTCACCCACAATCTCAAGTTCAGATGCTCTCTAGAACTAGTCCCACGTGGCCCAGAGAAGGCATTTCTTTGGGTTGTGTCCATTGTGGGGCCATGCTCAGATCCCATAGAGAGAGGCAGCATGATGTATGGTGAGAGCACTGAGTTGGGAGACAGTGGCACCAGGGAAAGCCTCCTCCACTCCAGCTGGTTTCCTAACCTTAGGTCAGTCCCAAGCTTCTCTGGAGGCTCCCGACTGTCCTTCCAACCTGGGACTGTTGTGGGGCAGTGGTGGCCATAGTCTGTGTTGGGATCTCTTTCTTACATCCTGACCGCTTTGACCCAGGTCCCTGACTCCTTGTTTCCCAGTTGCCTTCTCCAGATCTAAGACCCAACCTCTTGGTCATGACACCTTATTTGCTGGACTCATGAAACTATCTATTCCTCTCTTACTTGATCAACTTTACTTAAGACCTTGCTACACCACTTTCTCTGTCACTTCCATCCCTATCCGGCCTAAGTCTTATCCTACTCTGTTTTGCTGCGACCAAACTCGGATGAGGCAGAACTTCAATCCCTCGCTGGATTCCTTCCTCTACTTTGTTCCTCTCAGTACCAGAGAAGAGCACTTGGCCATTACCTGCCTTTTGCTCAGGGCTTGCCTGAAAATAAAATAGAGGTTCTGAAGGAAAATATATCAGTACTGAGGCTGAAATGTGAATCTGATCTCCATTCTCCTTAGATGTGAGAAAAATGCGTATTTTCTGAAGCACATAGACCATTATCTTAATTATCAGCTCTGTAAAATTGCTAAGGGTCAGAGGCCCACGCAATGGGTTTGCTTTAAGTGTGATATGCAAATAAAATGAATTCATGGCAACTGAGACCCAGGCTTTAAAATCAGCTCTTTGTGAATCAAAAGCAGCCAATATTCTGTAAATCCTCCCAAGATACGGTTTCTTACAAAAATACTGGCAGGGTCTGTAATGACTGTAGCTGCTTTGATATGAGGATATAGTCAATATCTCATGAAAAAAGATTCCAACTTTCTATTTTCTGCAGTATAGAGAGGAGGGGAGGGAGTATGCTATGTTCCCATGTCCATCTGAGTCAGCGACCAAAATGCTTTATAATTTTTTAATTGATTTATCTGGAAAGAGTCCATTCCCTGTGGAGCTCACAGATCTCCATTTGGGTAGGAAAGAAAATTGTAGTCCTATCCCCACTGCTGCTTGAAATTCCATTATTGATGTGATGAGCTCTTTGTTCCTCATTTTGATACAGATAAGATATTGAACTGAAGGAAATGCACGAAATATATCTTTCTCCACTAATAAACCGAGAAGTGGTAGTGTTGCTGTTTGTTAATTCAAGATTTGTTTTGCTTTGCCAAATGGATTTGCCATTTATTTCACTCAGGCCACACAAAACTCTGCATCAGCAACATGCAGAAATAGAGGTAGGATTGTTGAGTTGTTGCCAGAATTTGTCTTGATGATGCTTGATGCAGATTGAAGAAAAAGAGAATGCAAAAGCTATAAATTGTGCTGGGGCACTGGAGCAGGAGGACACTCTGAGTCCAGCCTGGTGGCAGTCAGCCTTTCCCCTCTAGCCCCCACACCAAACAAGTTGGTAAAGTCATGCACGGCTGATCTTAATTTGAAGAGAAAAAGAAATTGGGTCCCAGAGTCTCAAAGCTGAGGTACTTATCCACTAAACTGGAATGAGGCACTTCAGTTTCAACTAGCTTAGGGTTGCCCCTACTATAACAACAACCCAAATAAAGAAAATACTTTAGGAAGCAAAGTAATTCTGGTGGAAAGTAGGGGCATTGTCTGAGGACCAAGTGGATTCGACACCCTTTCCTCTTGTTATGATGGGACTGTGTTTTCCACTCTGCGGAGCACTCTGCCTAACTATGAGGTAACCGTCTTCCAAGGCACAGTGACGGCTCCTTTGTCAGGCCTCTGCCTTTAATTGGCCACCGATTGACAACCCTCTCCCACCAGTCACTACCCAGCCCACTTTGTCACCCACGGTGCACACATTGCCACTTTATGCTGCCTTGTATTGCTCTCTGTTTCCTGTTTAATTGCTTCCATGGGATTTAATGTTATTACGACAGAAAGATTGGATTTCATTAAAGGGAGAAAATTTGGCTTTGTTTTGGTCTTAGGGTCTGGGCTACGATCAGCTGTGAAGAAGCTGGAAACCAAATTTGCAGCCCATCTCAGCTAACAGTATAGAATTGTAGGGCGGACACTGAGGGTAATGACCCTATTTCTGCCTTCATCTAATTGTTTCTTCTCCCACTGCCTCCTTTATTCCTGTGTAATTTTTTCTAAGCCTCTTTCAATTATTTTAGAGATTAGACAGCATATAAAGAACCTTCCATATGTTAAGCCAGAGGTCATTAACTCAGATGCTTGCAGGGGACAGGCAGGTAATATAATGACTCAGACCAGGGAAGGCAGTGTGGTCTGTCTGTCTCTGTACCACTCCAGTCACTGGTGGCCATCTCTTGATTTTTTCCAAGAGATGACAGAAATCCATTTTTAAACATAGGTCATTAATGTGTGCCTATTTCTATATATAATGCTTGGTGGTACTCTTCCCCCACCAATAAGAAATTGGTGTTGCCATATTCAGCTTGGGAATCACTGGTTTGCATCATCTGCTTTAAAGTTCTACTTGGTAGCTACCCAGTTATAATGGGAATGACTATCTTACCATGGCTCTCTTAGAATAAGGCCATGCACATTTGGTCACTTGCCAAGTGCTGTTTGCTCATTAGCAAAAGCCGTTGAAGGATTCTGAAAGGAATAGAGAAAAGGAAAGCTAGTTGCCTAGTTCTACAAAGACACTGGACTGTGTCACATACATTATGAATACAGCCTGCAAATCTTAAACGTATCCGAGACCTTGCTAATGAGCCCTGTTTTCTCCCCCAGATTCTAACTGCTCTACAGGGCTTGTGCCATGGAGTTGGCTTCATACTGCCTGTGTGCCTGGAACCCAGAGAGGCAGAGTTCCTTTCTTCCACCCTAACGTAAAGCATCAAGTTAGAGTCATATATGTTCTCCCCACTCTGAGGTTTTATCATTCTGGATAAGAGATTCAGTGGCATTTATATCAGTGCTTTCCAAATACCGGTTCCTGAGAAAATTTCTCTGGCCTACAGCTTACACCATGAGAAAAAATAAGTTTTCATAAAATTTATCTTATTAAACTTATTTTGAGGTTATGTATGGTCTTAGTTTACCAGGGCTGCTATAACAAATACCACACACTGATTAGATAAAACAACAGAAACTTATTGCTTCAGTCCAAAATCAAGGTATCCGCAGGACATGTCTTCTCCAAAATGTGTAGCTTTCTGCTGGTGCCTTTTTGGCGGTCAATCTCTGCTTCTGTCACATGGTGAACTGTCTCTTTCTGACTCCTTCTTTGGTTTCTGTTTCTGTCCAAATTTCCCCTGCCTCGGAGTGTTCCAGTCATATTGGATTAAGGCCCGTGCTGCTTCAGTTTGGCCTTGTCTTAACAGGATCTTTGAAGATTGTGTTTACAAATGGGCTCACACCCACAGGACCTAGGGCTAGGACTTGAACATGTCTTTAAGAGGGACAGGATTCAATCCCCACCGTGCACCTATTACTTTCTGTGAGTGCATCAAAATATCCCGTTGGAAAGGTCGTTTTAGAAATAGTGTCTTTACTTGACAAGATAAAAAGCTGGCAACCTTAGAAACGATTCTTCGCATCTCTCTCTATATATTTATTTCTAGATTGTATTGGTCTATGAGCTCTATGAGGCTGAGACCAGGCTTGAGCCAGCCCCTCCATTGCTGAAAAGTGGGGAGAGGGAGAAAAGGCTGGGAATGGCCTGGGAGTACCAGGTGCAGGAGAAGCACATCCTTCCTCAGTGAGAGTGGTCACCTTTGAATGGGGAGCCTATCCTGATTCAGTCCACACTTGAAAGAGATTTATCGGAAAGCTGTTGTAAGCAGGTCTGGTTTGGGAAAACTTTGACCTTTCCTAGTCTTTGAAAGAGAATGTATTACTCTTGAGAAACAAAAGATCTTATTGTCAGCATGTTTAAATTCAGCAAACAGACCTGAAGATGGCCCCCGGGGATGATGGACTCAAAGAACATGGATGATACTGTGTAACTTTGACCTATTTCATATGAGCATCGCCAAGTCTGCTTTCTGGGACTGGCTGCCTTGTTTGTTTTATGAATTGATCCTCATATTGATCCCTTACTTGATGGCTGTGGAATAGAAATCTCCCTCCTTTTTATACACATGTCTTTGTGGGCTTCCTTTAATAAAGGACTCATCTGCTTATCACATAAAAGGCTCCCCAACCCTCATATATCTGGCCAGCCACTTCATTGCTGAGAATTTTGCAGACTGTGAAGTTGGGTATAAAGTGGTTTGCTGTAATGAGAGAAGTTAGAGAAGACCCTTTCTCCATTTTGAAATGCCACTTCACCAAGGTTACTTTTTGGAATTAGACAATTTTTTTTCTAGGAGAGCGCGCACGTGAGAAAATATATTCATTAAATCTAATTATTATTGAGCGCCCACTACATGCAGACTGTTCTGGACAGTCTGTGATACTCCATTCACCAAACAAAAATGTACAAAAATGTCTGTCCTCAGTGATCTTAAATTCTAATGGGGTGAAATAGACCGAAACAAAATCAAACAAAACACGTGCATACATAGAATAATAGGTGAGATAAGGAAAGTTCCAGGGGGAAAAATAGAGCAGACTGCTTTTGAGGACAAGTACGTAACATAATTGAGTGAGAGCAGTGCAATGCCCTAATACATTTGAAAAAATTAAAGCATCATGCAAGCCACACTAAATATATCTGCACAGTTGGTCTGTGAACTTCCAAACTGCAATCTGTAAAGAGTCAACCTCTTTATTTTACATCTGAGAGACTTTTGGGAATTGAACCAGGTCCCCCACAAAAGGCATGCTCAGGTGCCAAATGTTAAATAGTTGGCCAGTTTGCTGGTTGTCTTGTTGCAAGAGCAATATGGCGATATTTGAGAGTCTTAAGATGAAGTTGAGCAGCTCTTCCTTCCTCCCTCCCTCCCTCCCTCCTTCCATTTTGTGAAATCTCTGTCCATGTCTTTCACCCATTTTGCTTTTGGGTTGTTTTTCTCTTATTAATTTACTTATAGGAGTTCTTGTATTGTTTTCTTATTAATCCTGTATCAGTTATATGTGTTGTATGTTCTCCTAGTTTGTGGCTTATATTTTCACTTTTCAAAATGTTGTCTTTTAATACAATTAAAAACTATTATAGGAAGTCAAATTTATCAAACCATTCCTTATGGCTTACATTTTGTGTCTTATTAAAAAACTTACTCCCTACCCCAACTTCATAATGATAGTCTCCTCTATCTCTGAAAGGTTTTAAATGTTACTTTTAAAGAAAAAGCATATGTCTTAACTGACCTGAAATTGATTCCTATGTATGGCATGGAGGAGGAGTCCTATTCCATTTAGTTTTTGAATATGGCAATTAGTTTTCTCAGCACTATTTCTTGAAAAGTCCAAACTCTTCCCAATGATTGGCAATACCATCTCTGTCATCTATCAAGTTTCCATATATGCATCCCAAGTTTTCATGTATTCATTCATTTCTGGTTTCTCTGTTTTGTGCCATTAGTCTGTTTGTCTGTCTTTATGTCAGTACCATGCTGTCCCTAGTTATGCCTTTATAATAAGCCTTCTCTCACCTTCCCATTTCCCTGTACCCTGTTCTTCAGGAATGTCATGGCCATTCTTGGCTATTATATAATTGGCTTGGAATTTCCAAAATCTTTATTGAATTAGATTAAAATTTTAAGTTTGGGGGAGAACTTTATAACATTATAAAGTTGAGCCTTCCTATCTGTATCTCTGCCTGTCCATGTCTGTACTTGCTTAGGTATTTAGTATCTTCAGTTGCTATTATAAATTGTATTTGTCAAAATCACATTTTCCAATTATTGCTGAGCATTCTTTTTTCAATGGGTTTCAGTATTTACATAAGACAAGAAGAACTTTTGATATCTGGCTACCTTTACTTTTTGACCAGCTCAAATCCCTGAGGCAAGGAATGATAGAGTTTGCCTACATGCTTGAAATGAGGAAGACAGAAATAAAGGGAGAACAATGCAATTTAAAAGTAATTTTAGTAAATTTGTCTGCTACACCTACATGATCTTATTTAATCCTCACCACATTTCAAGGTAAGAATTTTTCTCCCATTTTAATGACAAAGAAGCCAAAGTTTAGAGAAGCTAAGTAACTTGCTCAAAATCACACAGCTAGTATGTTTGTGCCAAAGCCAGTATTTAAAATCAGGTGGGTTTCTTTTCATCACACCAAATGTTTCTTTTCATCATACTGTTTTTCTTCTGGCAAGAAGAGTGTTCAGCCTCTAGTACAATGACCCGAATGGATAATCCATTCTATAGCCCAATTACATGACTCTCCCCACCCCTTCTAAAGTCAGCAGATTCCACTTTATCCATCTCCTCTTCTCACTGTCACTATCTGAGGAGGAAAAATTAGTCCACAGGAAAGAAGTTTTTGTACACCTGAGGAAGCAGATAGCAGAAATCACCAACATGCTTCCCCTAGACTTCATTTCAATGCACACAACTGAGCTGGGGAATTGAAATAGTAAAGCAGCACAGTCTGTGTGGTGGGCTTTTAATATTTTCTTAAATAGGCAGTGATGGAAAACTCTGATAACGATCAAGTCAAAGCTTATGGCTGCGAAAAATCTCTGTGGGTCCTACTGGAAATGATTCTCTGCTGAATATGGCCTGGATGCCTGGGCCCAGTGTACTTTGGTGACAAAATTACTGCAAGTTATCTTGCCATCTGTGATGCTCATGGGTGGAATCTTCTGCTGAAAGTCACACTTGTTATCAGTCTATCAATCTGTACTGTCTAACAGGCCTCCTGAGCTTAGGGGGCTGAGTGTGGGGTGGGGAGGCTGTCAATACAGGAGAAACAGCAAAGAGGAGCTTTTCTGTGAGGAAGAGAGGACTGATGTTCTTGATGGGTTGTTATAGGGAGGTGGTAGTCCATAATCAAATGAGAACAGCACTTGAAAGGTCTGTATTCAGAGCCATGGTGCCTGGAACTTGGGCTCAGCAATGTCTGCCAGCATTTGTACCAGGCAGAAATGGAGTCCATGACAGCCATTTCCACAGGCGGTCTCCTCTCTTTTTAGGGTCTGAGCACATTTGGAATCCTGCACCAGGCTTACTGGACCTCTGGAGCTTTGCCTGGGTCTCCTCACCATTCAAAAATCAGATATGAAGATTTAGAAAGGGATTTTATAAAAATAGAGATCCTCTTCACAAATGCAATTTGAGAAACAGGGTAGAGATAAGGGTTATTCAACTGGCAGAGTTCTATATGTCTTCATACTGTAAAGAGTTTTTGAGAAAGCGGGGCCTCAATAAACATTATTTCTTACTCCCTTCTCTCTCTCTTGCCTCTCACCTTGCCTCTTTTCTTTTGCCCCCCTCTCTTCCTCTCATCTTTCATTCTGTTTCCCATTTAGCTTCCCTGCTGCACTTCTCTTCCTCCTCCTTCCATCTCTTGCCTCTGTCCTCTCTACTCCACTTTCCTCCATTTCTCCCTCTTCTTTCCTCTAATCTATCTCTCCCTTCCTCCCTTTGCTATGCTCTGAATTAGTGATTGCCAAAGAGGAGAGTTTGAAAAAACTTCAGAACTTCTATTTACACTTATTTTATTTCATCAGATGTTAACATCTACTTTTTCTTTAGTAAAGTGGAGATATGTTCTCAAAAATATATTACTAAGGGAGTGAAATTATTACTCCATTTTTACGAATGGAGAAAGAAAATTAATATTACTGCATTAGTAATAAAGCTATATTACTTATATTACAGAGACTAATATATGTGGCTGCTTTCATCCTGATACCACTACGTCCTTTCCTGTTTGGGTTGATGGGTTGTATTTCTTGTATAGTTTTCCAGCATTTACTGTTGTCTGTGAATGAATACTTAGTGTGCCATGTTGGTAGCTAAGTTTACAACTGCTTCAGTCAGGAGTGAGGAACACGACCTTCTGTTGCACATCCCCTCTTGCTGCCAGCAGATATGGAAGATTGATTTGGATGCACTATGGGAACACCAGGGACTGGTCCTGTGTACCTCTCACAAAGGATTCTTCTAAGAATTAAATGAAAGAAGGATGTAGCATCTAGTATTAATTAAGTGGTAGCTATTATTACCATTATTAATATTATGTGCATGGTATGGTAAAAAGAACATAGATTGGGACTCAGAGAGACCTCTGTTCGAATTCCAGCTCTGTCATTTACTAGTTGTATAAGCAAGTCACTTGATTCTATTTAAGTGTCTGCTTTCTTTTCTGTAAAATTGTATCAATAATACCCATTTATGAGGTGGTCATAGAGGCAATTGAAATAATATGTAGAATCACCTAATAACAGAGTAGATCTCATTGAATATTACCTTCCTTCTCTTCACTCAAATCTATTCTTTGGACCCAATGGTATGCATGTTGATATGTATGTTTGTATGACTATTTATCAAACACTTTAATGCTTACTCTGTGCCGTGCACTTTTCTAAGTGCTTTCTAAATTTGACTCTTTAAAACTCATTAACAACCCTTGAGTACTTACTATCAATTACCCCCATTTTGCAAATAGGGAAGAGAAAGCACAGAAAGGTTTAGTGACTTGCCCAAAGCCAAGTGTCTAGTAAGTGGCAGAACCACTGACTGTTTGTGGTAAGACATTTCATTTTGAGCTTTTTTCCTTTTAATTGAAGATATTATTGCCCTAAGATATTCCCTTGAAATCAATATAGATTTTTCTCTTGAGTCTGCAAATTTTCTCTGTTAGGGGCCTGAGGAAAAAACAACATTAAATAAAAGCACACTTAATTATGAGTTCGTTTTCTGTGTTAGTGTAATAAAGGGATGAATGAATGCCAGAAATACCTTGCATTTGGTTCTGCTCTGGGGGAAGCACAGGATGGCAGTTCCAGCCACTTTTCACCAGTGAGCCTGGGAGAGAGCCCTGGCTCCCAACACAGAGAGCCTGAGGCTGGCGCTGCCAGCAGTGTGCCACTGTGCCTCGTCTGCAGAGAGCTTGTGCGGTGTTCAGAGGCACACAAGTGGGGATTTCAGTGCGGCCAGGATCACCGGGAAAAGTGTCGGAAAGTGATACCTGCCAACAGACAGCACCCTTCTGTTTAACCTCAACACAGGAGAAGGCCCAGGGAATAATGACTACAAACTGGCTGTGCTTTGGATTTTTACAACATCTTGTTCTCATTTTCAAATGTTTGTTCCTTGGGAAGGCATCAAACCTCACTTTGCTACACAGCTCTACCACTTATTGAGGAGTATTCAGAAATACGTTAATTCTTATGGCCTGGATTCATTATTATTTAGGATCATTAACATGTTTTTAGACACAATCTACAGTTAAGAAAGGAAGGAAAGGGATATTTATTGAGGGCAAACCAGGTGCCAGGTGTTGTGGTGGGCACTTCCACATATATTAGCTCAATTGATGATACCAGAGAAGTGGAATTATCTTCAGAGAGTAACGGAAAATGTAGGAGAAGGTTAATGGAAGAGGTCAGATGCGTGGGAAATGGAAATGGAAATGGAAAAGGTAGGATGCATCTGAGTCTTTTTGATTCCAAAATCCATGCCCTCAATTCATCCTAAAGTGATTAAAAACAATTGCTTGTGCAAGGAGACAAAAATTATATTACCTTACGTGTGTTTTTGGTCTTTTTCCGTCCTCCTGCCTGCTGAAGGGGTTCTGGCTTCAGTTGTTCAGTTCTGTCCCTTTCCTTTGTCTTGCTTGGCACTGCCCATGTATTCAGGGGATTCTTGCTGTTCTATTAGAGAATGTGCCAGGACTTGCCAGGATGGGAATTCAGTATTCTTTTGGTTATTGTGTGGGACTCCAACTACTGATATAATGCCTCAGGCCACTTGAACATATTCATATGCCCTAGAGGCATGCCCCAGGTGCATCACTCCCCACACATACCCCCATCACTGACACCCCACACCAGTGATCCTCCCCTGCCAAGTTGGGACCCTTCTGCTATCCAAAACTTCCCCAAAAACAAAGCCAAAAAAAAAAAAAAAAAAAAAACCCAAATAAAAATAATAATAAAATAAAATAATAATTTTAAAAAATACAAAAATACAAAATAAAAATAAAATAAATTTTTTTTCATTGTCTTTCATCACTGTAAGATCTGTTATCTTTTATGTACAGTGACAATTTATTCTGTATATTCTCCCAGTGCCTTATTTTTCCCACTCTATTTTCAAAGAAGCTTTAGGTTACAGAAAAGTCACATAGAAAATATAGGGGATTTCTATATACCCAAACCCTTCCCCCCTCCCACTCTCCCCTATTGATAACATTTTACATGTGGATGGTACATTTGTTATAATTGATGTGCAAATATCGAGCATTGCTGCTAACCATGGTCAGTGGTTTACATTATGGTTTACAGTTTGCTCGTACACTTTTATAGGTTTTGACAAAATTTAAAATGACCCATATCTGTCATTGCAAGATCATACTCAACAATTCCAATGCCCTGAAAATGCCCTATATTCCATCTATTCTATTCTTCCCTCCTCCTCCCCCTCAGAACCTATGATAACTGCTAAGTTTCAGTTTTTGAAGAATAAGGTTCATAGTTACATGCAATAATATTGAGGGCTTGACATATTGGTGTGTTTTCTTTTATTAGGCACTATCCATGTTCTTGAGAGATTCTTTCCCCTCTAGCTGAGAACATAGCAGGACACCCCAGGATAGTAGTTTAATATTGTTTATTGTGTGTATCTCCACCCACCGAGATAATGCACCATGACAAGATGAACACTTTCATATTCCATAGAAGCATGCCCCAGGTGTGCCCTATCATCCGACCCCTGATGCTCTGCACCAGTAATCCTCCCCTGCCATATTTGCCAAAAGAACATTCCCCCATTATAGTTTTAACCACATACCTGCAAATCCCCTGAGTTCACCTGCTCTTTCCTCCAACCTTCTTCCCAGTTCCATGGATAGTACAACCCAAGTCCCCCCGTATTCCCCCTCACATTCCTGTACCCTCAAACCCAATCACATCACTGCACTACTATCACCCCTATCCACTGCCCAACCACCCCCTTTGACCTTATAATAGATTTTGCCCATATTGAGCATCAGCTGACCACCCTCTTTTCCCTTTCTGTCTCCTATTAACCTATCTCCTGGACTCTAGCTCTGTGAGTCTGCTTAATTTGCTTAATTCATATCAGTGAGGTCATATAATATTTGTCCTTCAGTGACTGGCTTACTTCACTCAACATAAGGTCTTCAAGATTCATCCATGTTGTCCCGTGTGTTAATACTCCATTTCTTCGTACAACTGAGTAATATTCCATTGTATGTATATACCACAATTTGCTTATCCATTCATCTCTTGATGGACACTTGCATTGCTTCCAACTTTTGGCAATAGTGAATAATGCTGCTATGAACATTGGTGTGCATATATTTGTTCATGTCCCTGCTTTCAGTTCTTCTGGGTATAAACCCAGAAGTGGGATTGATGGATCATATGGCAGTTCTATAGTTAGCTTCCTGAGGAACCACCAAACTATCCTCAACAATGGCTGCACCATTTTTTAAAGCACTGGAATCATTCTTGCAACAGTAGTTATGGAGAACTTGCTGCATAAAACCCATGGAAGTGATCCTTCTCTCCATGAGTTTCCCTCTTGACCCCCATCCCCCTCCAGGGACTCCTGAGTATCCTTCACCACGCTCCAGAGCACCCCAGGACACTGTGGTAAAACCACTGAGCTAGGTTCTAGTTTTGGTTTTACTTTGATGTTATTCTTTGCTGATGTTATAGAGTATTGGAATTTTGTTCTTTCCTTTAAAGAAGGAAACTATATTTTCAATTTCTAACTTTCTTTGAGGTTTGAAGTACTACTTTATCAGCTGAATTGATAATTTAATTTTTTATCCATTTTCTTATATATTTTACAATATATAGTTTATAAGTCCTTCATTTCAAACAGACTCAACCACAATCCAACAGTCTAGGCTAGAGTCTCTTTGAAAGTGTTATGTATACACAAGCACAATGAGGTCCCATTCAATGTCCTTTGATCCAGAGGCTTTCCATTGTCCCCTGGAGGAAGGCACTAGGGATGCGGACGTACCCTATCTCTTGGTAATCATGAATAAAGAGAAAATATGGCTGATTGGTACAATTGTGCTTCTTCATGTCTTGCCCCTTTTGATCTTCTGCTTAAATTTGTCTTTAAAATGTTTAACCTACACAGCTTGTTATGACTTTAAATGGTCAGCTTGTTTTTCCTTGTAACAAAGTTCTAGTCTTTCTTTGTTTCTTCAGTGATGGTGGGTAAGGAGGAGGGGGGAACTAGAAATACAAAATTCATCTTAGTGTTTTAATTGTAATTCTTTGGTTTGTGCTTCCCAGGGTGAACCTCTTTGAAAGAGTATAATCATACTTAATAACAAATAAATACGAGGTGTGTTTTCTTCAAGTGTCAGGATTCAAATTGTTTGGAAATTTCACATGTTGAGCCTAACTGTAGCCTTCATGCGACCATGCAAAGGAAAACCTTCATGAATATGTTATTAGGCATTTGGCCTCTTTGTTTTTCATCCTTTCTGTGTCCTTGCTTGTTAGAAGATGAGAACTTGGTGATTGGTTTAAACCAATAGATATGCCAGAGAACTGAGTTAGATATGCACAGGGTGTTGAAAGGACAGATATTTATGCTTTAAAATATTACCATTATTAGATTTATAATTTTTATTTTTTCCTCTGGTCTTGGATAAGGTGAATTGTTGACAGATATCTGAGACCAGAAAGAAATTAGAAGGTATTAGGTAATATTAAAGGATAAGAGAAGGAAATACATTAGTAAATAAAAGCAAATAGGAAGAAGACATCTTTGTAAGTGAAAACAGGCAAAAAAAGAGAAAGAGTTTGGGGCCAGAAATAGTCACATCATTTTTCCACAAGTGAGAAGCTGGGTTTTTTGTTTTGTTTTGTTTTGAGGAGCTCATTGAATATATTTTCTGTTCTACTGGGGCTAGGAGTAAAAGATAGGAAAGTGTGATTGAAACAAGTAGGATTTAGTTGTTTTTCAAAACTGTAGCAAGCAAAAGGGCATTTTTTGGTCCAATTAGCAACATTAAGATGAATTTTATGTGGCTGACTTCCTGGATTTGTGCCTTCAATTTATAAGCCTTGCTGATAAAAAAAAAAAAGAAAATCAATTTCATTTTATCCTATTTCTCAAGGAGATAGCAAAAAATCTTAGGGATTGGGGGGGTACTTTAAAAATAGGACTATTATAGAAACAAGTTAAAGAACCAAATATCAAGCCTAAAAACTATCTTTTGAGGATAGAGTGTAGATGATGGATGGGTGTTGAGGCAAATACATTAAAGTTTGTCATGTACGGTTTCTTAGCTATTTGTAGGCAAAAATAATCTAATTTTCTTGCTCCTGAGCCACACCATGTGTCATTGTCTTCCTGGTCCTCTGAGCAGACAAATCAAGCTTTATTACATGTGGGATGCTGAGGCATCCTCAGAGAAATGATGGTGGGTGTAAGTCATGTCACAACAGGATACTAGTGGATGTTTATGGATGGAAGGCCACATGATCTGGCCTCTACCCAGCCAGCCCTCTTGCTAAGAGAGGCAGGAAACAAGGCAAGGCAAGGAACATCTGAGTCCTTTCTGGGGCTGTCTAATGAAGGCAAAAGTGGTTAGGGACCCTGAGAGAGGGGCACGGGGTAAGGAGGGCTCCTTGCCAGTGGAATGAAATGCAGTGACTAGTCCCATCTTCCATAAAGAGCAGCCTTTGTTGCTCAATGAAGATGCCGCCCTCATGGCCATGCGTCAGCCAAACCAGCTGGGGATTACGGGATCAGGATTGGTTTAGGGGGAAGCGGCTGTGGCTCAATCAGTAGGGCTCCCGTTTACCATATGGGAGGCCCCGGGTTCGGTTCCCAGGGCCTCCTGGTGAGGGCAAGCCCGCCCGCACGGCGTGGTTAGCTGACCCAGCGAGCACAAGCAACAAGGGGGGGATAAATGAATAAATAAATAAAATCTTTAAAAAAAAAAAAGGATTGGTTTAGGGCAGGAAGTGATGGGGTCCAAGCCCCAGGACTGCTGCCTTGATTTGGGGTATATTGGCAGAGTTGCTGATTGAATTCCTCTAAGAAACAGAAACTGAGATAACTTGAACCTGAAGACCTTGTCACTTCGTTGAAAGACACACAGTTCCTTTTCACCTTTGTCTCTGTAAAATGGGGGGTTGTTTATAAAGACAGAGCAAGATACCCATGATTTAAAATGCCCTTCAAGAAAGCCCAGTGGAATGAAATAATTTGCACTAAAAAGTGTATGTACTTTAATTTTCTCTGAATTCTGGTCTTCTAATCTTGCCAGAGATGGTTGTAGGAAGAAATCAATAATAATAATAAAAAAAAAGAGAAAGAGAAGTTATTAAGCCAGAACAAGTTCGGTCTTCCCGCTTTCAGGGTCAGATAGGAAGCAGTAGGCAATGGGTACTTGGGAAAATAAGTGCTAGACTTGAGGAGGAATTGTGCTTGCATGTCTTTGGTCGTTGAAAGTGTTTTTAGGTGAAGTAATTTCTCATTTTGCACAAATGATCACAGCATGTGTCTGTTTACAAATTCAGTCATAGCCGCTGTCCAACATCATTAGAGAGATAACTTGCTCAGTTAAGAGAATAAGGGCAGTTTAAATTATTTATAAGTTTGATTTTTGTCAGCTGTAGGTTATTTTTCTGCCGTTTGTTGACACCGGTGGAGTGTGGGATGGTGTACAAATCCCATGAGAAATGGAATTTCATGGTCACAGTGAACTGATGGTAAACTGATACCCTCCCCCACCAAGCTAAGTAATCCAAGCAATTACTCTGGATTCATTTTAGGTGTGAGAAGCTCATCTGTTTAAAAGATGAATAGTTTATTTGGGATCATCTGGTAGCAGCAGGCTATTTAAAGAGTGAACTCCATTGTTTCTACCCCACATTGCAAACATTATTAAAAAAAAAAGCATGCTTTATGCCTGATATGTGAGAAATACACATATTGTTTTACAAAGAGTTTAAGCATTGACAAAAGTCCATTGGGTGGGTTTTTCATTTACATTTACACATACAGAGAGCATCTGCTAGTTTCTTCTTTCCTGAGTATGTGCATTGTGCAGACAGTGATGGGGCTAATGACAACAATGACAAAGATAAAGTGTTTGCTGTATACCAAGCACTCTTCTAAGTATGCCACATTGAATTCTTAAAACCACCTCTGAAGTGTAAATACTGTTATTAACCCCATTTTACAGGTGAAAAAACAGAGACACGCCATGGTTAAACATCTTTGTAAGCAACAGAACTAGGATTGACAATCAGCCTGCTTTGGAGCCCTTGCTCTTATTGCCTACACACTACTGCCCTTCTCAGAAGTAGCATGGGAAATTACATCTTGGCCCTGTGCTTTGAGATATTGATTCATTATGAGATTGACCAGGCGGGCTCTGCAGCTTATGCAGGACTTTGTAGCCTATGGAACAGAATTGTGATTGTTATGCAGAAACTCTGGGAGAAAGGATGGTGTAAAATCTTGGAGCTGAAATGTTGATTATTTTATCCTCTCCAACTTTATACCCATGATAGTATATACTGTTTTTTTTTGTTTTTTGTTTTTTTTTGAGTTAATTTTTTATTTTTAAAGAAGCTTTAGATTACATAAATGTTATATTGAAAATATAGCAGGATTCCCATATACCCCACACCCTCCCCTCCCACACTTTCCCCCATTAACAACATCTTTTATTAGTGTGCTACATTTGTTACAATTGATGAACATATATTGAAGCATTGCTACTAACTGTGGTGGACTATAGTTTACATTATAGTTTACACTTTGCACCACATAATTTTATAGGTTTTGACAAGATGTATATTGGCCTGTATCCATCATTGTGATGTCATCCAGGACAATTCTATGTCCCCAAAGTACCCCATGTTATACCTATTCTTCCTTCCCCTTCCTCTCAGAACCTCTGGTGGCCAGTGCCTTTATGTCAGTGATACAAGTTCTTCCATAGCTAGAATAATCATAAGTCTGCTTAAGACTTATGAAATAAGAATTATATACTTTTAAAACCCAGTGGTCCAATTTCTGCCTACAGGGTGAACAAAACGCCCTAAACAGCAAACCATGTCAGACAGAAGTTCCCCAGCACACCTACCCATCAGTCACTATATGAGGGGACCTGGGAAAAGTACCTAGAAGTTTCAGTCCTAGCCAGTCCTTCCCACCAAGGAGCTTGCAGTTCAATAGAGGGAATAACAACCCTTACCACAAAGAAGTCTAGATGAGGGTACACTCAGTGAATGCTGTGGGAGCTCAGATGAGCGAGAAATCAGATCTGGCTGATGATCAGGGAGGTCTTCAAAATCTCCAGGATATGTGCTCATCTGAGGTTGGGCAGGGGGTTGGATTAGAGAGGACAATCAAACATAGGTTGGATTTGGAGGGCCGGAGAGAAGGACACTCCATGTTCAGAGAGGTATGTGAGCTTACTCTGGGAATATAAAAGACGAGCAGTGGCCAGAGACAGGAGGAGAGCACTGTTTGGGGGTTTCTGGGTGATGAGGTTGGCTACTTATAGGCAGCAGGAAAATGAACCTGTACTTTGCTCACTTTGTATATGAAGATACGGGGCTCTAAAATCTGATTTTTGCATGTGGTATGTGGAACCAGAGCCAAAGTTATGTCTTGTAATATTGTATGTTATCCTCTGGTCTAAGAATCATATATTTAGGTGCCAGGAACTCCAGTAAAAACAGGTTTGTTCTTTCTTCCCATGTGGGTCCCTGAAGCTTATGTTGACAGTGGTTTGTGTTACTTATGCTCTGGTATGTTACCTTTTATCTCAGCCTTTATTTGCTGCAAACAGGACCTAAAGGTAACAGTTTTATTTGGGAAAATCTCCATTCATCTCTTTCTATGAGGCAAGATATTTTTCTCAAGCATTTTTGGGTACCTTTCTCTGAGAGGCAACATAAGGCAGTGAGCACAAACTGAAGTCAGATTGAAATCAGACTGTCTGGGTTCGAGTCCCAGTTCTGATATGTACTAACTGTGGAGCCTTTGACACAAATTCTGTTGTGTCTCGAGTTTCTCATCTGTTTTTTTCAAGAATTTAGGACAAAACACATTTTTCCTCTCATTTGTTTTTGATGATTCTGTGTGCTAATTAACGTGGAGTGCTTTATAAAAGCGACACTTGGCACATAATCACAAAGGTTAGCTTAAATCATTCATTCCCAATGGGCACTGTCACCCCCAAGGAGGTAAAAATTGAAATTCCCTGGATGGGGATGATTAGGAGAGAAATAAAAATGTCTACAAAGACTTCTTTAGACAATGGGGGAGGGGGGGCAAAAAAAAAAAAAAAAAAAAAAAAAAGGTTGGAAAGCACTGGCTTTAATCAACTTCATTAATTTAGGCCGAAGTATTGATAGAAAGAATCTGAAAAGCGGTTTAGATAGTGTGCTTTGAGGCCTAATAATCACCACATGTATTTCATTTTGTCCTTTGCACAGTGAGGTAACCCATGGAAGCAAACTCCCCCTTCAGCAGGGTCCTTTCTGTAAGCTTGTGGTGGTGAGACAACAAAACTAAGAAGGGAATCAGTTGCTTTGCCTGCCTCATCCGAGGGCAAAATGGATTTGTGCAGTTTGGCCAGGCTGAAGTAATAGTAAAAGCTCACATCTGCCAAGCATTTTCTGTTTTTCAGAGGAGTTGCATGCATATTATCTTGTAAGCACTCTTTCCCTTTTAAAATGACTTTTATTTTAATTACACATTTAACAAATACATTCTTTTATAAGAAAATTAAAGTATTACAGGCAAGTGTAAAAATTCTCTTTGAGCTGCACCTCTGGTTCCAATTTCTTGCCCCTCCTCTAGGGCCAGCCCCCATTCATAGTGTGTGTGTGTCCAGCAATTTTCTCTAGTCATCTGCACACAGATAACCTAATGTAGCTTTGTTTACACTAATAATAACACATATACATAATTTTCTACTACTAGCTTTATTTTACTATTAATGTGTCTGGGAGATCTTTCCAAAAGACCTACCTCATTCTTTAAAGTGCTCCCTGCCCTTTGAATGAATATTCCATTATTTCTTTAACCATTCCACTTTCTGGCAGATATTTATGTTACTTCCAATGTTTGCCTTTTACCACAGCTAAAAATGCTGTCGCTTTGGCTATGTGGGTGTGTTTCTACAGCTGTTCTCTGAAGCAGACATTAACTTACAGCAAAGAAACTGAGGTCCAGGGAGTTGACAGAAGTAGTGAGTGGCAAGTCCAGGATGAAAACCTCGGCCTTTTTGTTCCTTTTGATTTTTTAACTTCATCACATTTTTCAATGTTAGGTTTATTGAGGCATAATTTACATAAAATAAATTCACCCTTTTAAAGTTTGCAATTCGAAGAGTTTTGACAAATGTATTCAGTCATGTATTCACCTCAACAATAAAAATATAGAACATTTCCATGACCCTCTTGTGTTCCAAAAAACCCCTGTGTTCCTTTGCAGTCAGTCCTTTCTCCACATCCCAGTCCACTGATCTGTTTTCTGTCTCTATAGTTTTACTTTTTGTAGAATGAGATATAAATGGAATCATAAAGCATGGAGTTTTTTTTTCGTTAATGTGGTACATTCATTGCAAATGATGAACACATTTTGGAGCATTGCCATTGAGTATGGATTATAGTTTACATTGTGTTTACACTCTCTCCCACACAATTCTGTAGGTTATGGCAAGATATATAATGGCCTGTATCTGTCATTGCAGTGTCATTCAGGACTATTCCCAAGTCCTGAAAATGCCCCCATATTACACCTGTTTTCCCACTCCCTGACCTCAGAACATCCAGTGGCCACTGGCTCCACATCAATGGTATAAGTTCTTCCATTGCTAGAATCACAATAAGTCTATAGTAAAATACCAGTAAGTCTACTTTAGTCCATAGTTCATTCCCCAATCCTGAGGATTCTGGGATGGTGATGCCCACTCTACCTCTAATTGAGAGGGGGCTTCAGTCCCATACAGCTGATGGTTGGGACTCTCTTGCTTGCAGTTGTAGACTCTCTTGGTTCCTTGATATGGTGATTGACCATCATCACCTCCTTGTTAGTTGTCCTGGATGAGTCCAATGAACTGGAGAGTAGGTATTGCAACTCTGTTGAGGCTCAGGACCCAGCTGGCACATGGACAGCCCAAAGATTCATGTCTCTTGGATGTACACCTACCAACTCCAACACTTACTATAGGTTCAAATAGAAGGAGCAGAAGAGCCACGTGTAGGGAAACCACAACTGAGTCTGATTCTGTCACACTGGGGAGCACAAACCCTGAAGTAGGGCCTGCTGGCAAGGCACCAAACTCATGAGCTGTCTGCTCTGACCATAGTGCCTGGGTGTCTCCAGAGCCCTTAGGAGCCCCACTATTTGGGGTAGTATCTAATTTGGCAGTCCATGAGATCCTGCTGAGATGTGCATAAGCGTAATTTCTGGAATGACCTCCCGAATCACTTTGAAGTCTCTTAGCCATATAAACTCATTTGTCTTTACCTTTTCCCTCTTTTGGTCAAGGTCTTTTTCCAGTTGCATTGCTGGTTGGTGCTTGGTAGTAATCCCTCGGTGCCAGGGAGGCTCATTCCTGGGAGTCATGTCCCATGCTAGGGGGATGTTCTTGTATTTATATGCTGAGTTTGACTTAGAGAGAGGCCACATTTGAGCAACAAGGATGCTCTCAGGAGGTAACACTTGGGCACCGTGTAATACTAGGCTAAGCTTCAATTTCAAGAGTAAAATTTCATAAGCACAGTCATCAATATCAAGCGGCCATCCTCCTTCACTAGTCATTGCCTCTGTACTTGGGGGATTCTTGCAGTTCCATTAGAGAATGTGGCAGAGCTCCCCAGGATGGGAATTCAGTATTCTTTCGGTTATTGTGTGAATCCCCACCCACCATGACAATGCCCCATATATCCTGCATATATAAAGAAATCCTACATCTCGAAAATAAAAAGACAAACAACCCATTTAAAAAATGGGCAAGTAATTTGAATGGACACTTCTCCAAAGAAGAAATACAAATGGCTAAAAAGCACATGAAAAGATGCTCAACATCACTAGCTATTAGGGAAATGCAAATCAAAACTACAATGAGATATTATTTTACACCCATTAGACTGGTAGCTATTAAAAAAACAGAGGACTACAAGTGTTTGATTTTTTTTTTTTTTCCTTTCCATTCCTCAGCTGTCTCACTCATTTCTCCCAAGACTGGGATATTTGCATTTGAAGACCTATTTGCCAGTAGTAATATCCTGGTGCTGCTCCAAATATTTCTGCTTCTTTTCTCACTTTAGATGATAGATCAGCTACTATTAGTTCAAGGAAGGAAGGCAGCTTTCAGGAAGTGGTCAGCTGTGTGTTGCATAAAATGGAGGAGGAGGGGATTATATAGACACCTTGCCTGACCCATTTGCCAAACTGTGGTGTCAAAGCAGACAGTTTTATCCACCCATGGCTGAAATTTGAAAGCTCTGACTGAGAAATATTAGGAGGAAATAATGCTTAAATTATTAAGGTAGAAGGGAATAAAGGAAAAGGGTGGAGAACAATAATGAGATAGGCTTATTTTGAGCAGGAAGGGAAGAAATGGATGTTCTAAGTGACTGTCATACTTTTATAGGGATTCCTGGATCCTACAGAAATCTTAAATTTTAGAGAACACTGAGCTTCTTTTTAGATGAGCCTTCTTCAATAATTTACAATGGCATATCAAAAGAGTTTCTTATTTAATTGGAATTCTCCAGCATGTGTTCGGAGGGGCTATGGCTCGAGATGGTTGGACTAGCCCTTTCTTTCTCAGTTGATTGAGGCTGCAGTGTCCTGGGGCAGAGTCCTAATTCCATCAGCTTTCCCAGCCAAGGCTGGGGGCACCTTTGCAGCCCCATCAGATGGGATTCCAGCTGGAGCAGACCCTGGCAGAGAACACAGACCCTAAAGAGCTCAACATGGCCTCACTGCCCCAGCCCAGCCTGGACACTCCCCTGGACCCAATTAGCAGATTCGAAATAGCATCCAAGTTTGTTGGCAACCACTAAATTAAAGAGGAATAACAGACAAGAAAGAATCAAGTGGGGAAAAAAGCATTTTGGATCCTAAAGATGCGTGTTGCTTGTCAGAGATCTAACTGATCGATACAAAATAAGTTGCTACTCCTTAAGCCTCTTTTCTAATATTACTGGGGCTTGTTAGTTTGGGGGAAAAGCACAGAAATTGGAAAGAAAAAGAGAGAGAGAAATACTTTTTGTTCCCATTTTCAATTTCTTATTTAATATGACTTGTTTTTCTTTTAAAAAAGGATTTAATAGAAAAGGGAGGACATCATTAATTTCAGAATTTGCAAGAAAATGAAAAATGATCTGCTGATTAGTGATATGCAATTTGTCCCCTTAACATCTTCAATAATGTGTGAATGTCACATTACATAACATTTATAATGATTAAACCAGAAGATGAAATAAGATAGGATAGATCTTGTGTTCTTCCCTTGACTAGTGGACAACTCATCTCATTAATCTCTCTCAGACTTGCAGCCTTAAATTGAATAAGCAGTGTTATTGGGGCAGATTTATGGCTGAAAGACTACACAGGCTCACTAAGAAATCTCACAGTACTATTGTGAGAGCCCTCAAAGATAATTCTTGGGATTTGTATTCATTGTAGCTTGTCATAAAACATTGCTTGAACCAGTAATGGGTGGTGAACTTCTCAGGAACTTAATATTCTGATATCAACATTGAAAATGGGAAATTGTTGATGCCCCATCTGATGGGAAGTTAAAGCATTCTCAGTTCCAATTTAAAATTATTTTGTTAGAAATAGTGAGTTCAGGATGGTGGGAGCTGATGGACTGATAAACCTTGGCACTGAGGAATGCCCAGGAAAACCAGTGTGCTTTCAAAATCACAAGATCAGACCTGCACTGAGAAGACCCTATTAAGCATTTGTTGAAAGAATGAATGAACTGGTAACTGTGTGTCCTCCTCTTTTCATTAGGTACTTCCTGTGATCAAAACCCTGTTACTTGGTATATAAGTATCATCAGCTTACTTTATGCCATTTTTAAAGGAAGTGCCATGCCACATTTTAGACCAGTAGTCTGAAATTAAAATTCAATAATGTTTAATTTAACAACCCACCCAATACAGGATTCCCCTTTAAAAGTCATCAGTAAGCCTTTGTGAGATAACTTCCTCCTTTGTTTTGCTTCCTCTCAAAGCAGACTGTTTGTTCCTATACCTTGAGCTTGGATCTATGCTTCTCTCCATTGCCCCACATCTCTATTATGCCTGGGACAAATGAGATACCTTATGTATACTTTCTGATATTTGAAAAGAAAGGTATTATTTATATGAAGTCAAAATCTACCTCCCTGAATTTCCACTGAACTTCTACTTTTATCACTTGCACAAAGAAGAGCACCCAAACTCCCTCTTTCATGCGAGTGTTTTGATGCTTAATTGCTCCTCAATTCTTCCTCTGCTCCAGATTAATCCCTAGTTCCTTCAATTAATTATTTTCTTTAGCAGCTGTGTCAGTCATTTTGAGCCTTCTGGTGAACTAAAACCTCAGCCTTTTTCACCCATTTTTTTAGTGGAACAATGGCTTTTAAGAAATATTTATTGTATGACCTCTCCCATGCATTATTGTAAAACTCAATCATGCTTGTTTTCTCTATTTTCTCCCTTATTGAAAGTTTTAAAAGTATAGATTCTGTTAATAATGTTGATGCCGCAGTGCTATATCTTTTCATCTGCAAGGTTGGTAACAGAAAAATGTAGATACCTTGCTAGATGCCACCAAGTTTCTCTTTTCCTCCTAAGACATCCCTAAGCCATCATTTAGCTCTCTTGTGTGATCATTGGGCCTACAAAAATGTCTGCATGGTGCTAGAAGTGACTATACAAAATATTTAAATTTATTCACTTTATATATGAGGAAACTGAGCCAAAAAAGCCATATGACTACATGGCTGGTTAGTAGAAAAATCATGACTAGGACTAAGGCCAAATGACACCCATGGCAGAAGTCCTTTCCTCTGCATCGCAGCTGCCACCCTTTATATCATTCACAAGGACAACACAAGAAGCATTTAAACATCTTGTTGAAATCCCAACATATTGTGGAAGGTTTCCTAGTCTTTTATGTGAAGGTTTTCTAGACTACTCTTAATTTTAAGATAAAGCAAATTGATGACCTCTTCCACTTTCTTATTCTAAGACCATTGGGAGAATTCCATCTATTTCTAAATATAAAGCTTTAAAACTCATTATGGTGGTGTGGCCCATCCGGCACATGGCAGGTAGATGTGTAAGTGTGAATGTGTGGGCATGTACCAGGGGATGTGCATTTGTTTTACGCCATAATTGAGGAGTAGGGGAAGCATGATGCTTTACAGTCATTGAAAACTTTTTACACAAAGGCAACCTGGTCATCTGTGCAAAACCATTTGGGGGACATGTAGTCTTGCTTTATGCTCCCTCAGGGAGATCTATTTTTGATGTGGAGCTGTACATTTGTTCAATGAAAAGAAAATAGCTCTTTGTACCTTGCTGACTGAATTGCTAACTATTCTTCAGCCACAAGTCACCTTGTTCCCATTATTCAATGTTTAAATACATGTAATGTAATGTCTTTACTGCCATTAGTCAGTATTTTCAAAGAGCTTTTTCTTAAATCTCTGAAACCCAGAACCAATGGACGCTTTTCTCTTTGGTGTATTTTATTATTGGTTAGAATAGAAAAAAAAATTCATAAATTTTCAGAGTCAAAAAGTATTGAGAAAAAGTTTTCCTTAGAATTTTATTAGAACTTAATTTTTGTATGAGAATGTGTTTAAAAAACAATCTGTAGAAACTGTTGTTTCATCAAAATTGTTTGTAAGGAAAATGTAAACCTCAGTATTGTTTAACTGTAGTCCAACAGAAGACTATCATATTGTACTTCTAATCAAAAAACAAATTGAACATAGTGGTAGGCTTACAGAAAGAAAGAGAATTAGATTTGATTAGATTAGATTCAACCTGCCCAGAATGAAACTGTCTGCCTTTCCTGTTATTTGTCAATGTTTACTGCAGGTTTCGTGTACAACGCTTTCACTATTATTTCCAGGCGGTAAAAGGCAGTCAAGCAGAAAAGACACTCATAAATGTCAGAAAAGAGTAAGTTTTTTGCATTTCAAGGGCTTTGAAGGTCAAGTTCAACCCACTTAAGAGAAGCAGAGTGATGGGTGTGTGGTAGCATGTCTTTAGCGGGTGTATTTAGGCATATAATTTATGTGAAGTTAATGCACTTGTCTATCACTCTCAGAAACTAGCAGTGAAATATCCTGGGAAGATTCTATTTATTTTACACATTTTGTTCACCCACTGGAAGGTAAAATAAGTCAGATTTCCATAATTTGTGATGAGGAATGGAAGATGTTCAACTTGTTAAAAACAGATCAGATTATGGATCACTGTAATTCTTTCCTGATTCTTTCTTTTGTAATTCTGTTCTTCCTGGCAGCTGCCTCACTTCATGCTATGCAGAAGAGCTCTCTGTTAAACATTTTTGCAAGGCAGTGAGAGATGTTTTTTTTGTGGAAGCCTTTTATGAGATTTTCTTTTTCTTTTTCTGTATGAGACTTTATGTCTTTTCCCACCAGGGAGCCTGGGCAATTATAGTTTAAAGCTATCAAAACTAGGTATGTTCTTTGATGTCAAAGAGCTTCTTGAGGATTTTTTCAAACTAAAGAGACCCAAAGGTTGTATTTCAAGATGCTACTAGTATGGCCCTTTGTAGTTTAAAACTCTCAGAATGTTCTACGAAGTGTATTATTCTTTATTTGGAGATATTGGACATCAGTACTATTAAATTTGGTAAAAGATGGGTGTTTGAATCTGCGTGTCTATGGGTATTCCCCACTCTGCTGAATTGAGTCTCTATATCTATAAGTTGCTTCCCTCATGGATTAGGATGAATCGGGAAAGCAGAAAGAGTAAGGAATAGAGTATACATTTATTGAACTATTGCCAGATACATAATCCTCCCTGTAACTCTGAGAAGTAGGAGGTTACTCTTTCCAGATAAGAGGTTCAGAGAGGTAAAGTATGCTGGTCCAGGAGTTAAACCCGGGTTTCTCTAATGCTCATGGTTAGCTCACTAGAGTAGGCTGTAGAGAGGAGGAACTAGAGGAAGGAGAATGAAAGTCTAAAGAGCAAGGCAAATTTCTTGCAAAATATATGTGTCCGTGTGCATACACGTGTGTGTATGTGTGTGTGCATATGTGTTGGATGGGAGGGAGAAAACATACTTTGGTGCAATGAAATGCTCTGAGAACTGTAATATCACTGGTTGGTAAAAGTTAAGGTGCTTGCCTTTCTTTCTAGGGAAATGTCTTTTGAGTCACCCCACTTAGGTCCAGGCTTGCTCCTTCTTTCTTGGACTTTTCTTCTGTTGACCTTTCTCTTCTCTTTCTAGTTACCGGTTTTTGGTCAGCAAATTCCTGTTGCTTTTCATATGTAGAAAATTCAGTTCTCTCTGCTTTTACCCTCTATTTCTAGATCATGCCTTACTTTAGAAACCAAAAATATCCATTGTTATATTTTACCAAAAAAGAAACCATGAACATTTATTCAATCCGTTTGTTGAGCACCATCTGTATACCAGATGTTACGTTAGGATGATGTGGTAGTGACCAAGACAGACACAGTCTCTGATTTTGTAGAATTTGACCCTAATGAGAAAGACATCATATACATTATTCTATTATTTTATAATGAATGCATGTTAGTGTTTTTCCCTTCATATTTTCTTCCATTATCAACTTTGTTATTTTAGGAACACAGAATTCAAACCCTGTGTATCTTACATGATATAGGTACTTAGTAAATGTGTGGTGACTTTTGGAAAATATCACATCTCTTTAGCTCTCATTTTCCTTCTTACAAAATTTTGAAATAAATGGACTCTGAGGAAAATTAACAGGAGTAGTTGACCATTAACATTGGCCAACATATGTTTGGAGCTTTAGTGTTAACTAAGGAAGGTTTTTGACAGATGTTATCAGAGGTAGGCCTCAATAAATCTGCGAGGAAGGGGCTCTTATTCTCTCCATTTTACAGCTGAGAAATCTGTAGATAAGAGCTAATTTGTCCAATGTGGAGCTGAGGTTAGGGTCTAGTCTCTCTATCTCCAAATCATCTTTTCTTTTGACTATCTTTCTCTTGAAAATGATTAAAATAAAACATCAAGAGTTAGTCCAAAACAAAACAAAACAAAAGAACAAAAACAAAAACAAAACCAAAAACAAACAACAAAAAAAAAGAGTTAGTCCAAGCATCTAGATTAACACAATAAATATTTTTTAACCTGAAAAGTATGGAAGCAAATTATTGTGCTCATTTAATTTATTGATTCACTAATATCTTGTGAGCACTTAATATGTGCCAAACAGTGAGTTTCCAGGGCCAGGTGTACAAGACATGTTACTTTCTCTGAAGGTGTAATTATTTATTGGAGTAGCCGTACATATAACTAAATAAATAGAGTACCATGAGAGAAGATATCCTTGAGGTATAATGGAAAGAACACTAACTTTTTAGGCAAGTCTGGTTTGAATCTCGACATCATTACCTATTAGCTATTATCCTGGGCAAATCAGTTATCCTCTTTGATCTCAACTATAAAGTGGGGTGTATGTGTACTTGCAGCTTAGTTGTAAAGATTTACAGCAATGCGTGTCGGGCCTAGAACAATTTCAGACACAGAGTAGGTGCTCAGTTAATGGTACTACAATTATAGCACAACTGAACCAGTACAAAGATAACAAATTATGTATCAAATTATGTATATATAATTAATATGTATTTGCAAAATCATATACATATAATAAATACATATAAAGCTATGCATATATTGTGGTCATCCCAAAATGCAGGGACTGATTTTTCTGATGAGACAGTGGAAAAGCTAGCTGTCAGAGAGGAGGTAAAGTATTTTTGAGTCTGAAGAATGTTTTTAATTAATTTTTTTCCTGAAAGGAACTATACCTATGTATGAGGCCATCAAATAGCAGGGCATTTTCCAAGAACCACAACACAGTTACAATGGCTAAAGTATGGGGTATGAGTTTGAGGAGATTGAAAGATAAACCTAGATGAATAGTCAGAGGGTAGCTCATGAAAGGTGTTTATATCATGCTAAGACACTTGGACTTTATCATGTAGTACAGACAACTACCTTTCATCTAAATAGAAAATGACAAGCTGGGAATTAAAGTGGTTGAAGCAACCTATCTTGGTTTGTGGAGTTCTTGATCATATGGAAAGAAGGGGAAATCTACTGAAAATTTGTCTGATAAAACAAGAAATAATATGTATTGAACAAGAATGATTGATAGATGAGGAAGAATTGAGATTTCTAGTGAAATATACTAATAGGAAGCATTTTATACTGATCCCAGAAGGAGCGTGCAGGGCTGAAATGTTACAGGGCCAACACACCACGGGGCAAATTTCATCCATTACATGACCAGTTCTCAAGTAGCTGGGACAGTGCTCAGAGCTTCTGGACCCCAGATGGAACACCTGCAGTTTCCTTTGAAAGTCAGCATAAATATTTGATAATAGCTCCCTTTCTGTAAAGGGGCCCTCTCACTGGGACTGGTACCTGGTATCCCTTAGAAGAACAGGCTTATTTGTTTTCTTAAGCTTTTCTTTATGCCTTGGAGTTGGATTTTAAAAGCTCCTAAAGTATTTTGATTTTGAATTCTTACAAAAGTGTTTTTTCTTTCACAGTAATTCAGTATAAAAGGCAATAAAAGTGATGTATTCAGAAGTATTCAGGACCAGCTATCAGCCCCACATGGGAATAATAAACTATCTTGTCACTTGCACATCCCACGGGGGAAAAGACCTACAATTCACATATAGGAAATATTGTGCGTTTGCCTCTGTTTTGCTCATATTGTCTGCTCTGCTAAGAGGCAGATTTTTTTTTTTCAGTTAAAAGCTGCCTGGTTTTGCTGAACTGCTCATCTAGTTTGCTCAGGAAGAAATGGCTTTGTCAAAATCAGGAGCAGAACCTGATTGGAAAATATCACCTAAAATAACATGCATAGAAATGTCAAAATATGCTAAGTATATGGGCCAACTTAATGCTCTGGAAAATTATCTAACAAATTTGGTGGACAGTGTTCTTAAGTGAAGGTGAATTATGTGTTGCTCTGCCTCATCTTTGAGTTGGTGGTTAAGTGCTGGAAAAGATACGCAGGTGTGGAGGTGGCCTCTCTCAGGGCACCAGGGAAATGGACCATGGTTAAAGGAGACGAGCCATGTGGCTCTTGCTCAGGCCTACAGAACAGTGCCCCAGGTGACCTGCGTTTTCTAGATTTGTGTACTTGAGGCTTCTGGCTTTGCTGCTTTTGCCTACAGGAAAGTATGGGTGAACAAGACAGACACTGTCTTTTCAAGAGCTCACAGTGTAGCAGAGGAGGAAAAGAACGTTAGCAAGTCATTCCAACAGAGAGACATAGGGGAGGGTCAGTGTCCTCTGGGGAAAGCACTTCAGGGGTTGTGAAAGTTCTGTCCTTGGAACCTAATTATACAGAAGAATACCTACCAAGATTAGACACATCAAGTGTCTTGGGCACTAGAGCTGAGATTTCAGTCAAAATATTAAGATCCAACACAACCTTACCTCCCACCACTGGAGTGTGTTTTCTAAATTTTGGGAAATGTCTTTTTTCTCTCTTCACAACTATTTATTGTTTTTTTTTTTTCTCTGAAACTACATTTGTGTATATTTTCATGATAATGTTTACTGGGCAGATCTGGATATTTGGCCCATGGAATCAACAAATAATCTCCAGAGAAATTTTCATCTTTATACAATCATATATAAGATATAAAAACAGATTTTTTTCTTATTTAAGTAATACACATAGAAATAAAAAATTCTCAGACTCTCTTTGCTTCAAGTAGCACCATTTCTGATAAGATTTCAGGTTTTCAACAAACTCAGTGGACATTTAAAAGTCCCATTGTGAATTAAGGTCAGGGGTTGGATTGGACTATCCATGGACCTGGGGGGGAGGGCTGGAGGAAGGAAAAGGTGAACTCTGGGGATTTGTTGGTCTGTGGTTAAAACTACAATGGTGGGAATGTTCTTTTTGGCAAATATGGCAGGGGGCGGTCACTGGTACAGGGCGTCGGGTATGGGGTATATGAGGGATAGGGCACACCTGGGGCATGCTTATATGGAAGATGAAAGTGTTCATCTTGTCGTAGTATGTTATCTCAGTAGGTGGAGGCCCACACAGTAAACAAGAAAATATTAAACTCCCATCCTGGGAAGTCCTGCTATGTTCTCAATTAGAGGGACAAGACTCTCTCGAAAACATAAACAGTGCCTCATAAAAGAAAACTGAGCAATATGTCAATCCCTCAATATTATGCATGTAACTATGAACCTTATTCTTCAAAAAGCTGAAACTTAGAGGTTACCAGGTTCTGAGGGGAGGAGGAGGGAAGAACAGAACAGATGGAACATGGGGTTTTTTTAGGGCATTAGATTTGTTCTGCCTGATCTTGCATTGACAGATACTGGCCATTTTAAATTTTGTCAAGACTTATAAAAGTGTACAGTGCAAAATGTAAACCATAATGTAAACCAAGGACCATAATTAGTAGCACTGCCTCCATATTTGTTCAACTGTAACAAATGTACCATCTGCATGTAAAATGTTATTAATAGGGGAAAGTTGGAGAAGGGGAGGAGTTTGGGTATTTGGGAATCTTCTATATTTTCTACGTGACTTTTCTGTAACCTAAAGCTTCTTTGAAGATAAAGCAAAAAAAAATAAGGCACTGGGGGAATGTATGGAAGAAATTGTCATTGTACATAAAAGACAACAGTTCTTATGGTGATGAAAGACACAATGAAAAAAAATTATTTATTTTACTTTTTGTATTTTATTTGTTATTTATTATTATTATTTTATTATTATTTATTTTTTGGCTTTGTTTTTGGGGAATTTTTGGGTCTCAGAAGGGTCACAACTGTGGCAGGGGAGAATCACTGGTGTTGGGTGTCAGTGACAGGGAGATGTGTGGGGAGGGGTGCACCTGGGGCATGCCTGTAAGGCATATGAATATGTTCAAGTGGTCATGGTTAATAACAATGCTTCAATTTATGTTCATCAAAAAAAAATTCCCATTTTGAGTGCCAGAGCTTAGCGGAAGTCATTTGACCAGGTATGATAACCCCTCAGTGTCCATATACATATTGGACATTGAACATGATTCTCTTCTGTACAACTGGGTGAAAAAACATGGAGGCTTGCTCTCAGCCAAGGGTTAAAAAAGGGAAATAATCTCTTGTGCTGCAAACTTTTTCTCAGCAGGTGCAAAATAGCTGCAATCGGGTAGACTTTGGTAAGTGGCAGCTGCTATCTGCCACATTGAAAGATCACAAATTTTAACCCCGTTTCTATTTCAAATACATAGACACTAGCTTTGATTTGTGAGTGCCTAACTCTGTGATAAGAAATGGGTGACCAAGTGTGGGAGCCAGGTGCAGAGCTGTGCTGCAACCCTTCCTTGTCGTGACAACCACCACCACCGGGTCACCACTCTAGTGACTTGGAGCCAGCAGGAATCCTAAAAAGCATTCCATTGTACAGATGAGAAAACCGAGGTTTGGAGAGGTTAGTATCTTACACATAGTCACAGGCTATGATAAATCACAGATTTATCAAGGTATAGTCTCTGGCCTCAAGCTGCTGCCTGAATAGTGCTAGGATGGCAAATACGCCAGCTCTTATTGAACAGTACCACTACTGCCTGGAGAAGTGTGTTGAAAGGATTCTGAAGTTACATCCTGACTCTGAGGGAAACCATATTGTAGCTGATTAACAAGGTCAGTTCCCTGAGAAGAAGGTAGGGGTGTGATGTGCTAGGTATTTGCTGCATTTGGTCCAATGATGAATGTTGATTGGTAATTAAATAATTACTATACGATGTGAAATATGCTTCAGGAAAAAGAGCTCAAAAATCTTCCTGGAGATGCAGGACAGTTTCACAGAGGAGGTGACATTTAAGATGTTCCATAAAGAAAGAATGGCCTGTGCAGAGGCCCTAATATGTGAGGCAAGTGGGAAATTAATGATTATTGATTGTCTGTTAGATGCTGGACACTAACCTAGGCCTTTTATGTGTTATCTCTCTATTTAATTTTCATAACGGCCCTATGATTTTAAAGATGAGGAACCAGACACAAAGAAAATTAAGATGTCTAAGGTCATATAGCTATTAAATAGAGCTGGGATTTAAATCCAGATTATTGGGGCTCAAAGTAACATCCATGGGCAGAATAGCTTGGGGAGGGGGAAGATCACTAATTTGGATTTGGGCTATTGAATTTGAGCTGCCTCCGGGACATCCAGATGGAGATGTCTAGTAGGCTGTTGGAAATATGGCACCGAATGATCTGGTGATGACAGAAAATATAACAAAGACTCACTGATAACAAACCTTGTACATGTACTTCCAGGTTCCTGCTTAGCAGTGATCTTTCTGCCTTTGTTATTCTAACACAGGAGACTGGAAGTAGTAAACTAATATGCTTTATATTGTCTGAGTGATTCAAATTATTGTCGATGCAAAATTAAATCCAGAATTGATAGGAAAACTGTCCTCTTTAGAAATTCAAGTGTTCTTGACAACAATACTATTTATTATCTCCATGAGACCTGTGCTCTGGCAAAACTCTGTTTGTGTTTAAGCGAAAGGCTGTTTAATATGCATGTGTTACTCTGCCGAGGTTCAAACATGAATTGCAAGAGGACAGTGTGTATTTTTTAGAGAAATTCTGGGAGGTACCACAGTTGAGATCTATGCACAGGGATTAAGTGGGGCATTTGTGCATGTGCAGCACAGTCTGAACCATGTTCAAAGAAAGAAGAGGTAGCTTTTACAGGTGCAGTCTTAGCAAGAAGAAAAATCCCTAAAAGGTCTTTGACATTGGTGATCTCAATGTCCTGGGCAATCCAGTACTCTAGAATCTTATTTCTTTGTCATCCTTTCCTTGAGACCTTGTGCTTATGCATTCTTTTGGATATAGGAAAGGGTAGGTGTTTAAAATAGCCCCAGGACCATTTCTGATCCTCTTTGTTCTCTAGGATGACGATGATAATGATGATGCTACCACCATGTTTCATTGATTTTTAGGATATTTTCCCACATTTTCCCGTATCTGAGAAGGCACATGTCTTAGACTCAGTAGCACCGTGCAGTCACTTTAGCCTGCAATAAAGTTAAATTCCTCCGTAAAGGATTTATGTTGTTTCAGCTGGTAATCTGGGGGTACTGCCAACCTGAGACCACTTTAAACTAAATTATTTACTGAGGTTTGTTTTTTAAATCATTCTGGTAGTGCTAACGTGGATCAAAAACCTGCATGAGTACCTTCTGGTTGTTCAAATTCTCAGGGGAGATTATTTTTCTCTCTTCTTTCCCAGTGGGCAGCTTTGTTTTTGGAAAAGTCTATCCCTAAGGGTGTAACTTTTTGGTGTCCCAGCTTTACGGAGACTTTCTCATTAGCCCTGTCCTCTAGGGCTTGTTTTTATTTCTTACGGCATATAATATAAGGGTGTGGCCAGCATTTGATGATGTTTTAGACTTAATGGAATAAAGTAACAATAAAAGCTAAAATTGAGCACTTTCCGTTTGCCAGGCTGTGCTCTAAGAGTCTTTTATATGTAGTAACTTATTTAATCCTTTAATGATCATTTAGGTAGTTACTATTATTTTCTCCAATTTCAGGTGAGAAAGGCACAAAGTGGTTAAGAAATTTGCCCAAGGTTACAGATATTGACTCATTTAATGTAACATAACTACCCAAAGTCTACAGGGTAGCCTCCTCATGAGGATCTGTTTTCACTCCTGCAAGTACTTGGTCTAGCGCCTGATGCTTGGTAAGCAGATAGCAAATTATGGCATGCCCCCCTCCCCTCTGAAAATAGGATATTATCCTTATTGGAAGGAAAGGGTATCCCTTTGTTATCCATTTCTTCTTCCATGATGTGGAATTCTAGCTTTAAGTGTTATCATCCTTAGATGAGAGTGAATTTTCTGAAAAAACAAAAAACAAATTCTTGTAAATCTTTCATTATATGCTATGTAAAGAATGTTGCTGGAAGCAGGTTTACTACCACTCAAATTTACAAGTTCTATGAGGAACTTCAAATCGATTCTCAGTGAAAAGTCCAGTTTAACAAATACTCGGGTTTTTCTCACCTCACTTTATATTCCCCATCCTAACCTTCTCCTTTCACCACACCCACATCTAAAAAATAGGCAGAAATCTCCAAGAGAGGTGAATTAAGAAGGAAAAGAAAAGAATAATATGTGAGTTTTCCCCTTACAGAAAACACGTTTTTCCTAATGATCCTAATCTGAAACTTTTCAGATTATTTACCACTTATATTTGGAATAGATTAACCTTTCATCCCTCCTTCCTTCCTTCTTCCCTCCTTCCTTCTTTCTTTTCTCCTACAAATATTTACTGAATATCTTCCAAGTTCAAGACACTGTGCTAGGTGCTACCTGTATGAGAGATGTTTCTCAGCCTTGGCTCCTATACTTAAGGAATTTTCAGAAACAAAGTTACAGTGTATGGCAGTTTGAAATTATTTTTATGAATCCCCAAAACAGAAAGATTGTAAACTAATCTATTCTTCTGGGTGTGATACCCTTTGATTATATTGGATTCAGTTGAGGGGCCCTTGATTAAATTACCTGTTCAGATTAGGGCTTTGATTTGGCCATGTCAGTAAGGCGTGACTCAGATTGAGTCCTGGCACCCTTGATGGGCCGATATAAATGGACACTCATGAAAACACACAGGAAGAGAGGGAGCTCTGTCATTTTGGATCCTGGAGCCCCGGGGAGAGATGAGACATTTGCCTGATAGTTTGCAGCTGACCTTGGGAAGAGACAATATAGAAGATGCAGAAAGTAAAGAGCCCTGTGCCAGGAGAGAGAGGAAAACCCGAGAGGCAAGCCCTATGCCAGCTGCAGCCAAGACAGAGGAAGCCCAGAGGGGAAGGCTGAATCCTTGCAAGGATCAGCGACCACCTTGCTTCAACATGTAGCAACTGAATTTGGTTAAAAAGCAATCTTGAGTTGGACTCTTTAGAGCCTTGTAACTGTAAACTTTTACCCCAAATAAAAACCCTTTATGAAAGCCAACAGATTTCTGCTACTTTGCATCAGCACCCCTTTGGCAGACTAATACACAGAGAAATCTTCCTTCTATCCCTTCCCCCCCTGTTTTTCCCACTTCCTTCCTCCATCCTCCTCCACTCACTCCACCACACACCACCTTTATCCATGAACTGGATACTGGGGAGAAATGAAAAGGGCTTTGATGGGGAAACACCATTTGAGCCCAGCTGCATTTAAACTTGTGGAGATGGAGATGATAGAAAACAGCAGGGGGAATCAGAGGAGCAGCATGGACAAAGTCACAGAAACTGGGTAGCACAGGGGCTTTGGTGCAGGATGAGAAGTCCAGCTAGAAACATGGTGTTCATGAAAGGGAGAGAAGGGAGGTGAGACTTTCAGGCACCCTCCCTTCTCCTCTTACTTCACTGATTATAGAGAGAACCATGTGAGGTAGTAGGTATGAATGTTCCTGAAAATATAAATGTGGAACAATGCAAGCTTGTATAGGTTCACAGAAAAATAAGAGGTCCGAGTTGGTGTCATCATCATAAACCTCACCATTGTCATTCTCATCATTATCGTGAGGTTTCTGGGCAGGACTCCATCCCTAGTTATGCTCGAACCACCAAAACTTCTTATACTCCATTTCTTTGTGGCAAACACTGTAAAAGTAAGAGTTGGATTCCAAGAGGTAAACTCATTTCTTTAAGAGTTAAAAGAGGCAGAGCAGACTTTTGCAGAAAGCAGACAAGGTCAATGAAGAATGTAAGGTGGCTGAGAATAAAAGAAAAGCACTTGGTCTGATGAGCATCATTGACCCTGGTTGGTTAGCTAGTTAGCTCCTCTTTTCCTTCGACAGAGTGCCGGGAGCACAGGGAGAGGTGCTAAGTGAGAACAGCGGGTGGACTGGAGCAAAGTTTTTCCTGTAAGTGCAAAGATTTAATGAAACAAACCCAGCCTCTGATGTTCTTCTCATCATAACCAGCTGTTTTAGTCTGCTAGGCTGCCATAATGCAATATGCCAAAAATGGGTTGGTTTTTACAATGGGGATTTATTAACTTACAAGCTAACAGTTCTGAGGCCAAGAAAAATGTTCAAATCAAGGCATCGTCAGGTGATGCTTTTTCCCCAAAGACTGGTTGCTGGTGATCCTGGACTCCTCTGTCATATGGCAAGGCACACGGCAGCATCTGCTGATCTCTCTCTCCTCTTCCGGGTTTCATTGCTTCAGCTTCTTGCTTCTGTGGCTTTCTCTCTCGTCTGAATTTCATTCTCTTATAAAAGACTCCAGTAAGATGATTAAGACCCACCCTAGGCCTTGCCTTAACTGAAGTAACCTAATCAGAAGGTTCTACTTACGATAGGTTTACTCCCACAGGAATGGATTAGCTTAAAGAGCATGATTTTTCTGGGGTCCATACAGCTTCCAACCATCACACTAGCCTTTTAGATTAAATCTTTTTGTTTTTACCTGTCCAGCCATGTGAGAGACTTTGCTTTCTGAGACCTTCATTCTACATATTCAATATTAATCTTTGGCTCTATCTTGTGTTTCTGGAGAACTTTGATTCCTTACTGATATATACAAGGATGTATGCTGAAGCAAAACAATAAAGATGAAGAGGCAAAATAAGATAAAACTGGTTTTATATAACTAAAAAATAAACTCAGTAATGTAGCTATGATTGTTTTCATTTTATATTGATTAAAAATCCAATGAGTCCAATAAAACCTAAACCCAAATAAACTCAAATAAAACAAGAAAAATGTGCAGGCATATGAAAAACCCATTGAGGTTTTTCATTATAGTTTTAATATAGGTGTTGGAAAGTAATTCATTGTGACCTCTTATGTCATCTGACAAATCAAAATGCTCACATTAACTTGAACTTCTCTTTCGTTCCTGCAGTTATAGGAAGTCTTCTTTGGGGAAAAATCCCTGAGTAAATTTAGATCACCTGTAATTTTTCTTCAGGACTAGCTTTTTGCACAGAAGAATTTATGACAATGGTGACCGTGAGAATGCTACTGCCTTGATTTTTGTTTATTAAATTTATAATTATTAATGGACTATAACCATGTCTGTGTCTGTTCTCTGTGACCTGTGCTCCAAATTCTTAAAGTAGTTCACCATATTGAAAGTTCTTTAAACTTTTTTTCTTAAACCATCAACATTTTGCTGACTGTTTAGCTAAGTCTTCATTGAATAAAAGGATCATGGGATTGTGGAGCTAAGAAAGGAAGACATACCCATTCCATCCTACAAACTGCCTAAAGTAAGACTCTACAACGTTGATTGACAAAGGACATCTAATATCCTTTAGTGGAAGTGGAAAAGTAATTCCTTTATATTCCCTGAGTGCTAACCAATGATACCTTGTAGTTGTCTTTTTAGGAATAAAGCCAGGTTTAGTCAAAAAGAACTAAATTTGCCCCCAACTTACTGATTTTGAAGTAAATATATTTACCATACCTCAGATCAGCCTCTGAATTTTCCATATGTTACATATTTTGTTTATTGACAATCTGCATTACAAAATCTATTTAGGTACCTGTTTTTAAATTTTCTGAACCAGTTCTATCAGAGCATTACTATCAGTATGAGTAGCAATTAACAACTTGGTTATTCATAAACTATAGCACAGGCTCTGGAATCAGAATATCTAAGTTCAAGTCTTGTCTTTACCACGTATTCTTTATGTGACCTTGGGAAAGTCACTCAAACTTTCTACACCTCTATTCCTTTGTCTGGGAAATGAAGAATATAAATATTTCTCCAATAGATAACACTCATTAAGTATTATTTTTCTATAAAGAGTATGATTATTATTCAAACATATATACTCCACCTGGACTTTATTTCCAGTATTCCTACTAGGAAAAGACAAACCAGTCTCTGAAAGTAACAATTATGAGTTTGGTATTGGTAATTTAATGTCCATGACTGATATCTGATGAAATAGTCCACTGTTGCTTTTGTCGTCTTTAACTAAAGGGTCTCACCTACTTCCAGAATGAGCTTTCACAATCAAACCTGATCCTGCCTATCCTAAATATGGACCTTGTTTGATTCTACAGTGTAAGTCCAGGCTCCTTGGCATGATATGCAAGATCCTCAATGATCTAACTCCTTCGTGCCTTTCCAGCTCCACTCCCTCTGCTCTCTTCAAAATGGTGTCTCAAAATCTAATTATTTTTCCTTCTCACATCTTCCTCAACAACTTTCTAGATTCACATGGCTGTTCATTCTCCCATGTTGACCTTGTTTCACATTTACTGTGCTCTTCTTGAGGACCTTAATGATTCTATCACCTGCTATGCTATCTAAGGCTGCCCTGATAAGCTCCCTTAAGGACTCAATACATCCAAGACTTCCTATCTTTTCAATATCCTCCTTCCTTATACCTCCCCCAATAAATGAATGAGATTTTCCCAGAGTTCACTTTAGTTTAATAGGCAGGATCCAAATAGACTGTTGATTCAATAGGTAAAACAAAACAAAAGAGAGTTTTATTTAAATACTCTGTGCTTTGCTAATTCATCCTTGTACAAATGGGAAGAACCTTTATTGTATTCTGGGAGAACCAGATTTGGAACTGGGCCAATGGCACTTAATATGAGTTATATTGATTACACAACTTTCTATATAGGAGAAAAATCGGAACTTGATAAAATCACAAATAAGCAATGGGTAGTGACTCATCAATGTGTAATATGATTGAGCACTGATGTAATTAATCCAATTGAAACTATTTCATATTTATTATTGTATAAAAGAGCATATGCACACTCTTTTACCCTGGTAGGCAATTACTTCAGTCCTGAAATAATACTATTTAACTAGAAAAAAATATCTTTATCTATTGGATACCGTTTATGAAAAAGAAAACAACAGAAAGAACTAACAATTGATGATTGGCTAATTCTGGTAGAAAGAATAAATATATGTAAGTGTTAATATAGCTTGCAAATTTGGTAGTTCCCAATCTGCAATTGTTTCCTCTCCCCCAAATCATGAATTCTCAGTGGGTTTTATTTTGAAATAGGTACCTCTGCTATAAAGTCTGATAAATGATTTTCCAACTGTAAAGAGCGAGCAACTGGAATGCCAGATTTTTTATGCATATTTTTGCAGCACAGAGGGGATTAAATTCTAAATGTCTCAGCTGTTAAAGGCCCCTTCAGACTTGCCCGAAATGAAGAACAAAGAAGGAAAAAGCTTTCCCTAAAGTAATTCATCAGATCTACTTGGGCATAGTGACATTCTCTCAGAGGATGTGTGGATAAGTTGCTCTGAATAGTTCAAGGGTTTGCAGCTGCTTGGAATATTTGAGAAAAAGACATCTGTAGTTCTTTTAATGCATTCACATGGGCTGGCCAATGCTCACCAATTGGCAAATGTCCACCAAGGATCTGACAATTAGTTATATCATAGTACTGCTTTCTGTTTCTCGAGTGCTCGCTATGTACCCAGACTGTGCTGTGAACATTCTACATGTTGTCTCTTTTAATGTTGATGCTTCTCTTCTTAGTAGAATAACCTTTTGATTACATCTATGTCTGTTTTTTCCAGTATGAAAAATTTGTTGAACTGAATCTTATACATTATAAACTTGGCAAATGCTTACTATTGTTGTCTCTAACCTTAATAGTCGGTTGTTGAATCTAAGGACTGAGGGAACAGTAGAAAGCATCCTTTTGATGTTCTGCCTATTTCAATAAAGGCAACAGCAATCACTTCCATAAACAAATTGTTGGACATAAAACACATGCATAAACAGGTAGTCTTCTGGTTTGCTGATGTTGATGGATTCAAAACAGTTGCTAGAACAAGCCACTGATGGATTAAATTTATTGATTCAAGTCAGACAGCTAGAAACAAGGCTTTGTGGTATATTAAATGGCAATTTCAAATAAAATCAAGTAATTGATACATTTTCACTTGATTGGAAAGAGAAGAATATTTTAGAAGTATAAAACACAGTTCTTTTATTCATTTATCTTTTCATTATCTTAAAGTAAGGTAGATGGAACAAATAATTGTATCTGACAATGTATTTGACTCATTATTCTTTGTTTTATGATTTGAACCCTAAGTACTTCCCTAGCATTGTCTCCCACCACATAAAGTCTATGTACCTTTCTTGTCAAACGACTTGCAGGTTTCTGACCCACATCATGGCTTTTCAAACATCTATGCCTTAGCATATGTTGATTCCTCTACCTTGAATGCCCTTCCCATCTTTGCTTGGTTCACTCCTCATTTCTCAGGACTCTTATTTGAATGCCAACTCCTCAGGGAAGCATTCCCTAGATTGTCCCTCCTCCTTTCTCACCCCATGCTCCCACCCACCCCCTACCCTCCTTCTGGACTCCCCAGAGTCCTGTACATCTTTGATACTTGCTCGTTACACTTTCCTATTTCCTTGCCAGCTGCACTAAATGGTCAGGAGGCTTAGTGTGTCTTAATAGTTTTATCTCTGTTTTCAGCACCTAGCCATATGCTATATACAGAGTATGGACTTGAGTGATTGTGACTTGATGAAATGAATGCGTTCATGTGTATCATACATATCAATCCTTTATTCTACACCCCACCTCCCACATCCCTAACACACACACACACACCCTCACTGCATTAATATGCATGTAGACTTGTAAACATCTCTTTTTTTGGTTTTAATTCTAGTTGTTAAAGCTCAAGGTCATGATCTGGCAAAAGTGACTCCAAGAAGAAAGCCTGTTCATGTTGGTTTCTGTTGTCACAGAAATGTGCCACAGGTTGTACCTTTTCTCATGAAATTTCATAGTGGTTTTATATCAGCACTATGAGAACACCTTCATGCTAAACAAGACTACGGAAACAGGGAAAAAGGGAAAGAATCAGGGCCCGGCATCACACCAAAAATTGGGCTGGAAGCCTGAGCTATGAAGGGAACAGCTCTGCACACTGCAGCATACAATTTGACACCAAGCATAGAGAAATCGGCGTCTGACTCTTGCCCATCTATTTGCCCCCCTCACCTTTTCTATACTTATTACTTGGTTCCCTTTGATAAAACGTGGATGGCAGACATGGCTTGCCAGAGAGCAGGCTTTTGCATCTGTGGTTTCATTCTGTTTAAGTCATTCAAAATGGTTGATTTATTTTCTTCTTGTGTATGCTTTGTGTATGTGTTGCCTCTCACAATCAGAGGATTCAGAAAGGTGCCCCACATATTTGTCCCTAGACCCCAGCCATGAAACATAGTGCAGCAACTCAGAGGACCAGAGACCTGTGCTGGGCTCTGGAACAGACAAAGGCATAAATCCCATCTGGGTCTCCTTCAAAGCAAGCTGCTGTTTTGCAGGAAGCTACTGGATGGCTATAAAACAGGTCCTTACCTGTTTACTTAATGGGTGACTGGCCTCTTTGCTTTTATTTGGCCATCTGTTCTGGTCTGTGTCCCTTTAAACTTGTAAGATCCATCACCTCATTTAAGCTGTTACCTTGACACATTGCAATGTTGTGGACATAATGATTCCACAGAGGAACAAATTAAAACTTTTTTTTTTTTTCCCCATGATTAGAAGGTTAAATGAGGTAAGGTAGTAGTTAGTGGTGAGATAAGGGGTTTTGAGGAGGCAGAGCTCAAGGGAGTTTCAGGTGAATGAAAAATTAGGCTGGCTAGACTGAAGGCCGGGGCTTTTACATATTATGTTTGATTTCAGGGGACTTGTTCTGCTGCTCATACAGAGGCTGTGGTCCTGGGACCAGGAAGAGAACAGGTGCTCGCTTTGGATTTTGCATCTCCCTTGGGAAGTTCTGTGTAGAGAAAACCAAAAAAAAAAGTGTCTTCCTCCAGGAACAGTGAGAAGCTGAACCAACAACAAATATCTCAGTCATTTCCTGGCACGTTATCTGGCTTTCCTTGAGTTTGAAGTAGCATCAGGGACCAAACTTCACTTCATGGAGGCATATTTCATCGTGTCTTCACTCTGGACTTCATGACAGAGTTGTTCTTGAGGTCTGTCCTCAGCTCTTCTCTCTTTCTTCTTGTTCTAGACTTGACCTTCCACCTGACTCCTCCACAGCTCCCCTGGATGACTACCAGTTCTTGAAAACTTGTACCTAGAAATCCAGGTGCTTTATCTTCCTACTCTTAAATCAGTTCCTTCTCTGAACACCCTGTTTTCTCCAGATATTACCAGCATTATTGCAGTCACCTAGACTCAAAATCTCAGGCCTCTCTCAATTTTCCATTTGCCACTTCTATGCAATCATTAATCAAGTTCTTTTCCTTCTACCGACATTGACTTGCTCATGTTTTTTCCCCACCTTTTTATTCCACCTGCTGCTGTGGTAGTTTCCATCCCTAATGACCTCTGTCCCAGTCAATTTTAATAGCTTCCTAACTTGTCTCTACCTGCCTTCAGTCTCTTCCTGCTCAAAAGCATCTTAGACACTGATGTTTCTTTATAATTTATAACTGCCACCTTAAAAAATTTTAAAGTAAAAAAAAATGTTGTTTGGCTTTCCATCACCTAGTAAACTCAGCTCGGCCTCCAAGGCTGTCCACAATAAAGTTATTTGTGTTTTTAGGTTTTTTTCCTTCTCTGTGCTCCAGTAAAGCAGACTGCTCAATAACTATAAATAACTCCATGTTTTCTTGCTTGCATGCTCTGTTCCCTCTGCCTAGAAAACTCTGCTTACCCATCTCTACTAGTTGAAATTCATGTGTTTTGTCAAGATCAGTCCCAAATACCTCTCTGTTTTCTTCCATTCCAACCAAGTATAGTTGTTCCTGCCTTTGTTCCATAGCAGCACATTTTGGGGAATGTTCTTTTTTTTTTTTTAATAATAAACTTTATTTTTGGAGAAGTTTTAGATTTATAGAAACATTACACTGAACATATAGGGAATTTCCATATACCCCCCCCACACACACCCCATACATAGTTTCCCCTATTATTAATATCTTATATAAATGTGGTATATTTGTTAAAATTGATGAACCAATATTGAAGCATCACTACTAACCAAAGCCTACAGTTTACATTATGGTTTACACTTTGTGTTGTACAGTTTTATAGGCTTTGACAAATGTGTAATGTCATGTGTCCCTCATTGCAGTATCATACAGAACCATTTCACTGCCCTAGAAGTGCCCTGTGTTCTACTTATTCATCCCTCCACATCCCTTCTGAACCCCTGACAACCACTATCTTTATATCAATTTTACAGGTTCTTCCATTAACACAAGATAATAACTACAATATCAGTAAATCTACTTTGGTCCATGGTTACAATCCCCCCTTATAGTTGTTCATTCCTCAATCTTGAGGGATTTAGGATGATGTCTGCCCTGATTGTGTCAGGCTGAGAGGAGACTTAGATATTATAGGGCAGATGGAAGGAATTGTTTTGCTTGCAGTTGTACATACTCCTTGTTTTTTAGGAAGGGACTTGTCCATTGTCATCATTTTGTTGGTTGTCCAGGGTAAGCCCAAAGAACTGGAGAGTAGGAGGTGACCACAGGTTGGCTGGGATTCAGTGCCCAACTGGCATATGAATAATCCAAAGATTTAAGTCTCTAATAGATATATTTAATAGGTATATTGAAAATTATATGCTGCCTGGCATGAATTTTTTCTTTCTCTTTTTGACTTCTACTTTTGTATATACTATAGCATTGGCAAAGTTTCTGTATAGTGAGTTCTTGATAAAGAAACATAAGAATGAGTAACAATGAGAATGTATTGACAAGAATGTGAAGAATTCATTCATTCATTTAACATGTGATCGTAGGGTGTCTACAGTATGTCAGGCAGGTGTTAAAGACCTGATACAGAGGTCAAGATGATAGTCCATCCTGGTTCTCCAGGGACACACAGTTAATCACATGGTGGAAAAGTCACTTATATAATTATACAGTGAAAAGAGTAGACTCTTCTTGAAGTGTACTCTTCAAGACACTACCTGAAGAGTAGTGTCTTTAAGGCATGGGAGTGTAGGTATGTCTTACCTCTATAGGATGGGTAAAGGTGGAGAAGAACGGTTGGTAGTAGGGAGGAAATTAAACAGTTAGGAAGGGTCTCCTAGAGTTGGGAATGCCTGAATTGGATTGTGAAAATTGAATAGGAGTTTGCAAAAAAGATAGGGAAGTGAGAAGGGTAGGGATAGAATGGAAAGTAGTCCAAGGAAGCTGTTCTTCTTGCAGTCAGAGGCCCAGCACATTAAGGGAATCTGGTCACCAAATGAACATATTCTATTTCCAACAATTATCTGTTTTCTAAATGAAAGAATCCTTTGATCTCTTAGAAAGAAAACAAGAGAGAAATAAAGAAACCTCCCTCTATGACTACTTTTGGTTGAAAGTCATTCTTTTTTTTTTTTTTTTTTAATGTTTTGTAGAGAAAGTCAGTGATTGCTGTGAGCTTCATAGCAGCATTCCTCTTCCTGCTGGTTGTGCGCCTTATAAATGAAGTGAATTTCCCCTTGCTACTAAACTGCTTTGGACAACCTGGTGCAAAATGGATACCATTCTCCTACACATACAGGCGGCCCCTTCGAACTCACTATGGATACATAAATGTGAGGACACAACAGGTAAGACCTCAGAGGGTTACCTAGGATTAGGAGGGTATCCATGGTAATGGCTTTTCTTTAGGAACAAGTTGGCTTCCAGTTCACTACAATCATTCCCCCCAGAGAGCTTCTTTGGGTCTCTGATGTTTTCTCCTTCTTAGACATTAACTGACACATGACTAAAATTTGTTTTCTCTTCTTAGACATTAACTGACACATGACTAAAATCTGTCACACACCACTACATCAGATCTGACTCATTGGCCTCGTGTACAATTGAGGAAGCAGTGACCTGTTCTCCTGGTGTTTGTGCCATAACATACATACCTTTTCATTTAGAAACTCTGATTAGCAGTTACCAGCTGGAGAAGTGGCTGGCTTTATTTCCTGGAGGTCAACTGGTTGGGGACTGCTCTTTATAGAACTTCAAAAAAGCATTTAAACTCGTTAAAACTCTTTAATCCTTAGACCTGGAGCTAGAAAAGGGCACGCTGATTTTAAAATTTGGAGTGGTTGCAGAGATAATGGGATTTAAAGACTTTCCAATTTAAAGGAGTTAAAATCATTTAAATACTATAATCACTGAACCTCTAATTCTTTGTAGCCAGTTGGTGGCACAGTAGAAGATGGAGGTATGTTGACAACTATACAGTGTACACTATGCTAGTGATGTTGCAATCAAGCAATTGTAATATGAAGTGAAGTAAAAAAAATGAAAAAACAAAACAAAACAAAACAAAACAAACAAAATAATGAACCTCACAAAATGTGTGTAGTATATAAGTGGTTAATAAAATCATTTTCACTATTCATTTCTATGGGATACGATGAATGTGAAATTAATATTCATGGATGCAAAGCCCAAGCTTCTTTGAAGTTGTTGGTGACAAAAGTACTGGCTACTGGCATAGCTACATCACTGGGAAAAGTTTGGATCAGATCCTAGTGAAGGGTTGTTTTTTAAAGATACTGCATAAGGAGAGTAGTGCCTAGAATGCTTCTCTTGGCCTGAGAGTTATTGTTAGCATCCTGGTAGGAATGTTGAAAGCTGGCCTGCTTTATCCCCTTGGGTAGGCACTGGAGTCATTGCTTTGGGTTAATTTGATTCTTTGAAAATTGTTTCTGTATCTTAAGGATTTACAGGCTCTTTATTAGACATTTATAGTTGGAAAAAAGTTACCATTAATAACATGTAAATTCTTAGGAGCCTTGCTTGATGTTTATCCTTTAATTGGTTTTAAATTAATTTTTTAAAAGTGTCTATTGCTTGAATTTATTGAATGTTCTAATAAATTGACTACCTGTATAAAGATGTGTCTTTTAGAGAATAGTTTGTCTCACACTTGTCTTTTGTTACTTTTATTTCTGAGTGTCATTTAATATTCTGTAACTCTACTGGATCATGTTAATCATTTCACAAGTGCCTGTCATAAGCTAAAAATGAAGCCCATGACTAAAGTATCTCGTGAATTACTCTTATGAGTGAAATCCCACCAAATACTCAAAGCCCTTTCATTTATTTAAATATTAGTGAATTGGATTTTGGGGTGTTGAGAGAAAAACTGATCTAGGGATGCAGATATTTAACTAGTCATATTAACCAGGCTCAGTCTGGCTTTGAAATTCTTTTGATATATATATATATATATTTAAATTTGAACCTTTTTATGATAAAAAATTTATGGCATCATATATGAAAGTAGAGAGAAGAACATAATGTTCTCAAAGCTTAAACAATTATCAGTTTATGGCCAATCCCCAACCTACAGCCCTGCATTATTTTGAAGAAAATTCACATAATGTAATTTCATCACTTCAAAATATATCTCATAATTTAAAAGATTCTTTTAAAAACATAAAATACTATTCTCATACTTAAAGAAATTGACATTATTTCCTTATCAACCAATATCCAAACATCTGATTTTTTTTTTATTGGAAAAGTTGTGGGTTTACAGAAAAATCATGCATAAAATACAAGATTCCAATATACCACCCTAATATTCACACCTTTCATTGGTGTGGTACTTTTGTCACAATTAATGAAAGCACACTTTTATAATTGTAATATTAACTATAGTCTATAGTTTACATTAGGGTTCACTTTTTGTGTTGTACAGTCCTATGATTTTTAAACATTTTTAGTCTAGTAACATATATACAACCTAAAATTTCCCCTTTTAACAAAATTCAAATATATAAGTCAGTGCTACTAATTGCATTCAAAATGTTGTGCTACCATCACCACCTTCCATTACCAAAACTTTTCTATTGTTCCAAATAGAAACTCTGTACATTTTAAACCTTAAATCCCTCTTCTCTATCCCTTTCCCATCTCCTGGTAACCTATTTTCTCGATTCAGACTCTATGGATTTGCTTATTCTAATTATTTCATATCAGTGAGATCATACAATAGTTGTCCTATTGTGTCTGGCTTATTTCACTCAATATGATGTCTTCAGGGTTCATCCATGTTGTTGCATGTGTCAGGACTTCATTCCTTTTTATGGCTGAAAAATATTCCATTGCATGTATATGCCACATTTTGTTCATCCTTTCATTGGTTGATGGACACTTGGGCTGTGTCTATCTTTTAGCAATTGTGAATAATGCCACCATGAAAATCAGTGTGCAAATATCTGCTTGAGTCCCTGATTTCAATTCTTTTATGGGTATATATCTAGAAGTGAAATTACTGCATCATATGGTAATTCTATACTTAACCTTCTGAGGAACCACCAAACTGTCTTCCACAGTGGCTTCACCATTTCACATTGCCACCAGCAATGAATGAGTGTTCATATTTCTCCACATCCTCTCCAACACTTGATATTTTCCATTTTTTAAATAGCAGCCATACTAATGGGTGTGAAAAGGTATCTCATTGTGGTTTTGATTTGCATTTCTCTAACGGCTAATAACGTTGAGCATATTTTTATGTGCTTTTTGGCCACTTATACATCTTCTTTGGAGATATGTCTATTCAGCTCTTTTGCCCATTTTTAGATTGGGTTGTTTATCTTTTTGTTGTCAATATGAAGGATTTCTTTTTATACTATGCATATTAAACCATTATTGGATATGTGATTTCCAAATATTTTCCCCTATTGTCTTATTTTCATTTTAATTTCATGATAAAGTCCTTTGATGCACAGAAGATTCTAATTTTGATGAGGCCCTACTTAATTATTTTTTATTTTGCTACTTGTGACTTGGATGTAGAGTTAAGAAACCATTGCTTAACACAAGGTCTTAAAGAAGCTTCACTGTTTTCTTCTAGGAGTTTTGTAATTCTGGCTGTTATAGTTAGGTTTTTGACCCATTTTGAGTTGATATTTTGTATATGTTGTGAGGTAGAGGTCCACCTTCATTCTTTTCTATATGGAGGTCCAGTTTTTCCAGAATCGTTTGTTGAAGAGACTATTCTTTCCCAGTTGAGTGTTCTTTGCCCTCATGTCAAAAATCATAAAATGTGAGGATTGAGTTTCAAACTCTCAATTTGATTCCATTGATATGTATGTCTGTACTTGCACCGGTTTCATGCTGTTTGTTTTTTTTTTTCCATTTGTTTAGGGCTTTAATCTCTTTCAATGATGTTTTATAATTTTTAGTATACACTCTTGCACTTGCTAAGTATTTTCTCCTTTATTTTTATTTTTTATTTAAAGTTATATATATATATATATACTTTTTAATTTTTTAAAAAAGATACTTCCCTCTTAGTTGGAGGCAGAGTGAGCATCACCATCCCAGAATCCTCAAGATTGGGGAATGAACGATGAGCTAGAGTAGACTTACTGTTATTCTACTATAGACTAATTGTGCTTCTAGCAATGGAAGAACTTTTGTCATTGATGTGGAGGCAGTGGCCACTGGAGATTCTGAGGGGAGGGAGAGGCAAAAATAGGTGCAATATGGGGACATTTTTGGGACTTGGGAATTGTCCTGAATGACATTGCAATGACAAATACAGGTCATTATATATTTTGTCATAACTTACAAAATTGTGCAGGAGAGAGTGCAAACTACAATGTAAACTATATTCCATGCTTAGTGTCAATGCCCCATGCTGTTTTGATTACTATGTCTTTGTAATAACTTTTTAAAATTATTTTTATTTTTATTGTGGGTAAAAATCAAAATTCTCACAATACATACAAACATTTGCAAAATGATATATAAATAACTTTTAAGGTCAGACCCGTGAGTCCTCCAGCATTGTTCTTCTTTGTCAAGATGGTTTTGGCTATTTGTAGCCTCTTACCCTTCCATATAAATATGTTGCTTGGGTTTACCATTTCTGCAAAGAAGTCTGTTAGAATTTTGACTGGGATGGATTTGAGTCTGTAAACCCCTTTGGGTAGAACTGACATCTTAACAATATCCACTTTCCAACCATGAACACCGAAATGTCCTTCCATTCATTTATGTCTTTGATTTCTTTTACCAGTGTTTTGTAGTTTTCTGCATAAAAGTTCTTTATATTCTAGGTTAGATTTAGTCCCAGCTATTTTATTCTTTCAATTGTTATTGCATATGAATTTTTTTCATTTCTTCTTTTGATTATTCATTACTAGTTTATAGAGACATTTTTGATTTTTGGGTGTTGATCTTGTACCCCACCACTTTGTTGAATTCATTTATTAGCTCTAGGAGCTTTGTTGTAGATTTTTCATGCTTTTCTGTATATAGAATCAGGTTATCTGCAAATAGGGCAAGTTTTACTTCTTTTCCAATTTGGATGCCTTTTATTTCTTTTTCTTGGCCTCTTTGCTCTGGCTATTGTGCAATGTTGAATAAAAGTGGTCAGTGGGCATCCTTGTCTTGTTACTGATTTTAGAGGGAAAGCTTTTAGTCTTTGATCATGTAGTATGTTAGCTGAGAAATTTTAAAATATCCCCTTCATCATGTTGATGAAGTTTCCTTCTATTCTTAGTTTACCAAGTATTTTTATCAAGAGGTACTGAATTTTATCAAATGCATTTTTGCGTCATCTGAGATGGGCCATAAATGTGAGGGTAAATTTCTGAACTCTCATTTTGATTCCATTGTTCTGTATGTTTGGTTTTCTTGCTTCATTCTATTAATAAGGTGCATTACTTTAATTGATTTTCTTATGTTGAATCACCCTTGAATATCTGGGATAAATCCCACTTGATCATAATAATTCTTTTAATCTGTTGATGGATTCAGTTTGCTAGTATTTTGTTCAGGATTTTTACATATATTTTCTTAAAAAATATTGGTCTGTAATTTTCTTTTCTTGTGGTATATTTATCTGGCTTTGGAATAAGGGTGATATTGGCCTAATAAAATATATTAGAGAGTGTTCCCTTCTCTTCAATTTTTTGGAAGATTTTGAGCAAGGCTGATATTAATTTTTCTTAGAATGTTTGGTAAATTCCAGTGTGTAGCCATTGGGTCCTGGGCTTTTCTTTGTTTTGAGGTTCTTGTGTACTGATTCAATCTCTTTACTAGTTAATGGTTTGTTGTGCTCCTTTTCATTTGTGATTTTAGTTATTTGTGTCTTCTCTTTTTTTTCTTCATCAGTCAGCTGAATGTTTGTAACTTTTAGTTATCTTTTCAAAGAACCAACTTTGAATTTTGTTGATTTTCTATTTTTTAAAAATCTTCAATTTCATTTATTTCTGTTCTAATCTTTGTTATTCCCTTTGTTATGCTCACTTTGTGTTTAGTTGGCTTTTCTTTTTCAAGTGCTTCCAGTTTTGAAGTTAGGGCTCTGATTTGAGATCTTTTTTCTTTATTAATATAAGCATTTAGAGCTATGAATTTTCCTTTCAGCACTGCCTTTGCTGCATCCCTTAAATTTTGGTATATTGTATTTTCATTTCCATTCACCCTAAATTATTTCTTATTTTCTATTGTAATTTCTCCTTTAATCCATTGGTATTTATGAATATGTTGCTTAAATTTCCATATATTTTTGAATTTTCCATTTCTCCATCTGTTATGATTTCTAGCTTCATTTCATTGTGGTAAGAGAAGACTTACCTTCTATTATTTCAATATTTTTTATGTAATTGAAACTTGTTTTGTGACCTAAGTTATGGTCTATCCTGGAGAATGATCCACGTGTATTTGAGAAGAATGTGTATCTGTTGCTGTGGTATGAGGTGTTCTATATATATCTGGTAGATCTAATTGACTTGTAGTATTATTCAAGTTCTGTGTCCTTATTGATTTTTTGTCTAGATGTACTATCCATTATTGAAAATGGTGTATTAAATTATCCTACTATTAATGTAGAAACATCTGCTTCTCTTATCAAATATATTTTTGTTTCATATATGTTGGGGCTCTTCTGTTAGATCCCTATATATTTATAATTGTTTCTCTTTTTTGAATTGGCCTCTTTATCAGTATATTGACTGTCTTTGTCCCTCATAACTGTTTTTCACTTAAAGTCCATTTTATCTATTAGTTTGATATTATTTACAAATTTGAAAAAGAGATAATTATGTTTGTAAACCGGTCTGTTCCTCTGAGCATGATACCCTTTGATTGTATTAGATTCAGCTGAGACATCTTTGATTAAATTGTTAAGATTAGGGCTTTAATTCGACCATGTTATTAGGATGACTCAGTTTGAGTCCCTGCCCCCTTTGTGGGCTATATAAATGGACACTTAATCAAGGAGACACACAGAAGTAGATACACAGAGAAGATACACAGAGGAAAAGAGACAGCTCCATAGACACAGCAGAGGCCCTTGGGAGAGAGATAAGCCACTCACCTGATAGTTTACAGATGACTTTGTGAAGAGAACAGAACAGCTGAGCCTGGAAAGAAAAAAGCCCTGGGGAGAGAGATGAGCCCTATGGCAGCCTACAGCTGCGATGGGAAGAAGCTGGACACACGGAGCCTTAAGAGGGAAGAGAAAGGCTGAACACTCACAGATTTTGCCCACCATCTTCCTTCAACTCATGGCAGCAGAGTGTGGTCAGGAAGTAACCTTGAGTTGGACTCTTTAGGGCCTTGTAACTGTAATTTTCTACTCCAAATAAATATACCCTATAAAAGCCAACAGATTTCAGTTACTTTGCATCAGCACCCCTTTGGCTGACTAATATACTACACCAACTCTATTGGTTACTACCTACATGGTATATATATTTTTTCCATCCTTTCACTTTCAGTCTATTTGTGTCTTTGAATTTAAGGCGAGTCTCCTCTTAACAGCATATAGTTTGATCATGCTTTTTAATTCACTGGTCCTTGAGGTCATGCATTTTTATCCATTCTGCCTATGTAATTGACTGAAGAGTTTAATCCATTTACATTTAAAGTCACTACTAACAATGCAGGACTTTCTTCTCCCATTTTGCTATTTAGTCTTTGTAAATCTTATTCCTTTTCTGTCCCTCAATTCTTCCGATAATGCCTACTTTCATATTTATTTGATTTTTTTTATCATACTGATTCCTTTCTCATCTCTTTCTCAATATATTTTCCCTATATTTTCCAATTAGCATGTTGCTAAAATTTAACATACCATATATATAGCAATCATATTTGAGTTGATACCAATTTGACTTCAGTTGCATATACATACACTGTTTCCATGCCATTCCATCCCTCACCATTTTTTTACTTGTTACAAATTATATCTTTATACATTGTATGTGCAAAACCAAATATTTATCATTACTTTTAAAATATTTGCATTTTAGCACCTGTAGTAAGTAATAAGTACAGTTACATACCAAAAATATAATACACTAGTACTGGCATTTATTATTGCTCATATGGTTACCTTTATTAGAGGTCTTTATTTCTTTATGCCTCTTTGAACCACTGTCTAATGTCCTTTCATTTCAGTCAGAAGAACTCCCTTTAGTATTGTTTGATGGGCAATTGTAGTGGCAATGAACTCTCTTAGCTTTTGTTTATCTGGGAATGTTTATTCTCTCCCTCACTTTGAAAGAAAGTCTTATCAGATAGAAAATTCTTAGTTGGCAATTATTTTCTCTCAGTACTTTAAGTATTTCAACTCACTGCCTTCTGGCCTTCATGGTTTCTGATGAGAAATTGGCACTTAATTTAATTGAGACTCCCTTGTACATAACATATTGCTTTCCTCTTTCAGTTTTCAGAACTCTCTCCTTTTTCTTTGCATTTGATAGTGTTACCAGTATGTGGCAGGGGATGTTTCTCTTCAGATTTATCCTGTTTGGTATTCTCTGGGATTTTTGGATGTGCATGTTCACATCTTTTGCTATGTTTGGGAAGTTTTCTGTCATGATTTCTTTGACTATTCTTTCTGCTCCTTTCTCTCTTTCTTCTCCTTCTGAGATTCCCATAATGCCTATATCAGGCTTGTTGGTGTCCCAGTGCCTCTTAGGCTAGCTTTGCTTTTTATAATTCTTTTTTTTTCCCTTCTGCTCCTCTGCCTGACTCTCCAATTGTCTCATCTTTGAGTTCACCGATTCTTTATTCTGCCAGTTCCAATCTGCTGGTGAAACCCTTCTGAGAATTTTTCATTTCAGTTATTGTGGTCTTCAACTCTAGTAGTTCTGTTTGATTCCTTTTCAAAATTTCTATCTCTTTAAACTCTTTGTCTGGCATGTCCAGTCTGGTGTTCTAAATTGATGTTTTTGGATTTTCATTCTCTCCCTTTTGATGGACCATCCTATCCTGTTTCTTTGTTTGTCTTGTAATATTTTGTTACAAGCTGCACATTTTAATATTTTAAAGTGTTAACTCTTAGATTTATGCCCTGAGATGTCTGTTTCTTGAATTTGTATACAGCTAGTGACGTGACAGATATTTTCTTGAGTGTCAGACACTATCAAAACCGAGCAAACCTAAGCCAAAACCAGCTTTCACCCACTTTGCAATTGAGTTTTGCCTTGGCTGGTGCTCTTCAGTTTCAGTTCATCTGTCAGGAGGTCAGCCTAAGGCGAATGCAAATCTCAAGTTCCTCCTGCCTTTTCTGGACTTCTGTCTTGTCTTGGGCTTGTGTCTGCTAGTGGCCCTAGGAATTCCACTGTTTATAGAGTTTGAATGCCCCCTCTACATTCCAAGAAACAGAACTTCTCCCTCTTCTGGGTCTTCCACTATAGGACTGAAAGCAGGTAAGGTTTTGCCCCAGGTTACTGCCTCGGTTGTTTCTTACACTGCTTTAGTTGTCTAGAGCTGCTTTTTGGGCTCAGTGCCTGCCTGTCAATTGCATTTCTTCAACTCTCCTCAGCAGCTTTTGGGAAGTATACCATTTTATGTCTCCTCTGTCACCTTTTGCCAGGGCAGGTTAGAATAATGGCCACCCTCAGAGCCTGAGCCTTAGTGACCTGAAGTAGATAATCAAAATCTATGATTAGACCCCCCCCCACTCCAGTCTTGGTGAACTAGTTGTTTATGTCCATCTGTGGCACAGTCTCCTCATTAAATCTTTCTCTTATTAATGTTTCCATTAAATAAGAGATGAAGGATGAAACAGCCCTCAGGAGCCAAAGTAATATAACTAAAATGATAGGTGGTGAATTTGATGTTTTGGGGAAAATAGTTTAAATAGTGGCCCTCAAGCTATGCTTCAAAGGCAGCCACACACTCCTATGTCCCCATTCATTCTATTCTAATCCTGAGAAGGGTAAAAAGCCATGGCTGAACTGATCAGGTGGTCACCAAACTGATCAAATTATTTTAAGACTTTGGCCCTTGAGGTTTTTCAGAAGTTTCTTTGCTCTAGAATGCTCATGCTTTCTAGAAACCACTAGCTTTCCTAGAATATTTTTAACATGTCATGTCATGCCAGCAATAATTTCCAGACCTAGAGCATCTGCAAACATGATCTTTGTTGGTGATGGTTTTATTGCCTGGTGCTTCAGCTAGGCCAGACATTTCTATGACTAGAAATCGAATTTAAGAGCTGAAACATTCACAAGACACTCTCTCCCCACTGCTGTCCAGAACAAGGAGGAGGGAATTAGGTTGAAAATTTAGTGGACACTGTATAGAGAGATGGGTATCTTAGGAGCAAAATCTGACTCTCTGGTTATCTTTATAAATGGAATGAGTTTATATCTGTTTGGATTGGCATAAGTGTAAGTATAGGCAGTCTCATGTATCTGTGAGTCTGTCCTGAAGGCCTGGCATAGTAATTTATACCCAATTCAAGCTCTGCTTCATTTTATCAGTTCATCTAGTTTTGAATGATTTGTTTCCAAGGAAAGTACAAGTAAAAGTACAAGGAACATGGGAAAGATAACCATGTAGGCTTGCTTACATTTTAAATTGTTTGAGTATTTTTTCCCCTGGTTCAGATCCATAAAATGAATATGTTGTGAAAAATATGAGGACTATGAAAACTATTCTCCAGGAGTTAATTGAAAGAGTTACAATATCTACTCCCACCATAATAATGACAATCTAAATATAATGCAAGTGGTAATTGGCTCCCATTCTTTACCCAGTCCCATTTCCCTTTATAGAACCAGCATAGGCAAAAGGTCTTATCCTTGGGGAGAGGCTGTTGTGGAGATGGCCTGGCTACCATTCCCTGTTTTAGGAAACAGAAACAAAATGAGTGCCAACTAACTGGGTGAGTTATGACATCCTGAAAGTTCCCCACAAAACCCAGAATTTTTCATGAATGTTTAGGTTTAAACTGACAACCACCATGAGATGGTGCCAAATGGAAGCCTGGACCATGAACTATTTAGATTTTGTAATAGGCACTATACTTCCCTCATTCCTGGCAATTCTCAATCCATGGCTGCTCAGGTTTCCTCTGTCCTATCATTTACTATGTCAATAATGTAGCCCCCTGTTTTCACAGGGATGAACTGGGGAGGCCTTACCTAAAGAATTATGGCAGGGTTATTGTGTTATCAAGTGACCTTGGACATGGTAAATAGCAGATGATACCTTTGTGTGTTTCCAAAAAACCCCATGTTTTTAAAATATATCTAAGTTTTGGCAATGTCCTATGAATGCAATACACAGTTTAACATGTCATTTTAAATTAATTAATTATAGCAGATAGGAAAGATTGGAGAACCCCATGCCTGGGTTCAAGGTATTTGTTGTTTCTCCCTGTTGAGATCATGGCAGATTTCTGGAGAAAGAGAAGGACATCAAACTAAGGACTAGACTCCATTTGTAATTTTCAGATACGGAATCAGTTATTGTGTTTTCATTTTTGTTGAGTGAACTGGTGTGAAGACATCACTCAGCTAGCAACCAGCAACTTATTTGTACTTCTTGGTGGTCGGGAGGGTGACAGATGTTTCCCTCAGATCTGATAAGAGAACCATAATATGATGGAGCTGCAGATTTCTGGTATTTGGGGAAGAGTACCCTTTCTAATGTGCTAAGAGGAGAAGGAGATTGCTGCAACACAGCAATCAAATTGTAGGACTGCATATAGATTTGTTTAACAATTTAATGAGGCCAAAATATGTCTCTTAAAAAAATGAGAACATTTTAAAACCTTAAGTAGACTAAATAAGGATACTTAGGATCAGTTGCTGGGACAGATAGGCTGCACTAGCCTAATTAAAGATGTGCATAACATATTGATGGTGCAATAGAATTTCCCAAATTGTGGTTATAGCAACAATTGAGGAATAGAGCTGACTTTCTTGATAATAAAAGCACACAGTACAACATTCAAATAAATGTATACCTATAACTAAAGGTGACATGATTAGGTTTTGTATATTTGGCCATATAGGTTTTGGATTTTATATAAGTATATTGAGAGCAATTATATGCAAATATATTTTCCAAAAGTTTAAAACTGATTAATTTAGTTGTTAATTAAAACCTGAGTATTCATATTTGTGAAATCATAAAGCTAAAGAAATTTCATTTATTAAAATATTTTTGAAAAGGTATAAACTAAATTAACATATAATAAAGATTGTTTTTGACATGTGCATATTGGATTTGTTATTTCAATCCAAGATAATTTTTCATTTTTCCCAAGCATGATGGCATATATTTGCTGAGTGGAGAGGAGATGCTCCTCAGTTTGGATGTCAAATAGCAACTCCCAATAAATTGTCCTATCTCAAGGCAATCTATGATCGAGTGCCAAATGAGAGGGACAGATACTACTGTAGGATGGAATAACTCAGGGAAGCTGTTTTGTGGGAGGTGAGACATGTGTCTAGGGGAAGGATTTGGAAGAGATAGAGATGTGAGAATTGGGGAAAAGAGCAAAAACAAAAGTTCAGAATATATACTGTCCATTTTCCTTCAGCTCTTAGGGCTCCCAATAGGTCAAAGGCAGTCCAAGAAAAGTCTCAGCAAATTCTAAATGTCTGCTCAGGGAATCACACTGCCACCTCAACTCCCATGGATCCAATTTTTACCTCCCTGTGGATCCACTGCCCTTAGTCTTAACTTTCTTTGTTGTCTATATGTAATTTGTTTTCCTTCATTAGAGAAGTTGTGGGTTTACAGAACAACTATGTATAAAATACAGGATTCCCATAACTTCACTACCACCAACACCTTGCATTAGTGTGGAACAGTTGTTATAATTGATGATAGCACATTTTTATAATTGTACTATTAATTAAAGTCCATTGTTTAACTTAGGGTTCACTGTTTGTATAGGGTAGTTCCATGGAATTTTTTTTGTTAAATTTTATTCTATTACCATATATGCAATCTAACATTTCCCCTTTTAATCGTACTCAGATATACATTTCATTGATGTTAATTGAATTCTCAATGCTGTGCTACCATCACCACCATCCATTACCACCATCCACCACCAACCATTACCAAATCGCTTCCATCATTCCAAATAGGAAGCCTTAAATAGGAAGGGTTCCTAAATGGAAAGCCTTAACTTCCCATTCCCTATCCCTACCCCATCCCCTGGTGACCTGTATTCTAGATTCTGACTCTATGAGTTTGCTTATTCTAATTGTTTCAAATCAGTGAGATCACGCAATACTAGTACTTTTGTGTCTGGCTTATTTCACTCAATATGATGGCTTCAAGGTTCATCTATGTTGTCCCACCTATCAGGACTTCATTCCATTTTATGGCTGAAAAATATTCCATTGTATGTATATACTACATTTAATTATCCATTCATTAGTTGATGGACACATATACCTTGTTTATGTCTATTAGATCCGGTTGATTGATAGTATCATTCAAGTCCTGTATTTTCTTACTGATCTTCTGACTAGATGTTCTATCCATTTTTGAGAGTGGAATGTTAAAAATCTCCTACTATTAATCTAGAATTGTCAGTTCCTTCCTTTAAATGCAATAGTATTTTCTTTATATATTTTGGGGTTCTGCTGTTATGTGCATATATATATTTATCATTGTTACATTTTCCTGTTGAATGACCATTTTTGTCCCTTGTAACTGTTTTTGACTTAAAGTTTATTTTGTCTGATATGAGTATAGCTACCCCAGCTCTCTTTTGTTACTACTTGAATGGTATACTTTTTTCCATCCTTTCACTTCCAACTTACTTGTATCTTTGAATTTCAGATGAGTCTCTTGCAGATAGCATATAGTTGGGTCATGCTTTTAATCTATTCTGCCAATCTCTGCTTTTTGATTGGAGAGTTTTATCCACTGACATTTAAAGACACTACTGATATACAAGTCTTTCTTCTACCATTTTGCTATTTAACCTTTGTAAATCTTATACCTTTTCCATTATAACTCTTCTTTTCTATTTATTTGCTTTCTTGTGTTGTGCCATATTAAGTGTCATCTCATTTCTTTCTGGATATATTTTTTCACGTTTACCTTTTGGTTTCCATAGTGTTAAAATTTAACATCCCATATATATAACAATTATATTTGGTTTGATATCAACTTAACTTCAATAGTATGCACAAATACTTTTTGTATACCTATCTGTCTCCCCACCATTTTTTTTTTAGTTCTTGTGCACTTACATCTTTGTACCTTGTATGTCCAAAAATGTAGAATTTATCATTACTTTTTACATGTTTGCCTTTTAGCACCTGTAGTAAATAAGAAGTAGAGTTACAAACCAAACAATACAATGCAAAAATACTGGCATTTATAATTACCCAAATGATTGCCTTTACCACAGATGTTTATTTCTTTATGCTATATTGAACCACTGTCTCATGTCCTTTTGTTTCAGTCTGAAGTACTACCTTTAGCTTTGTTTGTAGGACAGGTCTAGTGGTGATGTACTCCTTTAGCTTTTGCTTATCTGAGTATGTCTTAATTTCCCCCTCATTTTTGAAAGAGAGTCTCATCAGATATAAAATTCTTGGCTGGCAGTTGTTTTCCTTCAGCGCTTTAAGTATTTCAGACCACTGCCTTCTTGCCTCCATGGTTTCTGATGAGAAGTCAGCACTCAATCTTACTGGGATTCCCTTGTATATAACTCATTTTTCTCCTGCAGCTTTCAGAATTTTCTCCTTGTCTTTTGTATTTGATAGTGTAATCAATATATGGCAGGGTGTATTTTTCTTATGTCTATCCTGTTTGGTGTTCTCTGAGCTTCTTGGATGTGCATATTCAGGTCTTGTATGTGCTAAGTTTGAGAAGTTCTCTGTCATTATTTCTTTGGCTTTTCCTTCTGCCCCTTTCTCTCTTTCTTCTCCTTCTAGGACTCCCTTAACATGTATATATGTGCACTTCGTGGTGTCCTATAGCCAACTTAGTCTATTTTTGCTTTGAATATTTCTTTTTTTTTTCCTGCTCCTCAGTCTGACTCATTTCAAGTGCCTTGTCTTCGAGTTCACTGATTCTTCTGCCAGCTCCTTTCTGCTCTTGAAACCTCCTGAGTGTTTTTCACTTCCATTATTGTGATGTTCAACTCCAGTAGTTCTGTTTGATTCCTTTAAAAATTTCTATCTTTTTACTTAGGTTCTCATATTGTTCATTCATTGTTTTCTTGATTTCATGTAGTTCTTTCTCTGTACTTTCTTTCATCTCCTTATCATTTTTAAAAGACTTTTTTCGGTATGTCCACATTCTTGCCTTCTTCATTGGTGATTTTTTGTATTTTTATCCTCTTCCTTTGAATGGGCTGTCATTTCCTGTTTCTTTGTTTGTCTTGTGCTCGGTTGTTACATACTTTACATTATAATATCTTAAAATGTTAACTCTAGGATTTATTCCTTGATATGTCTGTTTCTTAATTTTGTAACTAGCTGGCAAAAAGGCAGAGATTTTCTTGAGCTTCAGCCCTCCTATCAGGAAGGTCTGCCCAAGGTGAATGTAGTGTGCAGGGTTTTCCCTGTTGTAATGGGCTTCTGTCTTGTCCTGGGCTTCTGCTTATTAGTTGTTTTGGAGTTCCACTGTTTACAGGAGTTTCATTATCTCCCTCTGCTTCCCCAGAGACAAGCCTCCCTTTCCTGGGTATCTAAAGCTGGCAGGTCATTGTTGCAGTCTGTCCACGTCTATAGTTTTTCCACTTTTGCTTTTTCTAGCTACTTTTGCCTGGGGTGCAAATTCTGGGAGGAGGGTCACACCAGGAAGGACTTTTCCAATTCTGTCTTTCCTAGACTAAACAAGTCCAGGAATCCACAAAGGGGCTTCATACCAACTCCACAGTTCCCTGTGGAGGGGTTCAGGAAGGGCACCAAAAACTTCTCCAACAGCTCCCAAAGCTGAACTTTCCTGGCCTGCCCAGCAAATGCAACCCTTCAGCTAACTGTCACCTGCAGCCCTGAGGAAGCCCTGCATCTTTAAATCTCCACCACCTTTGCCTCTTGCTGGGGAGGGCTGAAATAATGGCTGCCATGACCTTGGTCTAGGGTGGGGTTGAAACAATGTCTGCTGTCTCCTTTGTCCTTGGCAGGTTGAAACAATAACTATCCTCATAGCCGGACTGAGAGATCCAAATTTGCTAATCAAAAGCTGTGATCAGTGACCAGCCATGCCCACTCCTGTTCTTTGGGAAGAGGATTTTTATATTCTTTTCTGTCAGCTGCAGCAGGCAGGGACTGGGCCCCACTGTGGCCTGGTGTGAGAGTGGGGGATGTACACCGGTAACCACTGTGGGGAGAGAGCAATTTATAATTCTTTATTGTAATTTAACAGGCTCTTCCACTCTTCCCCGGGAACAATACAGTGTTCTTCTGGTCTCCAGAGTTTCAAAATAGTTGTTTCAGACAGTTCCCGCCATTTAATAGTTGTTTTAGTGGAAGGACTGATTCCTGCAGCACCCCATTCCACCATCTTCCTTGTCATTGTTTTCCTTAATCTCGGGCCTCCTCTTTTTGTCCTGGATTTCCCTTGGCTTGGTACTGCTGCCCTGGAAATTGAATAAGGGGCCACTGGGCTCTGTGTACCCCAGGCATTGGCACAGCACACCATGCCCAAGAGCCCCAAGGTACCAGCACATGCCTGCATATCTCCAGTCCTCCAGCTTTCCAGAGAATGAAATCATACATGTGGTGGCAGTATATAGGCCAGTCGGTTGGAATAAAACTTACTCTGTAGGGTGTAGAAGAAGATAGGTAGAAAATGTATGTACAAGGTAATTGTGATTTAGGAATGTGAACTGGGTCCATGGATAGGGAAAGTCCGCACTCGTACTCCAAAAGCAGTAGCATATCCATCCATATTCAGGAACCAATATATACAAACATTTGCATACATGCAATGTACACATACCTATGCTCTCCAAACCATTTACACTTTTTAAAATACAAATATACATAGAATATATACATATACTATGTTACATAATAGAATGGTTTATACATATAAGTAGCCAATCTGGTGTATATAGTGGCTTTTGTGATTGTCCAGTCTTCACCTTTCCTTTATTGTAGACTCCAGCTCTTCCCTTCTGATCACATGGTTGAGCAGATATTTCATGCTGCACCAGTCACAGTGATTGGACAATCAAGTAATTGGTCAAGAGGCAGGCACATGGTCCAAGATGAGCCCGTTTGAATTCTTGCCAGATTATTTACATTTTCTGCCTAAAGTTGGTGAGAAAGACCCTCTTTCCTTTGGTGGTAGAGCTGTTGTGATATTATTCCCAGGGCTCCATGGCTGTGTTTCCTGGAGAGATGGAGACCAAGATACCTAGAGGAGCAGCATATTTGCAGAGCCAAGGTGGAGTCAGTATCCCAGATCCTGAGCCCAGCTGTTCTTGAATCCAACCCTTCCCCCCCCGCCCCCCCGCATGGTTTGCTTATATAAGCCAGTAAATCCCTCTTATTTGCTAGTGTCTTAGTTTGCCACAGGGCCGCTGCTGCAAAGTAACAGAAATGTGTTAAGAGATTTATTTGGGGTAAAAACTTATAGTTTTGAGGCTGTAAAATTCCCAAATCAAGGTATAAGCAGAGTTGCTTTCTCAGGGTCCCGCCATGTGGCAAAGCAAGAGGGCTGTTGATCTCTACCGAGGTCCTTGCCTTCCCCTCCAGGCCTATCACCTCTTGGAACCCAGTTCCTGAAGCTTAGCTGTGAGCAGCCTGGCATAAGGCTTGTCTCTGTCTGGCCTCCCCCCTCAGATTCGGCTAATCTCCTTTCTTCTCATGCTCAGCTGTGAGCTATCAGGCATATAGCAGGGCTCATCTCCTGAACCTTGAGCTGCTCCATGTGCCTAACCCTTCGGAAGCCTCTCTCTATGCCCCTGTGCTCTGCTGGTTCCAGACTCCAGGACCTCTCCCAGCCCTTGGGGCATCTCTGTTCTGCAGTCCTCCCTCTCTTACATGACAGGATCAATATGGCATCTTCCTTTCTCTATCTCTCTATCTCTATCTCTATCTCTATCTCTATCTCTATCTCTATCTCTATCTCTATCTCTATCTCTATCTCTATCTCTATCTATCTATCTCTAACTCTGTGTCTCCATTTATATCAGACCTAGCAAGAGGGTGGGGAGACCCAAGCTAGTTCATGCCTCACTGATGTAGTCCACTCAAAATCATCTCACACCCACAGGAATGGATTACTTCAAAAACAGAATCTTTTTTTTGGGGGGGCGGGGGGTGGGATTTATAAAAGAACTTCAAAGTGTCACGGCTAGTTTGAGCTGTGTTTCTGTCACTTGCAACCAAAAGGGTCCTGGCTGATATATTGTTGTTATTTTACTACAACCACCACCACCATCCTGTAACTCATCTTTAAACAAGGTGCTACCTGGAGGATGAGAGGAGCTATCTTTTCTAATCTATACTTTTCAACCTGCTGGGAGGCCAAGGATGAGAAGTCACATCCATCAGTCTGCTCAAGTGTCCGCAGGAAGAGGTGCACGCTATATATCTTTCTGCTTAAGGGCATATTGCTATAGTAAAGTAGCTTATCCTTTTGAGGGAGGAAAGTGAAGGTCACAATTTCTCAAGGTCAAAGTGCTAGAAAATGGTGGGGCCAAATGGATAACTTGCTGAATTTCTAGACTTATTCACCTGATAAATCATATAGTTTTATTATAATTATTCAGATGAAATTTTACCCTATTGCTGTAAGGCATCAGCAGTCAAAATAGATTGATTTTCACTTTACACATCACATCTGTTATTGATGAAAGATCCATTATTATCCTAGTTTTTAATGTAGTAATTGGTTCCCCAGGAAGTTATAAGTGAATTGTATTCATTACAGAACCTTAAGTGGAAAATGACCATTTCCCAACTGTCATGCTAAAACACTTAAAAGGGACCTTTTATAAATTCAAATATTGAATGACCACATTTGTAATAAGCATGGGAAAACAAAACAGTGAATTTAGTAAAAAGAACCTTGATTTGGTGGTTGGAAAAGATGATCGAACTTAGAGCCCTGATACCATGAGTTTTTGTTCAGCTTTTCTCAAGTTTCCAGCTAATAACCTGGCAGAATAACTGGCACACAAAAATACTCAACACATGGTATTTATTATTAATGGTGAATATCAGTAAATCACCATGTATTTAACGAGTGTTTACTTAGTTCCAGATGATAGTCTAAGGATCAACAGTGAGCCCCATTTGGGGTTCACCAAGGAAGAGAATAATATGGGCTCAGTTACAAATATCCTGGCATAATACCACCTACAGGGCATTGCCATTTCAGCATATCTCATATGCCAGATTGATTCCATTGCTAAGAGTAATGGAAATTCAAGTAATTTCAATTAAACAATTGTATTCAATGTCTAGATGATGATTTGCCATTAAGTAAATTGCATCAAATTTTGATCCATCAGTTTTCAGAGTAGCTTTATAAATGTCTCTATCATCATTAAAAAATATTTTATTTCAAAAATAACTATATAACTCCTGTATCAAACATTATCCTGCAAGTTTGAGAAATGGTATATTGAATTAAGGATTCTAGCTAATAGAAAATTTCCCAGTGTTTAATAATTAGATCATTGATTTAAAAGGAAAATGAAATTAATAGCTCTGCTCTGGCAATACAATGGTCTAAAGAAATCTGACAACCCTCCTGCTATAAACAACAGGATATGCTGGTAAAATATGATATATTATTTAAGTCCCAGCAGACCTTGCCAGAAAGAAGGGAAATCTTCAGGCACCACAAGCCAAGAAGCAAAGAAAAGAGAGGTAAGCATAAAAGCTGATATTATTGCTTCCTGGGAGTTTATCAGTATCAGTAACTGAGAGGACTAGATATTACTAACTCTGCAGGAAGGTAGACAAGACCTGGGACCAGGCAAGGCAGAGAGCTGAAAATAAGGTCTTTTCATACACACATAGACATAAAGATGGGGTGGTTAAAGTGCCACCTTAGTGAAAAGTTGGGCTAGGAAAAAAATGAAACAAAACAAAAAACACATGGAAACTGGCACAGGAGCCAGACAAGGACACTTATTTATATCGTTGATCCTTGGAAAATAAAAAATAATCGGTGAAAATTCAAAATGCTAGAACTGTACCCAGTGATCTTGGAGTTTGACTTTTATGACTTATAAAGTAAGAAATAGACAACAAATTGGTCTCCAGTCAATGATAAACTGGGGCTAAAGGGACTGAAAACTCCTCTGAGGGATTATTCCCATGACCTAGTCACAAAAGATTCTTAAATGTACCATAAAAAAATTACGAAAGGCAGAAAATAAAACAACCGGTCTACTTATTGTGAATATTCATATGTTTTGCGCCAAAGATAATACTGTTGGATTATGATGTGCTTCCCTATACCCTGCTGATTGTGTTTGTTTTACTCTAATTTACTCTATTATCTTCCTTAAATATGAAGAATTCTCAATTCCAAAATATACTTGGTACAAATGATTTACTATAAGTGGACCTGTGTCAGACACAGACCATAAAATAAGTATATATAAGATGATGAATGAAAAGAATGAATCAAAGACATGGGAAGCAAGGTTCTAGAGGAAAAAAGATCATAAATCTTCCAAAATAATCAAATATATTGCCTAGAAATAAAAAAATAAAATTTAAAATCTGAATTCCTAGCCTGGAGAGCTCTGCCACAGTCTCCAAGGGAGCACCAATAGTCCTCTGAGTGTAGGGACAGTGCCTGTCAAAATAGGATGACCCACTGATGTTTTTTTTTTTTTTTTATTTTATTTTTTATTTTTTTTATTGATGACTACCCTTGTGAGTCTTTGCTCTTGTAAATGAGACTTAGCCTGCAGTTGTGGGGTGCCTAAGGGTTGCCAC